>JAQNCB010000014.1:2401736-2411742 GCA_030068295.1 Euristhmus nudiceps
AGTCGCACTGGAGTATAAGTCGCACCCCTGGCCAAACTATGAAAAAAACCGCGACTTATAGTCCGGAAAATACGGTAGATAATAGAACATAATAAAAAAAGAAAAAAAATAGGAGAATGTGGAACCTTACCTTTCAAGTCAGGCGATGTCCGAAAGCAAAAGTGGCCAAGATAAGGGCAAAGAAAATAATAAAAACGGCAAAAAAAATGATTGGCAGATTGGCAGTGACACTTAAAACACATCGCATGCTTCTTATTGTTTGCCTTTTTTGGCAGTGTATTACTGCCACCACTTGGACTGGCGAGGAAGCACAGAATCATGATACTGAACATGATGGGAAGTTGAGTTAAGTTTCTTTTGTAAGCTGAATAATTTTTCGAAAAATTAAGCGAAAAAACCTTTGCATATCATTTCGTAAAATTAATTTTTCGTATACTGAAGCTTTCATATCTGGAGGTTCCACTGTATTTACAATTGTATGTTATTGTCTATAATTTAGTGCAAACATTTCCACCTCTCTAATCTGGACATAATAGCGATTTTACTTTATTTAGTACTATTCGATTCTATTTAGAAAGGTATTTTTACCATCCTTCAAATATGCTTAGCCAGAGGAAGTACAGTGATGTCAGTAATGTCCCCTTTTGATTTATGAAGCACTTGTAACAATTACAGAATCATGTTCTAACAAACAGTTTTCCAAGTATTTCCATCACATGCATTTGCTTCCATATGACTGAACGTGAATTTAAAGCTAGCAGTAATGTTTCGCTTGATACACAGGAAACAGTTCAGAGGTAAATTTACACTGAAATTTCCATCTTTACCACTTGAATCAAATCAAAGGCAGGTCTTTCATGGTTATTTAGGTTTGTATTGCTAACAAAGCAGTGAACGATGTTATTTTTAGCGATTAGCATCTTGTCAGAACTATAGCATATCGTCTGGTTCATTAGCAGCATATAGAAAAGAGCAGCAGCATAATTTGTACATAATTAATTGAAAAACAGAGGAAAGTAAATTGATCTTGGTAAGGTACGGTATGTAAAATAAAGTTCTGAGGAGAGATTGACTACCAAGGCTGACTGCTACGTTTATGCTGTTAGTTTTATTGTTACTGTGAAAACACTCAAGGAAACCAAACACACGTTGCTGACTGAAAGGTTTGAGTAAAGATTTTCCTTCAAACAATTCTATACATGTGATGTCTGGTTTTTGTCAGAATCACGTTATGACGTTTTATAATGTATAATGTATAATGAAAACTGTTTCTGTTTCAGGCTAATCTTGGTTAAATAAACAAACGAAATAAGTTATTGCCTATAAATCTAGTTTGCCCTGTTTTACACAATCTATTTCACTTAACAAATCCTTCCTGTGCTAGTCATCAGTCTTGCTTTTGTTTGAAGCGAGCAAAGATTAGCTTGAGTGTGAACACTGTCTACTGTAGGAGGACACTAAATCACACTGTGTGTGTGTGTGTGTGTGTGTGTGTGTGTGTGTGTGTGTGTGTGTTAAATGTGAGCTCACACACCACACATACCACAGTGGGAGAAATTCTCTCTCTCTCTCTCTTTCTCTCTCTCTCTATTATTGATGGCTGCGCTAACACCTCACTATCTCTATTCCTCTGTACTAAATCTCTCCATCTGATACTGAATTAAAAACATAAATGAATGAAGTGGTATCTTCCTTTAAAAAAAAAACCTTCTTAGACTTGTATCTGAACGCCCACCACACAACCCTCCTCTTCTGAAGGCTTTTCAGTGTGGCCGGTTTACTCGGAGTGGTCTGATCCACCATCTCGACTGCAATTAAGCAAGAATCACATTTTACCCCTTTCTATGCCTGCACTCCGAAGTCACGGTTTAATACAATATAAGATTTTACACAGGTCACATTTCACCACACATAAACTATACAGTATGGGTTACAAATAGTTACGAATGTAAACACTGCATAGATTCCACAGATGATTATTTCCATGCTCCCTGTTCATGCCCCTACATCCAGTCCTTCTGTTCTTAAATCCTGAGCAGAATGTCTGAGATCATCAATATCCCACAATTCCCCTAGCCATGTACTGGCAAAGTACTAGACTGCTATTTGATTTATTTCGACACAATGCATACAGTATTTTCTTCCATATATTATTGCATTAGTCTTCATAGCTTTTTCTGCTTCAGCATCTTACATAAAAAGAAAAAAAATGAAGTTAAGCAATACAGTCTGAAAATTCTATCTGAGATTTAATAAAATTAGATTAAATTTTATTACATTTATTTATTTGTCTGTCTATATATTTATTTATTTTTGGGGGGATTTTTTGTAAAACTGGTTTCGAAACTAAAGCAAGAGACTGATTTTCTCAAGAAACTTCTGTCAACATGGTGGCATATACAGCATCATATGAATGGTTGTGACAGGACCCAAACGCTCGACTCCAAAAAGTTTTTATTGAAATACAACACAAAACCCACAGCACAGGGAGGAAAAAGACTCTCTAACCTGACTGTAGAACAAAACCAAGAAACCTAAGAACGGAAAAGTTACTATAAACAAACAAACAAAAAAAAAACACTCAAGGAGGCTAGCAAAATGATAGCAAAATGATGAGCACAGCTCGTAAACAGAAAGCACTCTTCAACGATGAGGATAGAAAGAACTGATCACAATAGCACAGCTGACAAACAGACAGCTTCTGACGAGATGTCGTGGCATCATGGAACGCAATGTGCTGACAAATGACAGTTAGAGACACAGACATTAAATACACACAGGGAATAAGGAACCACTGGACACAATCGGGGCAGAGCAGACAATCACCAGATGCGGAAGAAGAGGGCAGGATGTGTGAAGCTGAAACAAAACGAAGACAATTACTTCAAAATAAAAGTAAACGAGACCATACACATGAAAGAAAACAAAACACAAGAAAAAACAGCTTCACAGCCGCAATATGACACTAGCCCCCCTCAAGGGCCGTGTCTTGACGGCCCAGGGATCTCCGGATGTCGTCGGTAGAGTTCTTGGACAAGCGATGGGTCCAGAACATTTCGCCCGAGGACCCAGCAGCGCTCCTCAGGGCCATAGCACTCCCAGTCCACCAGGTATTGCTGACCCCTCCCTCTGTTGCGAACTGGCCTTCCCGATACTCCGCAGCCGGCCTTCGGCAGCAATCCGTAGTCTATTTCATGCATTCCCTGGTTCATGACAGGATGCGCCGTGTAGCCACTCACACTCACCGACAGCGGCAGACCAGTGCATGAGCCGAGGGAACTACCACCTCCTGCTCCGTCCCAGGAAACACTGGGGGCTGGTAGCCGTAGACGTAGTGGAATGGCGAAATTCCGGTGGCTGACGATGGTAGGAGTTGAAAGCATATTCTACCCATGGAAGGTAGTTACTCCACAATTTGGGTTCAGGGCAATGAGACAGTGCAGGCAGGTCCCCAGAACTTGGTTCAAGCGCTCCGTCTGTTCATTGGACTCAGGATGATGACCCGATGAGAGGCTGACCATTGCTCCGGTGAGTCCGCACAGTTCTCTCCAGAATCTGGAAACAAATTGCGGAACTCGGTCTGGGACAATGTCAGTAGAAAATTCATGCAGTCTAAATCCCTGATTAAACATGATCTCAGCCATTTCCTTAGCCAACGGCAGCTTGGACATGATGATGAAATGGACCATTTTGGAGAACCTATCAACCATGGTGAGTACCGTGGTGTTCCCCCTTGAAGCCGGCAGGCCTGTGACGAAGTGCAGAATGATGTTACTCCAGGGGCGGCTAGGAACAGGAAGAGGGTGTAGAAGGCCCATTGGCGCTTGGGAGATTGATTTACTCCTAGCGCACAGACAGGCCTCCGCATATTCTTTAACATCCCTTTCCATAACAGGCCACCAGAACTGCTGTTTAATGAAAAACAGAGTTCTTTTTGCCCCTGGATGACAGGTAAGTCGCAAAGTGTGAGCCCAGTGTATCACCTGTGATCGCAACTCCACCGGCACGTACAGCCGATTAGCTGCACCACCTTCAGGCGGCGGGGTCACACTGTTGGCTCGTTTTACCTCGGACCAAGAAACAGCTCCAACCACACAGTTACATGGGAGTATAGGTTCAGGTTCCTTGGCAAATGGCTCAGGATCATACAACCGAGAGAGAGAATCCGGCTTGATGTTCCTGGACCCCAGCCTGTAAGACAGAGAAAAGTGGAACCAGTTAAAAAAACAGTGACCAATGAGCCTGATGGGAATTCAGTCTCTTAGCCTGGCGGATGTATTGTAAGGCCTTGTGATCGGTCCAGACCAGAAAAGGCTGTTCTGCTCCCTCCAACCAATGCTGCCACTCCTCCAGTGCCACACTGACCAGCAGCAGCTCCCGGTTCCCCACGTCGTAATTCCACTCTGCTCTGGACAGCTTCTTGGACAGGAAGGTGCATGGATGTATCTTGCCATCCTTTGCCGTACTTCGCGAGATGACCGCCCCAATACCCACGTTGGAGGCATTCACAAATTGCCTCGTCAGATCGGGAAACGTGAGGATGGGAGCGGTGGTGAAACGTTTCTTGAGCAGGTCGAATGCCTCCTGGGCTGCCATCGTCCACTGAAAGAGAGACTTGTTAGAGGCTAATGTATGTAGAGGTGCGGCAATGGTACTGTAGTTGTGGATGAATTGACGGTAGAAGTTGGCAAACCCTAAGAATTGCTGCAACTTCTTACGATTCTCTGGAACTGCCACTCTGCAACCACCTTTACTTTAGCCAGGTCTGTCTGTACCAATCCAGGTGCTATGATGAAGTCCAGGAATGATAAATATAACGTCATGGAAAACACACTTCTCTGCCTTGATGTATAGATGGTTCAACAGCAGTCGTGACAAGACTTGGTGGACGTGGTTGACATAACTCACAGGATCTGGGGAAAATTAAAATGTCATACAAGTACACGAACACGAAACGATCCAAGAACTCCCACGGCACATTATTTACCATGTTCTGGAACACCCTGGGAGCGTTAGTGTGACCAAACAGCATGACAAGATATTCATAATGCCACAAGGGAGTATTTAACCCTGTCTTCCATTCTTCCCCCTCCCTGATTCTCACTAAATTGTAAGCGTTCCACAAGTCTAGCTTGGTAAAGATCTTGGCCGTTTGCAGATGCTCGATTGCGGATGACATGAGCGGAAAGCTCATTTTTAATAGTTTTTAAATGTTTTATTAGTTATTTCGTTAAGCAGGGCATAATCTATGCACGGTTGTAGGCTGTCGTCCTTTTTGGACACAAAAAAGAACCCTGCCCCTAATGCTGAGGAGGGGGGTCAGGTCAAGGCCCCATATTTAATGAGGCCTTGATGTACTCATCCATTGCCTTCCTCTTGGGCTCCGAGATGGAGTAGAGCTGGCCCCGGGGAAGTTCCGCCCCTGTCGCAGCTTGATCACGCAATTGTAAGGGCAGTGCGGAGGAAGGGAGGTGGCTCTTTGCTTGCTGAAAACTTGGCCCAGGTCATAGTAACAGTCCGGGACCCCCGTTAAGTTCCAAATGTTTTCCTTGTATGGTTGTCAGGGCACAAGACACTGGTTCAGTCTCTGCTGTGACTCCACCCACAGTCTTGGAGCTCATAAGGCACCACACCTGGTGGGCACACATGTCTTGCACCAGACGGGTCAGCATGTTCTGACAGGATGTAGAAAAACAGTCTGGAAGACTGAATGCAGTGTGAATACTGCCAAAACTCTGGATTTACCCTGTCAGACCCCCACTGTGCTAAAACCCTTGGACTGAGTCTGAACCACAAGTATGCCTCTGTCCACCCAGCAGTATAAAGGGGTACCAGTAAAAATAACCTGCAATGGACTTGTGTCCCATGCAGGAGGAGTTGAACCTCTAGTTGCTTTATGCTACAGAAACTGAGGATAATCTCCAGCTCTGATGAGTCAGTTGGCTTGGGTGTAAAAAGCTTTTCTTTTCCAAATAAATCCAAGTCCTTACTTTGTCAGTTGAAGTAATCTATAAATCCCAAATAATAAATCTTGAGATCAAAAGTAGCTTATCCTGGTTTGGCTAGCTTTTGAGTAAGTCTACAATGTTTGTAGAAATAACATTATTCATGTTCCAAATTTTCCTAGGTGTGAATGTAAATGTGAATGAATGTGTGTGTTGGTTTTGAGATAGTATGGAGAGCTGTGCAAGGTGTACCTTACCTTCACCCAGTATCAAATGACAGGATTAAACAGTTCAACAAATGAGTGAGTGAGATGAAAACAATCTTTATAATACTTTTTGAAAACTCATTTCCCCACTTTTCTGTGGACTCAATATGGATGGGGTGAGTTGATAGGGTTATGGGAATTTCCCAATGGCTCAACAGTGGGAGCTTGGCACTGTCTGGGTTCTAGAGCAGGGGTGGGCAAACCTTTTGGCTCAGGAGCCACATTGACTTTTAAAATTTGACAGATGGGCCAAGTCAGCACAAGATAGGATAAAAAATTCATCTTTTAACAGAAAAAAGCATTAAAGTATAAATATACTTTTTAGTAGGAACAGTGTTGTTGATCACCCATTTTTGCCAGTGCATCGAAGTCTGATGGTAATTCTGTTGTGGCGATTCTCAGAACAGATTTGAGGTGTTCATCACACTAAAAGTCTGTTCACACACATATGTGGAGCCAAACAACACCTACAATTCTTCATGCAGGTCATCCAGTGATATCCTATATTTTCTCACATGTGGCAGAGCATGTTTTAACATAGCCAATGTGGGGAAATGAGCTAATAACTTGTCTGAAATTTGCTTTGAAAATAAAGCTAGCCTGGTTTTGAAGGCTCTGACGTTTGCTTGTATTTCATGAAAAACTGTTTTTTCTCTTGTAGCTTCACATTCAGCTCATTCATGTGTGTCAGTATGTCCACAGTAAAAGCTATATCACAAAGCCAATCTGTATCATTCAGCTCAGGAAAATTGTTTGAGTTCTCAAGTAGCTTCGAAAATGAAGTAATCTCCAGTTTGATACTCGTTGACACACTTTCCCCAAACTTAACCAGAGGACAATAGAGTGGCAAAGCAAGTTCCTGTGACCAGCATCAGTTTCTTCAAGAAAATGAATAAACTGACAATGGTGAATTTCCCTCGCTCGAATAAAGTTAACGAGTTTCACAACTGGCTTCACTACATGGTCAAGGTGCCACACGGATTTACGCAGTGCTTCCTGGTGAATTATGCAGTGTAGGAAAATGACCTCCTGCTCAGGGTTGTCCTCTCACCCTGTCCTGGATTCTTATGAGCAGCCTGACGTTTTATTCCCATCAGATTTGCTTATCTGTCAATTAATTCATAACATTCATCAATTAGTTCAACACGCCGAGTCACTGTCCTGCATGATAGGCTAATTTTTTAAAAATTTGTTATTGCTCTCAGGACATAAAATACTTGCTGTCTCTCCCATGCACTCTTTGAGAAACTCCCCTTAGGAGAAATGCTTGCTGGCTTTTGCTAGTTTGAATACCAGTACATAACTTGTCCTTGTGCTTGATTCTTGGATGGAAATTGCTTGGATAAAGGTGTTTTGCTGAGCCTGCAAGTTAGCTACCAACCTATTGGCGGCAGCCATACGTTCTTGTGTTGACAGGTTGCTGGCATAATTAGCATGCTTGGTGGAAAAGTGGAGGCTGATATTGTAGTCTTTTAAATCCGCAATGGTTTCTTGGCAAATAAGACATACAGTCTTTGACCGGACTTCAGTAAAAAAGTATTTGGTGTCCATTCCTTATTAAACATCCGGCACTTACTGTCGACTTTTCTTTTCTTTGACATTGCTGCAGATGGGCTCTGTACAGTAGAAGAGTGATAACAGGAAGTGGTTCGAGCTCCACAAATGACGACACCTAATGTGCCACCTGATGTTGAGATGCTGTCATTACAAGTCAAAGTCAAATGAATGCAATCAATCAAGCATTCACATCAAACATGAATTCTGTACCAACAATCTTTGGCGGGCCGGATTAAAAAGACCAACGAGCCGGATATGGACCGTGGGCCGTAGTTTGTCCTCCCCTGTTCTAGAGCCTGAACCCTTTGAGCCACCACTGCAGCATAATAATGGCATAATAATATAGAACCATTTGGGATTTATATATATTTTAGGATCAATGTATGAAATGGTAGTCATTGTACATAATACAGGCAAGGGAAAGAAATTCTGTAATGAAATCATTTTTATCAACCACTGAATTTATTGTGTGGTAGATATGGCAACCCATTGCATCTTGTATGATGTTTGTGCCATTCTTGGTAGAGCACAGAGCAAGTGAAACTTGCAATATATTCTGCAGTTAAAATAGTTAAACTGAACCATTAAAAAGGAAAGGTTATCCATAAGATAGTTAAAGATAAAGCTAAAGAATTTTTTAAAGTCTAAAAAAACTCCTCCATCCCCCACACAAATACTTGTATGAAATGAATTCCACCTATTTATACTTCCGTCCATAGTATGAGAGAACCCGACAATTAGCAGCATGAAGATGTTAAAGAAACAGCGAGCATAAAGGGAGAAAGAACTCCTGGCAGGAGGGAAGAGCTCTTCAGAAACCTAATTATTCGAATACAAGTAGATTCTTTCACACAACCCATGCTTTCTTCTGCCTGGTCACAAGAGCAACGTCTTCTGTGTAGAGCATTCCAGGATGTTTCACAGTTACTGGTGCTGACATGGTATGACTGGATGCCGTTAAGATGTGGTTTGAAACTTTTACTTTCTGGTGCTGAAGAATAAGCTGAAGAGGAAAATAGCGACATCAACACCAACCTTCGATCCCAGGCTAATCATCTGTTATCCTAAATTGACATGTACCATGCTGGTGGTTTGATCTGTTGCTCTTCAGGTCCTTTCTTATTACTGACCGGGTGAAAAATGTACATTCATTAATTTGCTTAATGCTACTAGGGTCACTGTGGTGGCTGAAGCCTTTCTCAGCTGACTCTGGGTGAAGGTGGATACACCCTGAACAGCTTGATAGTCCATCACAGTTGCAAGACACACACACACACACACACACACACACACACAGAGAGAGAGACACACAAACACACACAACCATCATTCACACTCACAACTATAATTTGAAACATCCAATTAGCCTGATGTGTATGTCCTTGGACTGTAGGAAGAAATCATAGCACCCACATGAAACCCACACAGGCACAGGGAGAACTTGCAAACTTTACATAGAAATGCCCACACGAACACAGGACCCTCTTGCTATGAGGGGGATGTGCTACATGACTGAGCCGCCCATGGTTTCTTTGTGGTTTCATGATTGATATGTGCAGCAGAAATGACTGACGCTGAATGAAACCAAATCTGATCTTGACACCGTGGTAAGTACTGTAATTGAATCATCTCGAGGAAGCCATGAGCGATGATCTGTTTTCAATTATTACAGTTAAAACCCAGTCAGACACACATGCACAGAGCATATGCTCATCGCTTAGAATATACTAACATTCCAGTTCCCAAACCTGTAACTGCACGGTCCCAGTGAGCTAAATTAGTCACAGCTATAAAAATGTACGTGGCTCCTCACAGACATGTGTACAGTCATCCTTCGCTATATCGCGCTTCAAGTGCTGTGGCTTCAGTACATCACGGATTTTTAAAAAATATTCATCAAAAAATAAAAAATAAGGAAAAATGCGGAAAACGTTCAGGAAAATACTGCTAGGGGGTTGCTACCGACTCGGATTCGGATCCCAGCCACTTCTTCTTCTTCATTTGTTAACATGAATGCTGGGAAATTCGTATCGACCAATCAGCTTATGAGATTTCAGAGGCTCCAAACCAGAGACGGTAGTGACCTTGCGGCGTTTCCCTTAACTTTTTCACTTTTAAATAGGGAAAAGGTTAAGGGAAAGGCCGCAAGTTGATCATTTAACGACTCCGGTTTGGGACTCGGCTCCCAAACACATTTCTTACACTTTATTTACATCTATGTACAATTACACATATGTA
>JAQNCB010000014.1:2660430-2671051 GCA_030068295.1 Euristhmus nudiceps
GGTATGAATACTTTTTCAAGCCACTGTGTGTGTGTGTGTGTGTGTGTGTGTGTGTGTGTGTGTGTGTGTGTGTATATATTTAAAGAATCCCTTATCCATCCCAAGTTATTTCCATTTCAAGATACACAGTGTTGGATCTTTTTTCTGTTTTCATGTAGCTAGAAGTTTAAAGCACAATAAAAGGTTCGCAATACTGGAAATTATTTATTTTATTTATTAGAAAGTGCTAGAGGAAAAATAAAGGCACTGGATCGTTTATCGGAGAAGAATAGGTGGTGAAAGTTTCAGGAACTTCTGCTTCAAGTAAACAAAATAGAATGAGTTTCTGATCATAATACGGTCGCTTGGCACCAGAAGGCTGTTTTCAATCCTTGGATTGCAAGAGTGAATAGTTACCAAGATCATTAATTTTTTTCACCAACCTGCTACTGGACAGAACAAAACATGGCACTTTTATAACAACTAATGATCTAAGAGCCATAAGGAGAAGCAAGAACTAGATGGTTTCATGGACATCCCACAACATTAAAGTAAATAAATGGATAAGCAGCCTGTCACATCACACCGAAGCACTGCGTTTTATTTCCTAAGAAAAAAGTTTGAGGATGCAGAAGTTGTATAATTTAGTATTTTCATTTAAGGTGCATGTCACATTTTTTCCCAAATGCTGCTTAGTGATCATACTTGTCCCGGTAACAAAGCTCTGATGTTCCTTTTGTCCAGATCAGCAGTATTTTTTAATGGTGATGACAGAGAATCCTTCCGAATTAAAAGCATCCAATAGTTGCGGATTTAACCCTTAAGCAAGTCCTATATTCATCAACAGCTCAAGCTTGGACTGGAGTTTTCCTTGCTCGTAGAGAACAAATTTAAGTGACGCAAATACACGGCTTCCTCATCCTTCAATCTACAACATGAATGAAATGTAAGGCCATTAAAAAATATGTATTTCTTTGTGGTTGAAGGGGTAGTGAAGGTGGAGGCTCGGGGCGGAAGATGCAGCAATATTAAAGAGAAATCTGTATGAAGGCTGACAGAATGCAGTCAAAATGCACTTTGTACAATTCAAATCGAACAGAGAACAAAAACCATCAGGGAGGAAAGAAATGGAAAAGAAAAACAAACAAAAAAGCACCAGAGAAAGAAAAAAGTAAGTTTGACTCCAACAATGACAGCCACCCATTTTATAACATGGCATGACTGGAAACACACAGATACAGCAGAACGGTTCCAATCAAGGCCATGGGAGAGCGTAGACACCAAACACTACTGGCATGATCCGAGAAATCAATCCCACTCAAACAGGACATGTCCTATGTCCAACATAAATATTGAAGTATTTCGTCATCATCTGAAGTGCTTCAGTGAATGCTTTCAACCTTATTCAGAAAAACAATTAATAGAAAAAACTTTACTTAAAACAAATAAGTCATTCACAGTAATAACTGGGCCAAATGTTTCGCTGTTGGGAAAAAAAAGTAAAGAAAAATCCCTAATGATTCCTTTCCTGTACTCCCTTTAATGATATTTTGTGCCGTTGGGCTGAAATGCTATGAATTCACTGAAGGTTTTGCTGTATTGCTGCACAGTGTGAGGTGATGGAAAAACTCCACCAAAGCTAGGACAGGACAATGAAAGAACTTGGGACTAAAGGGATATGACAATACTCCCATCTATGCAAACGGAAATGCCATAAACAAGTCGGCATGCGCCAATAGACAAACAATTTGGAGCTTCACCGAAATGTGTTTTCAAAAATTCAATCCAATAGTAAAAACCTGACATTTCAGGACACTGACTAAAAAGAACTGTATCAGATTCAAACATATGACTGGCCATGACTTGGATTTTCCAGTTGAGACTGTTCCTGCTTAAGTTCTATACAAAAAGTGAATTAAAAAAGATGTGAAATAGCAAATAAGATGAGCCATTTGAACAGTAATTGCATCCTATTAAAGAAAGGCTGCGACTATGGGAGCCAATGCACCGCAGTGTCCGAGCTCTACTACTGAAAGATTTTGGACACACCACATTTAAGATGCATGCTTCCACCTTTTATCGGCTTTTTTTTTTCATTTTCTGGAACATTGTGGGCAATTTGTTCATTTTGTGCCAAAAAAAAGAAAAGAAAAAAAATAAACAACACCAAACTTTATATAACAATTGAGGACATGACTGCCAAATTTACTTTACTGTTGTTTGAAAGCATGAATGGATTTTCAGAGTGCAATTGTTGACCCTCAGTCATGAAACACGCAATCCCATTATATCAAGGTGAAGCACTCCAATCTGGCAACACCAACTGGTTATCAACCTTCAGTATTTAGAAATAAGATATTACTTAATGTAATTTTTTTGGGGGTTTTTACGTTCATACGACGTCACAGGAGGTTGATCGCACATCAATTATGCCAGAATTTTTGTTCGCCAAAATCGCTTAAATGTGCTTCAACGTTTAATATATTTATATTCTGCGATTGGTATCAGTATGTGACAAAATTAAAATAAAATAAAATAATAGTGGACTGGGCTGGTGCGCCAACTGAGGTACACATTTTTTGTAATGAAATAAAAATACACAATGTGGTAATATATCAAACGTTGATAAAAGCAGACAAATGAAAAATTTCATATCAGCACATTCCTATTGGAATGTGTTCGGCTGCTTTTCAGGTATTTTGCATTGTGCGTTGATTGTATCCCCTTTGTTAGCAGTAATCTCATGGCACTAGCGAAGGTGAGAACTGCATTGTAGCTCATATACACCCTCCATCACTGTCTCTACAATTGTGATTAGACAGCAGACCGGAACACCTCAAATATTTTCATGTGCATTTTGCAAAAACTTGGCAGGACAGCTGTGCTTAGACTTGCTCCAAGCTTTGAAATTTGAGACAATAACAAAAGACACATTTCAAATTTTAAACTTTTTGTGAAGGAATTCATTCCCCAAAAGCCATGATCTAACTGAATAAAATTCAATTCCCCTGATCCATGGTTCAACACTTCTGCTTACTTCTAGCCACTGGCACTTTCCCCCCTCATCCTTAAGGTCACATGTCAAAATTCTAAAATCAAGAAATGAGTACAGCAAATATAACTGCAATATATTAACAAAACTGTGTTACAAAAAGGGCCCGTCATCCATAAGTGTCTTTAAAAACGGCCTGCTCACATTGTTCCATCATCTCATTCATTATATGTTCATGTAGTTATCTGATCGTGTGCGCATTTTCGTCTTTACCGAAGGCACTTCTATAAAAGAAAAAGCACGCCACTGAAAGAATGAGAACCCAGAAACGTTAAAAACCCACGGCTCAAACACACCCCACCCCCTCCCCATCCTGTTTTTCATTTTTGTGCCAGACTGTGATCCACACAGAACCGTCCTCCCCCCAAAATATTCTTCTTCAGTTTAACGCTATAAGAGTTCTTTAAGAATGAGACCAAACAGACTGGTCTCCTATGTCTATTGTTGATTAGTAAGGCACCTCAGGAGGTGAACCTCAGTGAAGTATATATATATATATATATACCCTCCTGCCCCAGAACACAGAGAGGGACAATGAGGATCAGCAGCTTCAGGGCAGATCAAAGCTTCTGTCCCACTTGGAGCTTTGAGCGCTCATTTACCTCTTCCTCCTCCTCATCCTCTTCTGCTGCTCGTAAAGGTATCTCTGGTCTGGCTAGCGGAGCGCTAATTTGTGCTATTGAAGGTGGTTGTGTGCCACCAAAAGTTGGTGCAGAAGGTGAACTCTCCGAAGACTCGCCTGTGAGCAAAGGGTCTCTGAAAGTGTCTTTGTGCCATTCTTCTAACAAATGAGGCGGGCCTATGCTAGGTCCCTGTTTCACCCCGGAGTTTTTTCGACAGGCACTGGGGAAAGAAAAGGAACAGCCGTGACTGCCTGGAGAAGACGATGCGAGTGTTGTACTCGGCACCATGGCGAGGGCCTTGCTGGACAGTTTGTTTTCTTCCTTGCTCAGAAGCTCAGCAGATTGTTTGGACCCGCTCTCATCAAGTTTCGGGTACAGATAGGTCCTCATCTGACCCTTCCCTTTAACGTTAACAGTGCCACGGTAATCAAAGGCATAGTCCATGGCACTAAGCACAGCATAGCTCTCCTCACTCACCTGAATGCGGCACTCAACACCAGTACTGTCCATCCGGCTGGCGATGTTCACAGTGTCGCCCCAAATGTCATACAGCAGCTTTGTGGTGCCAATAACGCCAGCGGTCAGCGGTCCATGATTGAACCCAATGCGCAGCTTGAACTGAAAGCCAAGCATGTTGTTGTTGAAGTCATCCACTACATGCATCATCTCCAGGGCGAATTCAAACAGGGCACGCAGGTGAGCATGCGGATGTGTCTGATCGCGGCACTGACGTCCGTTCAACCCCGATGCCGCCATGTATGTGGCACCAATGGTCTTAATCTTCTCCACGCTAGAGAATGCCTGCTTACGCAACATCTCATCAAAGTCGCCGATGAGCTCGTTTAGCACACGGTAACACTCTTTACCCCCTTCAAAGCTCTCCTCGTAGAACTCGCTGAAGTTCACGATGCTGGCAAATATGACGCCGACATTTTCGTGATCCTTGGAGTAGCTCTGCGTCACTTTCAGCTGTTCGGCCACGTGAATGGGGATGATGTTGCGCAGAAGCCAGTCAGCCTGGTCGCGCATGGTCTGGATCTTGATGCGGTGCTTGTCAGCCTCAACGTTGCCGTGGTAGTGAAGTCGGTAACTGACCTCAAACTCGCGATTCAGGAACCACACAAGAAGCAACAGCAGGAAGAAAGACAAGAGCGCCTCTGGAACCAGCAGGTCCAGAGCAGTGGGACTCAATTTACTTGAGTCAAAAGAGTCAAAACTTGAATCAAAACTGTTGTTAGTCAAGTTCCTGTAGGAGGAGCAAGAAAAGAGACATAGTGACTCAGCCTCACTGACTACAGTACAGACTGATGGTATTACTAGCTGTGTGCATACAATTCTTTTACAGTATATGATTACATGCTATACAGTGCACAGCGGTACTGAGTATACCCCCCTCTAAATTTCACATTTTACACAGTATTGAAATAACAATATAACCCAAAAGAATTGTTGATAATTGTTGATAATGATAATTGTATGAGGAAGTCTGGAATGGTAGAGAAATATGTTAGAGTGGTACAGGACATGTATGATAGCTATAAGACAATGGTGAGGTGTACTGTAGGCATGACAGAGGAGTTCAAGGTGGAGGTGGGACTGCACCAAGGGTTGGCTCTGAGCCCTTTCTTGTTCACTATGGTGATGGACAGGCTTACAGATGAGATTAGACAGGAATCTCCATGGACTATAATGTATAATGTAGTGAGAGTAAGGAGCAGGTGGAGGGAAACCTCAAGAGGTGGAGGTATGCCCTAGAAAGGAGAGGAATGAAGATTAGCTGAACCAAGAGGGAATGCATGTGTGTGAACGAGAGGGACCCAAGTGGAACAATGATGTTACAGGGAGTAGAGATAAAGAAGTTTGAGGATTTTAAGTACCAAGGATCAATGGTCCAGAGCAATGGAAAGTGTGGAAAGGAGGTGAAGATGTGTGTGAAAGCAGGGTGAAATGGGTGGAGAAAAGTATCAGGTGTGATGTGTGACAAAAGAGTATCAGCAAGAATGAAAGGAAAAGTGTAAAGACAGTGGTGCAACCAGCGATGTTGTACAGTATAGAGACAGTGGCACTGAGGAAAAGACAGGAGGCAGAGTTGGAGGTCTCAGAGATGAAGATGCTGAGGCTCTCTTTGGGAGTGACGTGGTTGGACAGGAACAGGAATGAGTACATCAGAGGGACAGCACATGTTGGATGTCTTGGAGAGAAAGCCAGAGAGGCTAGACTGAGGTGGTTTGGACGTGTACAGAGGAAGGATGGTGAATATATTGGTAGAAAGATGCTGAGGTTGGAACTGCCAGGCAAGAGACCTAGAGGAAAACCAAAGAGAAGGTACATGGATGCACTGAGGGAGGATATGAAGTTAGTTGGTGTGAGACAAGAAGATGCGGAGGACAGGGATGGATGGAAACAGATGATTCGCTGTGGCGAGCCCTGAGGTGAGAAGCCGAAAGAAAAGTGGTAGAGTAGCACTTAGTGTGATTGCACTGTCCAGTTAGATGGTCTGAATGATGGTTATTCAGTCAGTGTGTGTGACGGTGGTGGTGGTGGTGGTGGGATTCCACGTTTAACAGCTTGTAGGTAAAAGCTGTTCTTGAGTCTGTTAGTTTTTGTTTTAGTGTTTAGTGTTTTTAGGTTAAGGGCATTCACAGTTTACCCTGGCATATTAAGAGGTGTGCTGCCTCGCTGTTATTTCATCCTGCCTCCCTTATATTTCGCAAATTGCCACCTCGTTGCGTTTAAAATTTCAATTAAAAATTTATTTTCTTTCAAATACACAAGAATATGATTAAATCCCATTTGACTGAACTGCGATCAGAAAATAACATCTGTAAACAATGCACATTCCTTTCTGCGCAAGTATCTATTTCATAGAAGCTGAGGGAAGGTGCGCAAATAATGTGAACCCATCTCCAGAGGGAGGTCTGGCTAACCGCTTGTACGTGCCAGCAGAGTTAAGCTCACGGGTTATTCATTGGGCTCACACTTCCCGCCTCACCTGCCATCCGGGGGCTACCCGAACTCTGTTTTTTCATTAAGCAGCGGTTCTGGTGGCCCGCCATGTTCCAGGATCTGAAAGAATATGTGGAGGCCTGTCCTGTGTGCTAGGAGCAAGTCTATCTTCCAAGCACTGGCAGGTCTCTTACACCCCCTTCCTGTTCCCAGCCGACCATGGGCTAACATCGCCCTGGACTTTATCACAGGTTTGTTGGCGTCGGGGGGAAACACTGCAGTCCTTACGGTGGTCGACAGGTTCTCTAAGATGGTACATTTCATCGCCTAGCCCAAACTGCCCTCAACCAAAGAGACGGCTGAGACCATCTTCGACCACATATTCAGAGTACATGGTTTCCCCCTTGACATTGTGTCTGATCGAGGTCCCCAGTTTGTGTCCAGGTTCTGGAAGAAGCTGTGCCGACTCATCGGGGCGTCTGCCAGTCTTTCGTCGGGACACCACCCGGAGTCAAATGGGCAGATGGGGCGGCTGAGTCAAGTTCTGGGGACCTGCCTGCGCTGCTTGGTGGCCCAAAACCTGGCTTCTTGAAGTAAACATCTTCCGTGGGTCGATTATGCCTACAACACTGCCCTCATCAGCCACCACCATCTCTCCTTTTCACTGCATTTATGGGTACCAGACCCCAGTGTTCCCCGATAAGGAGCAGGAAGTCGTGGTACCATCGGCCTATGCCTTGGTGCGGCGCTGTCGTCGGGTGTGGGAGGCCATGCGGCGGATCCTGTCTACCTCCAGGCATATGAGGCAAGCAGCGGATCGTCATCACAGACTGACTCCAAAGTACCGAGTAGGGCAGAAGGTCTGGCTGTCCACTCGGGACCTGGCCCTCAGCGGCACCTCTAAAAAGCTGGGACCCCGCTTCATTGGTCCATACAAGGTGAATAGGATCCTCAATCCTGCTGCTGTCAGGCTCCGCCTCCCGTGCTCCCTCCGGATACACCCCACCTCCACATAAGCTGAATCAAACCACTCAAGTACAGTGCACTGGCACCTGCTACCCACATGAACATGAACCCTCCGTTACATGCGATGCTAGCCACCTGCCTCTTTTTGAACTGCAGCGCCATGCATATTTCGGGGGCGGTCGAACACACTCAGAGGTAAAGCACTATCCGCCACCCCATTTGAATGAGCCCACAGACGCTCATAATTGGCTGGCGATTGCTATGAGTGACAGGAAAGTCAGCGTATGCCATTCCTCCCTCCCGTGAGAGCTCGTCCAATCAGCTTCCATGGACTCCCAGCTACGAACAACTGTGTGCATTAAACTGGATTCGAAGTTTCGATCTCCAGGGGAAAATTTCAACTAAGACTGCAGATTGTGAGTCCACCAATACGAGAACGAAATATGATGTTCATAAAACTCTTCTAAGAGCTACCGTGTGGCAATAATGAAACACAAGCAAATCATGCGTTGGACAGGATGAGATCAGTCTTATTATGGTGGTAATCACAAACTTGCTGAGAATACCGATTGACCTGAATGACGATGGGTTTCCCTTTTGAGTCTGGTTGCAATGCTTCCGAGCTTACCTGTGCATCATTAACATAGAATAATTTAAATAATTATTTTATGACTGGTACATGCCCGTATTTCTCCTCGTAGATATCATATAGGATAATAGAGGCTGAAGACCCTACCTGTTTGCCTTCTTGGTTAGTTAATAAGTACAATTTGCAGTGAAGCACTGAGCTGTCAAAGCTTTCTGTTGGAAGCCGTATCTGAGACTGAGTAACAATGAGCAAAATGGTGGTGCAAATTTCTGGCACAAAAAAGCATTGTCAATAGGTTGTAGCCTGTCAATCTTTATTTACTAGAAGGGCACTGGTAAAGTCCAAGTTATATCTGCTCAGCACAAGTTGATTAAAGGGTACCTCTAGTATAAAGCTCTGAATGGGTAGGCTGCACAGATGCCATATTTTGGCATTTAACCTTCATGGAGTGTTCACCTGACCTGCCTTTGCAATGGTCAAAATATGTGGAAAATAAACAATAATCTAATTTTTGTTTGCTTTTCTTGGTTTTGATGTGCTAAAAAAATTAAGGGAACATTTCATCATTGTGATATACCACTAATTCTGTTTAAATTCAGGAATACTAATTTGTCTATTTTGGAAAGCACAAATGATGATTTAATTTCACTCGTGTCTATTATGAAATTGACAACAGGTGCAATAGAGAGGCAAATTCAAGACAGCCCCATAAAAGGGAATGGTGGTGCATGTGGTAGCCACAAACAAGAGCTCTCTTCTCATCCTTCATGACTAATTCTCTTTTTCTTCTGCTAGTGTCCTGGTCACTACTGGTAGCATGAGGCAATACCTACAGCGCATTCAACCTGCCCAGGTCATTTAAGTCCTCCATGTCATTCTATTTTTAGTCGCAATAAGTTTTGCTGTGTCTCCCAGCACAGTCTTGAGGGGATGGAGAAAATACCAGGAAACATGGTGTTACACAAAGGGATGGACAGGGCTGTAGAAGGGCATTAACCGAGCAGCAGGACCTGCATCTGCTCCTTTTTGGGAGAAGCAACAGGAGCGCTGCCATAGCCCTACAAGATGACCTTCCGCAGGTTACGGGTGTGCATGTTTATTGCCAAGTTGACACAAACGGACTGAAGGAGGGTGGCTGGCATAAGGGCCATATTCTCTAGTAAGACCACCTCAGCCCTGCGCAGTTTGATTGGCATTTGCGAGAGAATACTGGGACTGGTAGCCCTGTTTTCGGGCCTGGCAAAGATGGGGTGCACCCTGAACAGGTCACCAATGGGTACGTACAGCCATTCACACTCACACTTGTAGGCAATTTTAAACAGCCCATGTGCCAAATGTGCCTTTCTTTGGACTGAGGTTGGAAATCTGAGTACCCTGAGGAAACCCAAGCAAGCACAATGAGAGCACCTAAACTTAATACACATACTCCCTTTTCGAGCCCAGGACTTAACCCAGGACCTTCTGGCTGTGAGACAGATATGCCACCACTACACCACTGTGTCATCCCTAACGTCTAACATTCTCAGTCCAAAACCTAACTTAAATGAATAAAACCAACCATTAAGAAATTTTAAACAGCCCCTGCTTTGTTTCATCCCTGCTTATAAGTGTATAAATACAAAAAGGCCTCACAAGAAAGGTTGGATAGAAAAGTGTTGAAGACATTGATCAATTTAAGGTGACAGAAAGCAAGAGTAAAATTTCTAGGGAGGCCAGATGAGAGTTAGTTTGAATAGCCTGCTTATGCTTACCCACCCAACAAACCTGTCTGAAAGAGCTGCAGTCTCCTGCTCAGTATACACAGATTTATCCACAGGTGAGTTTCGGGCCACATGTGTAAGTAAATGTCTCCAAGGCTTTGCTCTGCACTGCTTTCATTCCATGGATTGATTTCTTTAACACTGTAGGTTTACTGTTAGAACTTCAGGGCACAAGTCCAGGATTTACTTCTGAAATGCTTTCTGAGGCACTTTAAAAACTGTAAAAAAAAAAAAAAAAAAAAAAGGTTAAACTTTCGATGTGTTTATGCGAACTCTGAATTATTTTGCCCAGGGTTTACTTGGCTGAGTGGAAGGCGGATGTTTTCGAAAGATTAACTTGGTCATTTATAGATTTCATAACAACCACCTCATCATTAACCTTAACAGGGTGGGGGGTACAGTTCATGAATCTACTGCACACATGCTAGTGTGAGAAGGATGATCTCAATTCTCAGGAGAAAGATAAAAACTTTCTCAAGATTTTAGTATTGCACTAACAGACCGTTGCACTTTAATTTATAGCTATTGTTGGGGATTTATTTATTTATTTTTATCAATTTTGTCTAGCACCATGTGTTGTAATGGAAATGTATACTCTGTTCAATTTTCTTTAAACTCCACTTTTGTTTTAGGGCAGGGGTGCTCAATCCTGCTCCTGGTGAGCTACCTTCCTGAATATGTTCGCTCCAACCCTAATCATGCCCAC
>JAQNCB010000014.1:2694707-2705218 GCA_030068295.1 Euristhmus nudiceps
CTTCTTGTCTGGAGGGGCGGGGTTTCTCTGGAACCCTGTGGATCTTTCCAGAAGGTTGCTAGTCTATATAAATGCTGCAATTTAAAGCACAGCAGAGCAGACAGCAGTTTTGTCAACAGTTAAATAGTGGCATTAGCGTGTTATTAGGAATTAAATAGTAGATATTATTTTGAAGAACTTTTTTGTTGTAGAATAAATTTGTTTTAGTTTTCTTTGCTGGTTTTCTTTGTTGTGATTTTTTCCCCTAAGTCATAACAATATAAAGTGTCAAACCCTGAGAAGGATGGGCTATGAGACCAGAAAACCACATCAGGTCACAGGAATAATGGAAAGCGAAAGCGATAGTAAACGAAAGCCTCACCAACACTGGGCAGTTGGAGACTGGAAAAAATGTGACCTGGTCTTATGAATTTTAATTGCTGATGACACATACAGACAATACAGTTAGAATTTTCTCTTAATGGGATGAAGCAATAGACCAAACCTGCCTTGTACTGCACAGCCATTCAGGCTGGTGGTGATGGTGGTGTAATGGTGTGGGGAATGCATATTTTTCTACTAAATATGTTCATACTGTAGTAGCCTCAACCAGCATGATAATGTGTCATTCTACAAACGAATAATACCGGACGTCTCAGACCGGATAAGCATGACAATATACTTAAGCAGCCTATCTAGTCAAGAGATTTGAGTCCAGCTGAGTACCTTTGGGATGTGGTAGAACCTCCACCAAGAATGGCAGCCTTTCCAGCACATCTTTGTGTGGCTCACTTTTTCTTGTCTTTTTTCCTGTGCTTGTGCGGTTCTTTTCTTTTCACTTGTATCCTATGGATATGGGTTCTTACACACCGAGACTAATTTCTTTGAGAGAAAAAAGGTTCCATGCGGATGCATTTCAGCATTTACCTGATGAAGTGAAGTGAGGAGACAGTGCCGTGGCTGCTAAGCCAGTAGTAAGCTAAGTGGCTAGCGAAGAAGTGGCGTTACAACCCTATGGTGCCTTCACTGATCACGGAAAATGTGAACTAGCTACCTAACAAGATCGACGGACTGGCTGCACTGGTGATAAAAGTCAGGATTTACAAGGAGAACAGTTTGTTGTGCTTCTTTGAGACATTGCTCACCATTAGCAATCCAAAAGCTAACATGGAGCTGCCTGGTTTCAGCACAGTCAGAGCGGACAGGTACATAAAAGTCTGTGGGAAACGGAAAGAAGGAGGACTTGCTATCTACGTGAACGTAACGTGGTATAACCCTGGCGATGTGACCACTAAAATTAATATTTGCTGCCGGGACATCAAGCTGCTAGCTGTAAGTCTGGGAGTTTGGACATGCCATTGTATTCAATGTTGATATCTCCCGCTTACTGGCACAGAAGTAGTAAGTGACGTAATAAGCCTATTGTGCATTTCGAGTGCGCATGCGCGAAAACACATCGGTCAGAGTTCACGGCCCCCAAGCTCATGCTGCTGTACCGTGCTTGTCTATGGAGCAATACCTTAAGTCTTGAAGAATTCAAGTCTAACTTCGCTTTAAGCCTTAAATCCACCGGTGGAAATACAATGCCAGTTGCGCATTGTGCTGTAGTCGGTTGTGGAAACGGACTTTATCATTTTGAACGCTGGTAAGGAAAGTGCAACCAGGGGACCTGTCCCATTCGCATTGTTTAAATTTCCAATAGTAAGAAGTGATCCGGGAAAAAATGGCGAGTTTTTTTTTTTTTTTTTTTTTACAATTACTCTAGGTTTCAATAGCTATTTTTTTTAATGTTAATAAGCTAAAGTAAACTTGATAAAGGCTAGTATTCTTAAGACCCGAGTATGCCACTGATGATTACAGACATAAAAAAGTACACCATAATCCTAATACAGATTTTAAGTCATGGATAAAACATTATAAAATAAAGAAAATAATTCCAGAAGTCTTAAGGGACGCGGGTTAAAAGTGGTGAAAACTATTTGAGTCTAATGTAGCATTTGTTTACTTGTAGGCCGCACCCTCTAAAAAGACTCATGTAGTAGAAACGAACATATAATAACGTCACCGGTTAATTTGATTGTATTAACGCTAATATAGCGAACATCACTAAGACACTATGAAAGCTGTAAAATTTTAAAACAGCTAGGGCATGGGCCTGAAATCTTACCTTCCTTGTCGTCGTTCTGAATTCTTTGCATCAGTGATCCTCTGTCTTTTTCGAGTAAATACTCATTTATGCCTAGCCACATGCATGGTGGCCACTTCTCCAATGCCTCAGCTTCTCCTTGCCAGCTGTAAGAGAAATTGGGTCGGGAATTTTTTTTTTGGTTCGGTCCCACAGTCAGCAAGGCTTGATAATTGGATTGTATAGCGTCGGCTTCTTCCCCTTTGGTCAGAACGCACGGTAATTTCATTACATTAGCTGCATATGCAAGTGCCACTAATGCTACCTTACATTTGGCATTAGTGGGAAGCCCACTACATTTACAGAATCCTTTTAGGTCATGAATTTTCCACCTTTGAAAGTCCTCAATGGTTGTAGTGTCTCTAACCTGTAAGTTGCATTCAGCCATTTTCATGGTTTGTTTGGTAGCCGTGATCCCATAATGCCCTGCGTGTCACGAAATGCGTAATTGGTCTATTCATTCTGCCGAAGCAGAGCAGGCTCTGAGAGACTGCTTTGGATCAACACACTGGGATGTGTTACACAGTGAGGACTACTACCTGGTGTTTTATTTCGGCTTCTCTCCCCAGGGGTCACCACAGCGAATCATCTGTTTCCATCCATTCCTATCCTCTGCATCCTTTTGTTTCACATCAATTAACTTCATGTCCTCTCTCAGTGCAGCCATGTACCTTCTCTTTGGTTCCTCTGGGCCTCTTGCCTGCCAGTTCCAACCTCAGCATCTTTCTACCAATATATTCACTGTTCCTCCTCTGTGCATGTCCAAACCATCCCAGTCTGGCCTGTTTATGTTGGCACAGTTTTTATGCCAGATCCCCTTCCTGATGCAACCCTCTGCAATTATCTGGACTTGGGGCTGGCGCAAGTAAGACACTAGCTTGTGCCCCCTTTAGGCTGCAGTCTATTACACAGTGAGGACATCAAGGAGTTCATGGACTGCACTACGGACTATTTCAACTACTGTATGGATGTTGTTTTTCTGGTAATAACTTTATACTGCTTTGCCAACCACAAGCCCTGGATCACAAGTGACATCAACGGCCTCCTGAATCAGAAGAAGAGGCCCTTCAAATACAGTGATCAACAGGCGCTTAAGTAGGTGCAGAAGGTAAACAAAGTCAAGCTTAGGGAGGCAAAAAAGCGGTACAGGATGAAGCTGGAGAAGGAGCTGCAGACCAACAGGATGAAGGAGTGTGATGGATGGAATGAAAACCATTACCAACTGCAGTACAAAGTGGGCTGCAACCATCAAGGGGGGTGTAGTGAAGGCATACCAGTTGGACGACTTCAACAGGTTTGACCGCACAAACACATTAACGCCCAGAACAATGTACCCCCTACACTCCATTCTGCCATCTCCCTCCCCTCATTAACTGATACTGCAACAGATGAGAACAACCCCTCCCCACCCACACTCACAGCAACCCAGGGAGTGGAGAACTAAGACCGCTTCATCCCTGCAAAGCATCAGGCCCAGACGGAGTGTGCCACGGATGCTGAAGGCCTGCACGATGAAGTTCGGAAATCATCACCAAGAATGTTTG
This sequence comes from Euristhmus nudiceps, assembly GCA_030068295.1. Lineage (NCBI taxonomy): Eukaryota > Metazoa > Chordata > Actinopteri > Siluriformes > Plotosidae > Euristhmus > Euristhmus nudiceps. The sequence continues at coordinate 2,698,416 of JAQNCB010000014.1, forward strand.
GTATGTGCTGTTTGTTGAGAAGGTCATGCTTCATTCCAGTCCCAAAGAGACCATGTCCTGGAGACCTGAATGACTTCAGACCGGTCGACATGATGTCACACGTCATAAAGACCATGGAGCGGCTGCTGCTTTGACACCTTCAGCCTATCATCTGTGGCAGAGCAACAGGCACTGAGTAGACTCCTGTCAATCTTGAACAATTCACTGCATCTACTGCACAACATCATCTACAGACCAAGGATTAGCATCAGCTCTCTCTCGCTCTCTCTCTCTCTCTCTCTCTCTCTCTCCCCCAACCTCACAGAACCTGAACATGTGGCTGACAAATCTGCAGCAATGATATGACACAATCTTGTCAAGGTGGAGTTTTCCAGGGCTTATAGAATCCATGCCAAAAAGAATTGATTTTGAGAGCAAATCAAGGAGTCCTACCTTCCATTAGTATGGTATTCCTAATAAACTGTGTGTCTGTACCCGTAAACATAGTAATATTGCAATACTAGGGTTGTGGGCGAAGTTAGGGTACACCCTAAAGAGCTCACTGGAGTATTGCAGGGCCAATATACACACACATAACCATTCACACTAACATGTTCAGGTAATTTGAAACAGCCAATTAGCCTAATGAGCATGTCTTTATTCAGTGGGAGGAACCTGATGTAGGAGGAAACCCATGCAAGCAGACTCCATAAAGACATGACCAAGTCTGGGCCTCAAACCCAGGACCTTCTTGCTATGAGGTAGATATGCTACTAACCACTGCATCATGCTTTCCCCCTTTTCTTTTTTGGGGTGGGCTAAATTTAGAACAGCATTAGCAAGCTGCATTAATAGTGATGCCATTGGGTTCTCCCAAAGATAGTGTGTTTGTAGAGGCTACAAGAAATGAGTTTTTTCTCTAAGCGATTGATTATTTCACAATTACACCAACAACATTTGATGTTACATGGCTCCCCCTAGTGTAAACTCTGTGCCATAGTTCCTCTGGAATGGGATTCATATTAGCAGTCGCATTTATTTATACATTTATGGCATTTTGAAGACGCCCTTATCATCCAGATCAACTTGCATTTATCATTTTTGCACTACTAAGTTCAGGGGCCCAACATTGGGTGCTTGTTGGTACTGCAGCTTGAGCCCTTGACCTTTTGAATCAGTAACCCAGAGCTTTAATCGCAGAGCCATCACCAACCCTTCATGTAGACAACAGTTCAGAATTTTTTATTTAGTCCTTGGTTAAAGTCAACATAATGTCAGCTAACTGCACCATTCATTCATCCACCACAGTAGGTGTGTGCTGTAGAATAAATACACAGGTGTAGAAGAGGAAAGCTTTAATTCAAAGTTACATTTCACATGCAATACTACACACATTCATCAAAAATAATTCACTCGAAAATATCCAGCAGGAAAATGTGTAGTGAAGTTAGAAAATTGAGATGTGCTTTCGATAGACTAACTGACCATTTACAAAAACAACAACAAGAAAAAAAGAGTAAGATCAGAAAATGCATTGGTGTGAATGGAAAGTGAGAAACATGAAGTACAACTGAAAAATAAAATAAAATAAGAGCCGTGTTCATAATTTATTGTGTGTATCAACACTCTGCATTTAATTTCTGTCCAGTAAAATCAAAGATGCTTTTTATTCCTTTTAAATTTTGATTTGACTGTTTGTTAATCCATTCATCCATCCACCCACTCATCCACATTCATTCATCCTTCATTTCTCCATACACCTACTGATCATTCATCCATCCACTCATCCATCTAAACACCCACCGAACATTCATCCATCTAAACACCCACTGAACATTCATCCATCAAAACACCCACTGATCATTCATCCATCCACTCATCCATCTAAACACCCACTGAACATTCATCCATCCACTCATCCATCTAAGCATCCACTGATCATTCATCCATCCACTCATCCATCTAAACATCCACTGATCATTCATCCATCTAAACACCCACTGAACATTCATCCATCCATTCATCCATCTAAACACCCACTGAACATTCATCCATCCACTCATCCATCTAAACACCCACTGAACATTCATCCATCCATCTAAACACCCACTGATCATTCATCCATCCACTCATGCATCTGTTTATTCATATACCCACTGATCATTCATCCATCCACTCATCCATCTGTTTATTCATATACCCACTGATCATTCATCCTTCCACTCATCCATCTGTTTATTCATATACCCACTGATCATTCATCTTTCCACTCATCCATCTGTTTATTCATATACCCACTGATCATTCATCCATCCACTCATCCATATACATACTGATCATTTATCCATCTATCCATTTCTATACCGACTAGTCATTCATCCATTCACTCATCCATCCATACACCACTGATCATTCATCCATCTGCTCATTTAGCCATTCACCCACAAACCCAATGATCATTCATTCATCCACTCATCCACCAACCTATCCATGTACCCACTGACCACTAATCCAGCCATCAACTCACCCATCCCTACACTCACTGATCATTCATTCATTCATGTGTTTATTACATTTTTATTTCTTAATTAATGCATGTATTTAATTCTTTATTCATGTATTCACACTTTTACTGGTTCAATGCCCTGAGTCCAGTATAGATGAATGCTGTTGTGCAACCCAAAAATATCATCCCCTGCCTGCACCCCCTGTCCTCTCTTACACTGCATCCTTTACTGCCTTCTCCAGGGGTTTTTGGGCTTCTCCTCTACTTTGGGCTTCTCCTCTATTTTGGGCTTCTCCTCCATTTTGGGTTTCACCTCTACTTTGGGATTTGCTACCTTTGGTGCCTCCTCAGTTTTGCTGAGGCTGGCCAGTAGAGCAGGCAGCTCCTGTGTGATGGCCTTCTCAATTTTCTCCAACAAACAGCCATTCCTCCAGCCACAGTGCTTCTCCAGCAGCTTGAATTCCCCCAGTGCATTCACATTGAAAAAGTCCTGGTACACCTCTGGCTCTGGCAGATCAAACTTGCTCACGTTGGTTTTGGCCAGCACTGCTTTGTAAATGTAGAAGCGGTCTGGCTCAGCCACAATTTCAGTCATCAACTCATGTGGGTCTCCAAACCAGCCAAGCTTCTCGTGGTATGTTTGGAGATAACGATCAACAAGGAGAGCATGAAGACGAACACGGATGGCGTGGCGTCGCAGGAAAGCGATCTTGTTCTCAAGCTGGTTCTCAATGGCCTGCTTTAAATCCTCCATGAGGGAGATCTCTTCATGGATGAAAAGATTTTGGGCAGCATCGAGTGTGTATTCCTGAGGCCTGAATGATCCAACGTAGACACGTGGTGGTTCTGTCACGTTGATCAGTGGTGCCAGGCTCCAGAAGAGAGCACCATACACACGCATCAGCTCCTGTGGCACCAGACTGTCAGCTTTATTGAGGATGATGCGGATTTGCGACTCACGGCCCTTCAGTTGCCTGAAAAGTGTCTCCAGCTCCAAACCCACGTCCAACTTAGTAGGGTCGAAAACTAGGAAGATCAGGTCTGCTCTATCAATGAACCACTGGCACACCTCGTTATAGGGGTAACCTACAGGGCAAAATAATAATAACTCTTTACTTTGCGTTGGTTTAAACCACATGTCCATGAGTATAAAGAACTATGAACCAGGCAGTATTTGGTTAAAATCAGTAACCCATAGTTTTATATCATACAAATATACATCACAGTACTGATGAATTCCTAAATCTCACTGGTCAGTAGGTGTCAGTGTTGAGCTCTTTCAACAGTACTTTTATATTTATAATGTTGATGTTTCTGTCCTGGGCTTGGCAAGGGCAAGTCCAGGGCTCAGCACGGGCGTTTCAGTGTACATGTTCTCCCTGCGCTTGTGTGGGTTTCCTTTGGATGCTTCGGCTTCCTCCACCGGTCCAAAGAGAGGCACATTAGGCTAATTGACTGTTCCATATTACCCCTAGGTGTGTGAGTATAAATGATTGAGTGTGTTGCCCAGTGATGGACCATAAAGCTGTTCAGGGTGGACCCCACCTTGGTCCAGTGTTGGTTGAGATTGTTCAGCAAATGAATGACTGAATGAATGTTACCGTTTCTATCGCAACAACTTTCACAGGATATTATTGATGATGTGACATTTTCTGTAAAGAGATTCATAATATTTTTATGTTATTTATTTATTTATGTTTATATTTATGGCAAGAGTGTCCAACATCAGTCCTTGGTAATGATCAGTAAGTTTCCCCCCCGCAGGAAAGCCTTCAGTACAGAATTACCTCTCTCTTGCTGTTTGCGGTTCTCGATGATCCCCGGCGTATCCACCAGCGTGACTCGCTCCAGCAGCTTGTGTGGCATCTCAAGGCCAACCAGTTTCTCCAGGAAACCCTGGCCAAACTTTTCCAGGGTTGAGAATGAGCGAGTGGTGTCGGTCGCCATGACGATGCCCTCGATGGTACGCACTTTCTCGCCGTGCATTAATACCATGTACTCTGAGGTAGTGGGCTCAGCACCTGAATGAGGGAAAGTCACAGTAACGAAAGGAAAAGACCAAGTAGGACGCAAAAGATTAAACACTCAGAAATAAACACAACATACAGCATGCATTCTTTACTGTGTCAGTGTAATGATATCTCCACAGTGTTACCTGTGTAGAGTTCTTGTGGTTTGTTGTACAGATTCAGAAGGTAGTTGATCATAGTGGATTTGCCGACGCTCCATGGGCCCAGAAACAGTACCATGGGTTTGGAGGCAATCTCGGCATCTAAAACCCAGAGGGTCACATTGAAAATCAAAGAAAAGCACCATTCATACTCATAACAGTCAGAAGAGGGCGACATGTCAAATCTCTGTTTTAGTTTGCACACAGATACCAGATTTGTTGTGCTGAGTGCAGAGCTTATATAAAATGTTGTGTCAGTACAACAAATCTGGTACCAATGTGGAATCTAAAATGGATGCTTGATATGTCTCCCTCTTCTGACTGTTGAGTTGTTCTTTTGATATTTTGGGTGCCCTCATTTGATGTGTAACAAACTATACATCTTATGATTCCTTATGACCAGAAAAAGTGGCATTGTGTCGTCATGACGACATTTACGAGTCTGCCTCACAGCAAGAAGGTCCTGGGTTTGAGTTTGGTTTCTGTGTGGAGTTTGCATGTTCTCCATGTGCTTGTGTGGATTTCATTCATGTCCTCCAGTTTCCTCCCATAGTCCAGAGACAGGCACAGCAGTCTGATTGGCGGTTCCAAATTGCTTCTATATGTGAGTGTGAATGGTTGTGTGTGTGACGGACTGACAGGCTGTTCAAGGTTTATCCAACTTTTGCCCAAAATCAGCTGAAATCGGCTCCACCCACCCCTGACCCTAATAAGATTATGCAAATCGGCAAATGAATGGATGAGCAGAAGAGTAACTTGACAGGTATACTGACATTTTTCTAAATTTGACCCCTATCTGTCCTTTGATATCTCCTCCCCCAAATGCCCTGGTACTTTCAAGAGGCATGGTGAAGTCAAAAATATTTAGTATCCAACAGGGAACCAAAAAATATTTTTAAACCTTTGTTATTAGGACTCGCTCAGGACCCACAGGCTGATCCTCTACTCAGTTTGTCTCTTACTGGAATATAATCAAGTTTTGGACATTAACCCTCCCACTAATCACGTCTTTGCTTTGCAGAAGTCTTGCAGTGGAGATGCTTGTTATTGGTGCAAAAAAGAGAGAAGGAGATGTTCACCTGAGACCTCATGCTGCCTGAGCTCCTTGTACTTGTACGCCTCCTCTAAAGGTTTAATGGCCGTGTGGTAAATGTGTTGCAGCTTCTTCACGATGACTAGCAAAAATCAGAGAGAAACAAAATCAACAAGAAATAAAGGAGAGGTTGAAAAAGTTTAGAGAGGTAATCAATCATCCAACTGTGTATTTAAAATTGGTAAATCATACTAACTTGGAATCATGTCGGAACAATTAGGAACACAAACGGACAAAAGAGCACAACAGTGAGAAGATTAGCTCACTAATACTCACCTCTTTTATTACAGTGTAAAGCAGGGGTGCTCAATCCTGCTCCTGGAGAGCTACCTTCCTGAATATGTTCGCTCCAACCCTAATCATGCCCACCTGACCATCCAGCCATCTAATTGAGGCTTCAGACTTTGAAATGAAGACTCTGAAGTCGTGATTATATGACTGGATGGTCAGGTGGGCATGATTAGGGTAAGAGCGAACATATTCAGGAAGGTAGCTCTCCAGGAGCAGGATTGAGCACCCCTGGTGTAAAGCTAAAACTGATACTGATGGAGTCATTATTTCAGTTGTGGATATTACATCATTAAGTACGAAGGATGGTGGTACGGTGGCGTAGTGTTTGGCATGTCCATCTCACAGTAAGAATGTCCTAGGTTCGATTCTCAGACTCAGGCTTTGTTTTTTTTTTTTTTTGAGTGTTTGCCTGTTCCCTCCATGCTTGCATGGGTTTCCTTTGGGTATTGTGGTTTCCTCTCACGGTCCAAAGACTTGCACATAAAGCTTATTGGCTGTTGAAAATTGCTCCTAGGTGTGGGTATAAGTGTGAATGTGTTGGTCCTGCAATGGTCTGGTGAGGTGTTCAGGGTATACCTTATCTTTGCCAGGTGTTGGCTGAGATAGGCGCCAGCCTACCCGTGACCCCAGCAGGATTAAGCGGTTCAGCAAATGAGTGAATGAGAATGAACTACAAAGGAGTCTGGAATCATTTGTGTGTGTGTGTGTGTGTGTGTGTGTGTGTGTGTGTGTGTGTGTGTGTGTGTGTGTGTGTGTGTGTGTGT
>JAQNCB010000014.1:4925536-4936459 GCA_030068295.1 Euristhmus nudiceps
GTTATTATAAGCATTTATAGCATTGAATATGTATTTATTGATATTATATACACATATACATGTACATCAGTCAGGGGTGGGTCGATCCTACTTCACGGAAATTCGGTCTTCGCGGGGGTCTCGATCCCCCATTAACCGCAAAAAGTGTGGGATCCCTGTATTGAGCAGCCCTGACTTACAGGAATGTCCTTCCTTACAGGTTGGTTGGAGCAGTCACGCCACTTCCTAATTACAGTGCCCTCTGCGCATCATTTCGAAAGCATGTTTTCAGAAAACGCTCACTTCATCTCTTCCTTCCAATCCCACTCTCATTTCATCCTTTCTGCTTAAATCAGCAACATGCGAAGGTCCAGCGCACTTCAAAGCCTCCGACAGGGCTTCCGCGAGCACGCCGAGGGGCTCCTGCAGTACCGCAGGGAGAGTTCACCCGCCGTTTGATCTCACCCGCTGTTCTTGGCACTGACAGCTTCCCAAACCATAGAGCCCTAATTACGCAGCCAGCTGTACGTTGAGATTGCTGCGTATTTCACAAAGCATGAAATGAGAAATTGATGCCCAGAAAGTCAATATTGTGACAAGAAGGCAATTACACTCTGTCATTTAATTTTTTTTGTTAATTGTCTCTGCAAGGGCGGCTGTATAATGGGGGTGTCAGTTCAAGTGGTAGCCGTTAGGGATCCTGAAAAAAATTACAGATGAAGGAAAGTACCGTTCCTGAGAGAATACGCTTTCGGGGATTTCATCTCGCTGTCACATGAGTGCATGTGTGTGTTGATAATGTTTGCATATGCGTTGGTGTAAGTACGACGTGCCTAGATCTGTTCCTTAACACGCAACCTGCTTTTTCAGCCATCGTTACCTGACATTCATCTCCGCGACAAATCCAAATCAGATCAGTTTTTTTTTTTTCAACTAACACCCAAAAGCCTCGTCACAGTTTATCTATCAACAAGCAGCGCGTGATTTGTTCAGTCTTCAGAAGTGTGTCCCAGGTTACAAAGCGAGTCCAAGTTCACGTCCAGCGCAGGTATCGTCGAGACCATCGCTCACTTACGATAGCAAACGTTTCGGAGAGGTCATGTCGAAAAGCACACATTAGTCAAATACGTGCACCGACACCTACTTTTTTTGGAACGTGTGTTGTTTTTAGTCGTCGTTTCCCAGAATGCTCAAGGTAAGCACCAGAATGTGTCACTCTTCCCATGAAATCAATGTTTAACCAGTCTTAATACGTGGCTCTATGAAGCTCTCCTAACACGTGCAGGCTGTATTCATGTTTACTCAGAGTAGGAAGTGGAGGCTGAGTAGGTAAAAGCTTTAAGGTTTGCACTTAATGATATCATTTAGAACCAAGGAATCGCTAAAATCCTCTTTATCTCAGATATTATGTCGCACTTATCACTCTCTCATTTGCCAAACCGCTTAATACTCTCAGGGTCGCAGGGAGGCTGGTCCCTATCTTAGCAGACTCTGGGCGAATGCAGAGTATGCCATGAACAGTTCACCAGACCATCACAGGGCAACATTCACACTCTAGACTCAGGCCTAGGGTCAGTTTGGAACAGCCAGTTAGCATACTGTAGTCAAATAGTCTTTGGACGATGCGAGAACACAGAGGAGATCCACACAGGCATGGGGAGAATATGACTCGACACAGACACGCGCGAGCAAGAGTCACTGTGATGTCCTCTCACCGTGCTTTTCAGTCACTGCCATTCTCTCGTGGTTAATACCCCTATTTAAAACGTTCACAATAAATGTGCTGTCTTTCTGGGTCATTGGAAATCTGGGTCAGCCCTCTCAACAAGCACTAAATGCTTCCTGTTAAGACTTTTCACAATAAAGGTCTCTTTTAACTTAATTTCTGGTGCTGTAAGAGTCTTATTGACAAAGCATCTCAGCAACCCAAGACCGCCTTCTTGTGGTTGTCAGATCAAAAATAATCAACATGTGAAATGTGGTTCCATGTGGAAAATAACAAAATTATATCATAATGTGTTAAAAATTTCACATATGTGTCACTCTGGAGTATAATTCGCCCCCTGGGGAAACTATGAAAAAAATGCGTGACTTATCGTCCGGAAAATATGGTAGATGTGGGAGGAAACTTGGATACCCAGAGAAAACCCACACCAGCACATGAAGAACATCTAAAGTCCATTTATTGAAAAACAATTGAGCCCAGAACCTTCTCATTGTGGGAGAAGGTTCAGGAGGCTCAGAGGTGCTACACCCCACCCTCCACCCCTCGTTTCCTCCCATAAATGTGAAATAAATACGTACATAAGGGAAGGAGGTACCAGCATATTGTGTTAATCCATGTATCATTAAGCTTTTATTATGTATACATCCACCTTACAAGTCCATACCTGTGAATGCGTAGTCACTATGTAACAACTGCACTATAACGTAGCTGTCGCTTAAATTCCAGCGAGAGTGTTGGTCAGAGGCGATGTTATAGAAAATAAATTAGCAGCGCTGATTCTGCACGCCGTCATTCAGATTCAAAAATCCAACAGTGATGAAGTAGAAGTTATTATAACATCACCAGGCAAATTATTATTGAAGCAAATGTTTTGAAAACATTGCAGGAATGTTATTATTGGATCGTTACACCCTTAGCCTTCTTGTCGTCCCTATTTTTCTTTCTTTTTTCTTTTTCCTTTCTTTGGGCCAGATCGTGGGATTATAAGATCTCTGTAGTTTTCTGACGGGTGGTAAGTTTTTGTTTTGATTACGACATACGTTCACTGTGGCATTGTTTTGATAAACTTGTGCAGTTTCCCATCTGTTATTTCAGTCCAGAGTTGTGTTAATTTTTCACAGAGAGCTTGTTTTGAGGATGAGAGAGAGTTGAACCGCTGAGTAAACTCTTCTCCAACACATCCCAGTGATCAGTGATTTTCACTAAGGTTACGGTCAGGACTGTGTGGTGCCTGATCGTGCATGAAAGTGATTCTCTGAACCATTCGTTCAACTATTTCAGCCCCAATTTTATATCCGTACCATCGAGGAAGAAAAAATCCAATCCATTCCAGATCAAATCCATTAGTCAGTACATTCAGGCCATAGTCATATAATTGGCACATAATGTTGCTGAGCCTCGACCTGACCAACCTATGCAACGATGCTACGTCCGTTATGGGCTGTATTCAAGGCTAAAGGTGCTCCAACAAAATATTAGTGTGTTCTACGACTTTGTTTTTTTTTTTTTTTAACCCACCAGTGTTCTAATCACTGCTGTAATTATCTAATTAAAGGCTTCTGCCTATTAACTCATTTAAATACAGGTGGGGACTTATTTTGTGGCAGGCCAGTGAAGACAGTCATCCCTCGCTATATCGCGCAGGTTCAGGTTCTGCCGCTTCAGTGCATCGCGGATTTTAAAAAAATATTCATCGAAAATTAAAAAAAAAAAAAAAAAGCAAAAATATGGAAAAAAGTTCAGGAAACTGCCACAAGGGGTCGCTACTGACTCGGATTCGGCTCCCAGCCTCTTCTTCTTCTGCTGGAAAATTCATCTCAACCAATCAGCTTGCGAGATTTCAGTGGCCACATCCCAAACCGGAGTCAATAGTGAACTTGCGGCCTTTCCCTTAACTCTTTCACTATTAAATAGGGAAAGGCAGCAAGGTCATTACCGACTCCGGTTTGGGACTCAGTTTGGGACAGCTATGAAATAACAGCGTTCAAGTCAAGGCATTTCTTACACTTTATTTACACCTATGTACAATTACACGTATGTATTTTATATTATTTATATTTTATTTATATTTTATTTACATGTTATGCGTTGTTTTTGAATGTTTAATTGTTATAAGAATTTGTAGTGTTGAATATATATTTATTGATATTATATACACATATACATGTACGTATACATCAGTCAGTGGGGTCGATCCTACTTTGTGGAAATTCGGTCTTCGCAGGGGTCTCGACCCCCTATTAACCACAAAAAGTGAGGGATCCCTGTATATTATTCTGATATTCTGTATTAATCCCACAAGGAGAATTTGGCTCTGTATTTAACCCATCTAAAGTGAACACACACTTTGGAGAGTGGGAAGCCACATCACGTTTCCCGGGGAGCAGTTGGGGGTTTATGTGCTTTGCACAAGGGCACTTCAGCCTTGGAGGTGGAGGAAGGTGCTGCTCAATCCCCCCACGGCCACATTTTTTTTTTCGCTGTCAGCTCTGGAATCAAAGCAGCCACCTCTCAGTCCCAAACCTGCTTCTCTCACCATTAGGCCAGTTCCTGGGAAAGCCGTTCAAATGACCTCTCCTTCCTCCTGGTTATAAGATATAAGAGTTTAAAGCAAGAAATAACTGACCGAATGCCAGAAATCCAAGTGTGTTTTCTGTCTTCTGGTTCTACTGTTTATTGGTGCCCAAACACGATGCGTCTTATCTTCCATCAGCAGTTTATTTTGAATGAATACAAAAGTTTCTCGGTGAACCCACCCCAGCTCCCAGGCTGTTATTCATCTGTTTTACATCTTGCTTTGGGTCTATGTTTATGTACAATACCAATGAAGAGACTGCATGACTGAAGGACCGACCTTCTGCAAGTATGATAACTTGGCTGTGCAACATCAAGTTGTAGAAAGTGGGAAGAGTCCAAGATCAAGTGTTCTGTGCTCTCGCTTGCCTGAACAGGGCCTCAAGGGATCATCGACACTTGTGCACAGGAGTAAGCAAATGGTTTCAGAAAGGCCTTGTGGCTGTTCCCATTTTATTTCCAAGAGATATCACTGTACTTCATCTTTGTTTAATATATCTGATAAACGAATGGCTGTTTAAGAGGTGGACATAAATGCAGGAAGTGTGAGCAAACAGTCTGGAATACATAATCATACCTCATAAAAAGGGCAGACAAGACAAACAGTTGAGCAACACATTAGAATTAGATCATCATTTGCATGAAACTAGAGCTATGGATCCCTAATATGCAGCCGTTGGTCCATCATGGTTTCATTCCAAGTGGCAGGTTTTTGGGTAGGGTAGAGTTTAGATCCGTACGTCTATCGACATCTACGGAAATCCCCCATTAGGTTAAAGTGTGTATGTATGCGTTATGTTCTATGGGTGTGGCTGATGCAGGATGATGGATGTCAGGTGAAATCCTGTCTGAACACAACCCCTGTTGCACGCCCGTCTTGCTCCTATATAGTTCATCCTTCCACACGAGCCACGCAATCTTCAGGCCAAAAATACGGAAATACAGTGTCATTCATAAACAGGATGTTCCCACCCTCCATTCTTCCCCATCTCTCATCATCTCCCTCCATCTCCGGGGTCCCTGTCCATTCAATGGTCACCACTTAAGACCGAATTATGTGTCGAGAACTCTTGGGGATTACATCATATCTCTGACACCAGCAATAAAATTGGAGTCCAAGGTCTCTGTTTCCAAGCAGAAGGAACACTAAGAGATCCCTGGAACATTCTTGCTCCTATATCTAACGTTTTACATGCACTCCCTTTTTTTTTTTAAGACATTCTTCACCGCTTAGCTCAAACCCTCCCGTGTGTGCCAGGGAATACACAAACACTGACTCAGATCTGTTAAGTGACTGCAGTATTTGGCGCAGCTCAGCTTTCTTTGGCCCCGTGCAATCTAAGATGTGGCCGATGACCCCTCACCTGGACTCGGAGATCACAGGAAAGCGAATGCGTGTTGGAGTCTAGCATAAAGTGCTCACTTAACACTTTGGCAACATGCACAGTGATGATTTTATAGCAAGCCCTGATCTTATTGTTTCAGAGCCTCACCAGCTGAGCAGGTGTATTTATGTGTTTGCTTCCACCTGATGTTGTTTCTTAGCTGTGTGTGTGTGTGTGTGTGTGTGTGTGTGTGTGTGTGTGTGTGTGTGTGTGTGGTGTTAGTACTTGCAGGTGTTCATGTCTTGTGTTCTCATGTGCTTGGAATTCACTTACACACATTCATGATACCAGTATAAACTAAAATAGTCATTATCGTGTGCAGTTGAAGGTACTGCTGGGGCAACCTGGTGACATAGTGCTTAGCGCATCTGTCTGACAGTAAAAGGTTTCCTCCGGTTTCCTCCCACAGTCCAAAGATATGCACACCGGGCTAATTTTTTGTTCCACTTTGAATGAATGAATGAATGAATATTTATTTTGAACATGTAAAAGAAATAGTCGTGAGTAAACAGTACTTAAAGATGGCACAAACAACAACAAAACAATCACCTGGATAGTTAACTAAAATGACTAAAGAAAAGACAATAATACCGTATTTTCCGGACTATAGAGCGCAGATATCCAGGTTGAGAAATAAGATATTTTTACCGATGCTAAACAGTGAGCTTGGTTCAGCTTTATTGTGCTGCATATTTAAAAACACACTCGCGGAAGCTAAACAGTCCATTCCAAACGCATGCACGATGCATTCACAAATGGTGGCATAACTTGCGCTGCCTCCCAGTCTGAGTGAAAGAGTGTTCACCATAGATTTGTTGATGTTGAATTCTCTTGCAGCTGCTCTATTCCCATTTACGACCACGTAAGAGCTTGCCTGTAGTTTGAATTGTGCCTCGTAAGCATGTCTGTTCACTAGTGCCATCTTCGGAGGTCCGTAGCCAAACAAATGTTGTTTTGTAGTACACCGGCACTACAGTATACCTATCTACTGGGGGCGTGGTGGAGGTATACGTGCGTACTGTACGCAGCTTTACGTGATGTTCTCTAATTGGTTTGACGCTGCCAGCGTACATAGCGTGACTACCGCTGCCTGTCTCGTTTTTGCACTTCCTGCTAGAGCGCCCCCTGAGGGCTGAAGAAAAATTCATAGAAAAGCAGCATCTCTGTATAAGCTGCATGGTTCAAAGCGTGGGGAAACAGTCCGTATATATAGTCGGTATCCATTCATAAATGGTTATAGTCCGTAAAATACGGTAATAACAATAACAATGACAGGAAGAATTAGTTTGCCTCTAGGTATGAGTGTGATTGTATGTGTTGTTCCTGCGATGGACAGCAAGATGTTTAGGGCGTACCCTGCCTTCTCCCAGAGTCGGCTGAGACAGGCTCCAACCTCCCTGCAAACTCAGGATCCTCTTGCTGTGTGGCAGTTATGCTACCCACTACCCCACTGTGCTGCACACTTGACTTTCAGTGCTTTTTAAATGAAAACACTACTTTTCAGTTATTTTTTTTCTCTTTCTCTTGGTTTCTTTCTTGATTTGGTTTTGTTACTAGAGCTGTAGTAGGCAGATTTGAATACTTTTGTTGAGTTGGTTTCATAATATTTACATATTCAAAGGGAAAAAGTGCATTTTCAAAGCATTTTGGATCCAACAATCTCCTAATTATCAGCAACATGAAAACATAATTATGGTTTATTTAAAAAAAATAACTTGGGCTTGTTAAGATGATATGATAAATTCGAAATGATACTCAATATCATTTTGGTGGCAGCCATAGCCTAAAGGTTAGAGAAGCCGCTTTGGGACTGAAAGGTCTCTGGTTCGATTCCCGACCCAGCTGGAAACGTGTGGCGGTGGTCGAAGTAAGCTGCACCTTCCCTTCCTTCAGGACTGAAGTGCCCTTGAGCAAGGCACCTAAGCCTCAACTGCTCTCCGGGTCTGCTCTGTTGCAGTCCACTGCTCCGAGTGTGTGTGTGTGTGTGTGTGTGTGTGTGTGTGTGTGTGTGTGTGTGTGTGTGTTCACTTTGGATGGGATAAATGTAGGTCTCTAATCTCACGCTGTTCGGTCCACTGGAGTCAGAGATTGTCCCATTTATTTTTCAGAGAGCAGATGTAGAAAGTAGAATTAATGGAAAAATCGAGTTGGGTTTGCTTTTAGTCGAGCAAAGCCTACTGGGACTCCTGTCCTCTTCCTGAACCCCAAGTTCCTCACACCCTGCTTACAACAGCCCCTCCCTGGTCACTGGCATCTGGCAACACAGAGGACTGTCGGCCTGTTACAGCTGTTCAGGCTAATAAAGGCTCATGTGTTGGGACAAAGCACCTTATTTTTAAAAATTACAAATAAATCACTCTCACCATTCAACACTTTCATGCCAAATTGTTGGGTGTTTTCATTTTTTTTTTTTGAGTTTCAAATAGCATCTATTCAGCCACTCATGTATATAATATGTATGTAAATATTATCACAAGAACAGATAATCTGACTTGGACCGATCTCTGTCCAGGCGCTTGGATGCGAATCACATTACTGTGGTTCCTGAGGATAGTTTCCAGGGCTTGCAGCAGCTCAGACACCTGTGGCTGGATGATAATAGTCTGACCGAGGTTCCAGTCATCCCTCTGCGGCATCAGGGGAACCTCCAGGCGCTCACACTGGCACTCAACCGCATAGCCCACATTCCGGACCATGCCTTCGCCAACCTCTCCAGCCTGGTGGTACTGTGAGTGCACTTTGTTTTCCTGAAAGTTGTTTTACTGCTATGTGACTTTTTCTCCAGCTTCTGTCCATGACTGTCATATCTCTGGGAAGGCTGCTGTTTCTACTTTCTTACCATTCAGTTAACAACATTAATGCATTCTGTAATTATAATAATACACCCGAGATGGAGGGCTGCAATGGCAGCGTGCTTTCCAGCTGTTATCGGATTGGACTGGATGGTATTTGGCTGACATCTGGATGTCAAGGGATGCTAGTAATGCTGCACTTACACCCTGAACTTCAAGCTGTGAAAACATTTTAAGTCCCATGTCATTATGTTGCTGTAATATCTTATTATTTTGAGTTGACAGCTTATATATTATCACTCATACTTGAGATTTTGAAATCTCATTACTTTTATTAACTCATCAATCCATATCATCTTGTCATTTCTACTTAATACTTGACATCCCTCAGTCTTTTAATACGCAGGCCTAATTTGCACACTCTCAGCTTACAAATTGTGGAAAATACTGACATACTCTCGGCCATGTAAGGAAGAAGAAAAAAAATTCGCACCACAACACCCCCCCCCCCACCGCGCGCATGACTATAAATAGTATTATTTGTCTATAAAAAAACAAACAAAAAACAAACAAAAAAAACCCCAAAAATTATATAATATATATAAAACAGAGTATCCTTATTAACATATAATATGTCACATATAAGCCACACCGGACTATAGAGCGCAGATATCCAGGTTGAGAAAGAAGATATTTTTACTGAAGCTAAACAGTGAGCTTGGTTCAGCTTTATTGTGCTGCATATTTAAAAACACACTCGCGGAAGCTAAACAGTCCATTCCAAACGCATGCACGATGCATTCACAAATGGTGGCATAATTTGCGCTGCCTCCCAGTCTGAGTGAAAGAGTGTGCGCCATAGATTTGTTGATGTTGAATTCTCTCGCAGCTGCTCTATTCCCATTTACGACCACGTAAGAGCTTGCCTGTAGTTTGAATTGTGCCTCGTAAGCATGTCTCTTAACTAGTGCCATCTTCGGAGGTCCGTAGCCAAACAAATGTTGTTTTGTAGTACACCGGCAGTACAGTATACCTATCTACTGGGGGCGTAAGAAAAAAATTTCGCCATCTCAGTACCAGTTTAGTACCACCCTCCTGCTTTTTGTCCTATTGGTGTTTGAATAACGTAGATGCTTAAATTATTTAAGAAAGTATGTCCGTTGTTCCTCCGAATCGCTCGTGTACCGGCTGGCCGCGCGGAGTAAATCAGTCCGGCTAAACCCCTCACGCTGGAGAGAACCATCAACCTATGAGAAAACACCACTGTTATTAAAATAATAACCGTGCACCATATTAAAGAATGTATATCAGTTATAATTGCACGAGCTATCGAGTGTCAATAAACATATCTATGAGTTGTTGAAACATTGTGGAGGCTGCAGGAAAGTTAACCGTGAGCAGATTTTAATTAACTTACTAAGTTATTTGTCATGATTCTGCTCGGGCAGCGCCACTGGGGGCGCTGTCGCGGGTTGTGATGTTACTCTCCCCGCCCTCCATCTTGTTCCCACTATTTGCGTCCCCACCTGGTGCCAATCTAGTCGGTCCCTGTTCCCCGGGCTGGCTCATAGTTTCGAGAGATGAAAGTTCCAAGCTGAAATTGAATGTTTCGCTCAAAGTTCTAGCTTAGTGTATTGTTCCTAGCTCCAAGTTCTAGTCCCAAGTTTCATGTTCCTAGTGTCTCAGTTATTCTTTGATTCCTAGTCTCTAGCTCCATGTTCCTTGTCTTTCGTTTACCTTGCCATGCTCGTGTTTGTTTATTCATGCCTGTTTTGTGCTTCGTCACGTTTTGTTTTCATGCCACAGTGTTTTTGTCGATTCCCTCGTGTTATTCGCGGGTGTTCCCTGAGAGGATGTAAATAAAACCTGCTTTCTGTTACACCTATCGCCGTTGTTGCTCACTCCCTGCAAATGGAGACGCTCATGCCCGTTGACCGCCAGCCTGACATTATTGCTATTATATAAAAGGATTCAATCATAAACACAGTTTAATGATTTTAGTAAGGTTAACAATAATTAACACTAACTGTTACTAACGTTATTTACACTGAGGCTAATAATAAAACGTAGTCATAACTCATTCATAAATTTCAGTGTAAGTACACACTTACCGGTGAAAGTTACTTCTTTGCGAGCGCCTGCACGGTTTTGACAGCCAACAGCGCAACCAGAATTAACCATATTGACACCAAAAAAGCTAAACCTAACGTATTCCAATAAAATGCGATGTTATTATGTGTCACAATGTTCAATTGTAAGGATGTCAACTTTCAACTGAAATAGTACACAAAGCACTGTTTTGTCCTGACCGGAAGTTGAAGCCGGATTACCACGTGAAAGGAGACTGTGCGCAGTCCAGTTTTTATTCTACGTCATTCATATCTGCCAATTGTCACGCATTTGGCGTGAGACTCACGCATTTCACTTCAAAATCACGCTCTCGCGACTTTCCATTGAAATCTCACGC
>JAQNCB010000014.1:5452062-5462538 GCA_030068295.1 Euristhmus nudiceps
ACACACACACACACACACACACACACACACACACACACACACACACACACACACACACACACACACACACAAGCCCAGGATACACCTTTTCTGCAGTGGATAATTTCTCCTGGATATTGTGGATTTGTATCTAAGGAATAAAGACTGCTGCTGTAATTATTAAAGCTGTCCTGCCCTCATCCCAGGACTTTTATTCACCACACACTCATAAAGAACATCCTACAAACATGCTAAGATTTAACCCTAGAATGGTTACCAGGGTGGAATTGGTTGTGTAACTTGTTCGTCTGGCAGCGTGAGTATAAGTATGTCATAAGTATGTTATTACATATTTAATTTAGGGTAAAATTCTCCCGGGTTTACCTTTCATGTTAACAAATTAGAGGGTAACCATTCTAGGGTTAAAAATTCTTATTATGATTTTTTTTCCTTTTTCTTCGCTCTGTACAATGTAATGATTTATAATCTGATACCCAGGAAAGGATGAGTTTCCTTTTGAGTCTGGTTCCTCTTGAGATTTATTCCTAAGCCAACTCATTTTTTCCCCCCTTGGGATTCTCCCATAAATAATCGTCCGAATTTCAGTGAAGCTGCTTCGTATAAATGTCTCCTGTGTTAAAAGTGTTCTTTAATAAAGGTAAGAGAACTTGATTGTCAACTGTTGCAGGAACAGGAAAAAAAGGGGGAAAACAGTTTAGCAGCATTATAGAAGTGCACAAAAGACAACTAAGGGCAGATTTACAAAGCTATAGATGTGCATATTCATACATACACATACAGTACGTCCACATGCATATATATACAAATATAGACACACATACATTCATTATACACCTATATATATATCCTACATATATCCACATATTCAAACATATACATTTATCCACATTAACACACATATCAAAACACATACATATACACAGACACAAAAAGGCGCATGACATGGATTAGATGTAGAGCTTATAACCATAAGGATGTATATGATGTTATAGACCTGCTCCAAACATGAATATTGCACTAAAAGGAGGGTGTGCTGTTGCACTGGCTGGGAGGATGGGCTGAATGATGATTATTCAATCAGTGTGTTTTGTAGTAGTGGTGGTGGGAGGAGTGGCACATTTAATATTTACTTGTGGGTAAAAGCTGGTGGGTTAGGTAAGGTAAAATACATTTTAGTCATCTCCATTTTAGCTTTATGCAAAGACTGTCACTGGATGTTCGTGAAAAAATGGAAAATATAATATAATATAATATAATATAATATAATATCCTGCGATGGTGTGCTGAACTGTTCATGGTGTACCCTACCTACCGCCCACTGTCAACTGAGATAGGCCTATCTGCTTTACAGCAAGAAGGGCCTGGGTTCGAGTCCAGCACGGCAAGGGTGTTGTGTGTACGTGTGTGTGGAGTTTGCATTGTCTCCATGGGTTTCCTTCAGGTATTCCAGTTTCATCCCAGAGTCCATAAACATGGATATTACGTTAATTGGCTGTTCCAAATTGCCTACATGCATGAGTGTGAATAGTTGTGTATGTATGTATGTTGAACCTGTGATGGTCTGGTTAGCTGTTCAGGGTGGAACTGCCTTCACCCTCTGTCAGCTAGCCTAAAGTCTCCCCCAACCCTACGATTAAACGCTTCAGCAAATGAGTGAGTCAGAAGTAATTTATTATCGGAAAATATAATATAGGTTGGCATGGTGGCATGTTGGTTAGCCAGTCTACCTCACTGCAAGAAGATTCAGGGGATGCATGTTTTCCCTATGACAGGTTCTCCAGTAACTGGTGCCACATTTCATGCTTGGGCTTGTGCTTCGCTGTTTTCTTTATCCCTTATCTATCAAAGTCTATTTTAGTTAGAAACACTTCCCACTATAAACCCCTTGGTGCTATCGTTATTTCTGTCCGTCAGGAACAGTGACGATAGCACCCACCCATTCATAAATCACTCGTTGTCGTAATGAATATATACAATCTCGATATCGATATCGAAATAAAGATACTGCTTACTAGGCACGGATTTGATCATTAGCAAAGAAATTTATCCACTGAAATATATTAATATTGTTGTCTATCGTCAGTCCGTCAGCTGATGGTCCATGACGATAGCAATCTCCGCGCCAATTTTTGACACGCCCCCTGTCGGATGTTCAATAATGCGCACGCGCCATTCTTGTAAACTTCCTCAAATCAGCAGCTCTCACTGGTAGAGGTTCGTATTCTTCCCTCCATAAAAAAACCTGGTCATTTTGTCTGATCTTTAAGAATGATTTCATGCGGGAATAAAGTGGCACCAGGTACTGGAGAACCTGTCCTATGCTTATATAGGTTTCATCTGGGTACTCCGGTTTCCTCCCACAGTTGAAAGACGTACAATAGGCTGATTGTCTGTTCTAAATTGCGCCTAGGTGAATGGTTGTGGTATGTTGACCCTGGGATGGTACAGGGTGTACCCCACCTTCGCCCAGTGTCAGCTGAGATAGGCTCCGGACTCTCCGCGAGCTTAAGAGGATTAAGGTTCGGCAAATGAGAGTTCGAAAGGAGAGAAATAATACTATAGTACATAATACACAGATTAAACACTTGTTATTTGTGACTGATGGAGACATGATGCTAAAAATCGCTTCTTCCTGCTTTCAAACACTCTGCTTGCGCGTGAAGTCGGCGCGTGCGTTTTTCCTTTTAAACCTGCCAGCTCTGACAGTGGACTGATCCATTCGTACAACAGGGGAATCTTGGAGCTTGCCTTTCACACGTCTCTCTTGTTAATGCACTTAATTCTAGTACGAGGTAGTTTTTAACAAATCGTAAATTATAGTGGGTAAAAGATCAAATTAATATTGTAAGGCCATTAAATAAATGTTGATATTTGTAAGGTGAAGTTATGCACGCCCCTGTAAATGTATGTTTTAATTGTACCGACTGTTGCGGTGTAAGGAACTGAAACACTTGAAGCGGATGGATGAAGAGCTGTGTGTGTTCTGAAAGAGATAACACTGTAAAAATAAACAACACACCGATACCGACTGGCTTTCAACTGGAATGTTTGCTTCAACGTCTCCTCAAAAGGACTTTGTCATCCACACATGGTGCCTTCTCTTTAAACGGTAACACGATTGTGTGTGTGTGTGTGTGTGCGTGTGTGTGTGTGTGTGCGTGTGTGCGTGTGTGCGTGTGTGCGTGTGTGTGTGGTGTGTGTGTGTGTGTGTGCGTGTGTGTGTGTGTGTGTGTGTGTGTGTGTGTGTGTGTGTGTGTGTGTCTGTGTGTGAAGAAGAAGGAGGGAACCACGTACATGACGTAGCCAACACCTATGAAGAAATTCCATGCATGCTCACGCACCTCTTTAATGATGATTTTGCCGTTCTGGTGAATGGTGCTGTTGTTCACCATGCTCACGATGGCCACGCCCAAATTGCACCGAATACCGAAAGAGATGCAAAAGCCCAGGCCGCTCATGATGGCGATGATGTAGCGGCGCGGGAGGCCAAAGCACGTGCAGTCACATAAGGGTGCCTTCCTCTCACTGCTCTGCGCCGGTCGGCCATCTTCCGTTAATTCAATATTTTCCCCGGCTTTTTGTCTCTTCTCCAACACCCTACACCGGCAAAGAGGGCCATTATGGTTACTTGGTAAAATAAAGAATAAAATAAAAAGAAATCTCAGCTCTTCCCTCTGCCAGGTGAGGAGAGGGTAACGAAAAAGTCATATATCTAAAGAATCAGTGCCCAGGCTGGTTTAAGTTAAATATTATACATAAACGTATCATTATAGTTAAACTGTCATCCTCACATAAGTTCTTCTAATCGAATTTCTATTCATATTTTAAACAGGCTAACAATCACCGATGACATTTTAGCGCCCCATGACATTAATAATTCAGAATCAACTTGATAGTAAGTGCTTAATTATTATTTTGCAAGCGGTTTATAAATAAATAATTATTATTAAGGATAAACTAAAAGTCATGAAAATACAGAAGAGCGAGGCTCAGTGACAAAGGCCTCATCTGTCTCTCCTGTACCGCATTGCAGCATTTCGTTCACCTTCGCCCTTATTTGCATTCATACAAGCTTCACGGTTACAAGTTTCAAAAATATCAACAAAGAGAGATAAACATTTCAGTATTTATTATTTCAGTATAATTGTAAACAAATGTATTCCAACAAACATCTGGGGTTTTTTTCTTATTTTCCAGAACAGGTACAGACGGATGGCACACGAAGCCATGCAGACAGATTAGTCACCCAACTAAATCAAATGCTCATGGAAAATAATTTTAAACATAAAATCTATTTTTATTAGTTTTTCTTTTCCCTTTATATTTAATGCATTGTTTAGAGTAAAGCTCTGACCTGCAGGAATGTTGTATTTTGTCTGAATGTGTGCGACGTTTAGTTCATGATCCTGTTAAAATATCAACTTGAAATGTAAAATATTCCATTTTGATGTTTGTGCAATATGGACAAGTATTAGAAAAATGATCATTTAAAAAAAGAGCAGTTAAAGATTGGCAAGCTAATGCAATTTGTGTTATTTAACTGAAAAATATTTGTATTTGATGTATTACAGGTTAACAACAGTAATATGTGTCTGAAACGAGTTTATGTGTAAATGCACATGCACAACATGCAAAAATGCTTTTCTTTTTCTTTTTTGCACAACTCCATACATAAAGTGAAGGAAATTTTCTTCGTTTATCTGAATGATTTAAAGACCTCTGGATGGTCTCTGTAAAGGTGACACTCAGGGGAATTCTCTTGACGCTCAATCAGCTTTTCTCTCACAGATTTCTTGGACATTTCTTGGATACGCTTAACATTGTACTCTGAATTACAAGAAAATTATTGCACTCACTCTCATAATCTCTCTCTCTCTCTCATGCACACACACACACACACACACACACACACACACACACACACACACACCTTTGACAAAAGCGTGACTGTGCTCCAAAGGTTTTTCCCCCCTAAAATGTCGTGACAGCATCTTCCATCACATGTAATTAAATTATTTCTATTTATTTGAGGATTCTCCTCACAACTGATGCAATGCCAAATGTTTTCGACTTGAAATCATCAGAATATGATTATTTTTGCTTACTTGTACACATGACCCAGCGTCTTCCCTGCTAGTTGCTTGAAAGCCTCTTTACTGGGCACAAACCCGGGCTCCTTCGGAGTATCCATGTCCAAATATAATAATCCTTCGTTTTCTTCTCGTTAGTGGTGAAGTATCATGTCACGGATGAGCTGGTCGGACATACCGGTCAGACACCCAGCAGATCTGTGATGAATTCGGACAGATAGCTAAAGAAACACGACGTCGGTCCTCATTCACGAAAAGAGAGGGGGGAAAAAAAAGAAAAACACCTATATATGAGAAGAGGCATCAGAAGTGAAGTGGCTGCCTCTGTTCGGAAAGATAAACTGGCTCTTCTTACGCGCCATGAACGTTTTCACTGCCATCATCCAAAACATCTGGTGGTCACGTCAAACCCGACGACTGCTTTTTAGAAGGCAGGGGGAAAGTTTGATGGGGGAAAAATGTAACGGAAATTTACATAGACGGTAATTATTATAAGCGATCGAGGGGAAAAAAAAAGACTGGAATGGAAGTTTAGGAAAATGCTTTCAGCACCAAGGTCAGCGGTACGGAGCTCGTGCTGCCGGTCGCTTCTGCACCGGAGAGCGCTACACTCTACAGCACCCCCTCCTCTCCCCTCCCACCCCAGCACCCCCTGCTCCACACACTCCAATCTGCCCACTTTAACTGGGAGGGGTTGGACATCACCGAACATATTCGCAATACCTTACTTTTCAAGCATCCCCTGCCGTTTTTAAAAGAAGGAGCTGCATTACTGCGACAAAAAGGGCCTTTTTTAAAGCATAGGGTAGACGTTTGTGTTTTCAACCTCTCCGGTTGTTTATTATATGAAAGGCCAGGCGAGCCTCCTGGGGGCGGTGCTATGGAAACCGAGTGAGTGTTTCCCCCTCCGAGATCTCGCTCCTGTGGCTGCAAAAAAATGCATTAATAATTCAAGCACAGCCCAGCAATGCATCTCCTTGTCTGCAGTAAATGTCTGCAAAAAGAGCAATCTGCACAATCTGCAATGCGAGAGATCATAGACACTAAAGAAGCAGAGTATGTGCTGGGTATTTCGAAATGTCGGCTGCATATGTCTCAGGTAGGAAAAGGGAGACTGTCTGGCGCTCCAAATAAACCTTATGCAGCATGTTTCTTTGACATAAAATTCACGGTTTAGGTTTAAATCAAGACTACATCACAGACACAAAAGTGCACGCAGTTATAACAAGGAAAGCAAGAAATAGCGCAAACAGGTAGTTGGGCCAATTTCAGTGAGTCTGTGGCGCCATCCGGTGGTTATTAAATGCACAAGCGCACTGTGGGCATTAAATGCACCCGACTACACAACCTTTCTGATCCGTCTAATATCCGATTATTCACATTCACTTGGGAATTCCTCACTACACTGTAGCAATAATAATAATAATAATAATACACAGTGGTGTAGTGGTTAGCACATCCGCCTCACAGCAAGAAGGCTTGGGTTCGATTCCCAACCTGGGCGTTTCTGTGTGGAGTTTGCATGTTCTCTCTGTGCTTGTGTGGGTTTCCTCCAGGTACTCCGGTTTCCTCCCACAGTCCAAAAACATGTACAGTAGGCTGATTTACTGTTCCAAACCTCCCTTAGGTGTGTATGTGAATGGTTGTGTGAGTGTTGGCCCTACTATGGCCTGACGAGTTGCCCAGAATTGGCTGAGATGGATGTAAGCTTCCCTGTGACCCTATTTAGGATTAAGCTGTTCAGAAAATGAATGAATAATAATAATAATGTTTTTCATTTTTGCACACTTCAGAGAAAAAAAAACGAAATTGATGTACATGAAAATTGTTTATTTTAAGAATCATGCAACTGTAGTTGTAGACTATGTGAGGCATAAGATCACATACAAAATTAAATGGCTAAACAGCACCATTATTGAAAAACTCAAACAAGAAAACAGTGAATATTTTACGACATGTGCACACTTCCTCCCAACTTATACAGGCACAACAGCACACATCAGCCATTTGTGATCACTGGAAGGTTAACTTCCCTGAGGTACACCGAGTCAGCTATCGGGGGCTTGTTAGTTCTCTAAATTGACATTTAGCAAAGAACAGTCTATTTCCTCAAAGAAATTGAGTACTATAACGAGTAACCCTTCAGAAACAAATACAAAAAGAATCGATTCCAAATATTTTTTTTTCAAAATACCGGTACACCAGAAATGATGTATTGTATGTAATCCAAACATACACAAGTGCAGGTACATGCAACGACAGTTTTTCATTTTTCACAATCATTTTCACAAAATGATGAAGGTGGATAAATAAAACAGGAGAAAGGCAGGGATATAAACCACTATTATATTTAGCACTGAAATAAGAATAGAACAATCGGTTTATCCTACAGGGATTATGAAAGAACTTTTTGAAGCCTCTTCCAGAGATCTTAGTGTTTTATGTCTTCTCTGGGGATTATAAACACAGCATTGTCTGAAACTGAAACTGCTAAGAACACAGCAGGAAGGCAAAACATACACATTATTACACAAAAGGATAGAAGACAGAAATGCCTGTCATGATTAATGCCACACCAAAGTTATTCTTCATCGATTCTTCATTGCTTTTGTTTCATTCCAGAGATGAAGGAACTTGGCAAGTCTCTCAAAGTTTACTTGTAATGTTTGTCTGGACTTTAACATTAGCATTGCACTTTTATTAATATTTATTATTTAAAATTTAAACGTAAAAAAAAAAATTGTTTGATTACCTTAGACATTTAAAAACTAAATACATCCGGCACCCCAAAGAAGCTTTTATCACTCCTTGGATTTCATGTAGATATTAAATTCTGGGGTTTTTTGCCTTGTTTTTTTTTTTTTTTTTAAAGGATAATTAACTACATTTTCCTATCTATCTCTACATCTTCTAGTCAAACACACTATAGTGCAAAGCATTCATTCCAGTTTAATAAAGAGCTCTTCAGTAAAAGTCGAGCTCCTGTCAGAACTGTCTGTGGTGATTACATATTTAGTTATCATGTAAAAGTTTTTCACCATGGTAACAAGTTTAAGTTAAATGAACCATTTTGTGTTGATGTTACATGTATTGCACAATTTTATCCACAGCTCCACAACTCTAACATTTACATCCTGTACATACTCTAGGTCCTAATATCTGTTAAAAAGGAGAACAGTGTTGTATAAAAGCAGAAGCACAACATGGTGGAATTCATTTGTAATCAGTACTGCTTGAGTGTTTGGATGGATATTGTATTTAAAAAGGGTTAACAGCACAGTAATTTGGAAGCAAGGTCTTAATAGACAGGCAGTGTAATTTTTTGATATGATGAACCAGCAGAAATCTGCAAACAAGGGGACAAAAGTAACTAAAGAAAATCAAAACCATACAGTGCAACTCATCTTGGAAGCTTTTCATTTAAAAAAAAAAAAAAAAAAAAAAAAAAAAAAAAACAGGACATTACCACCAAATACAACCAAATAAAAGCTTATTTGTCTGTAAAGGAATTAATCGAGGATCGTATAATCACACTGGAATGTTCACATTAAAATGTTCACCTTTACTCGCTGTTGGTTTACCAGGCAAAACGACCAGAGAATCGCTTCCAAGTGCTGTCCATAAAAAATCCGCCAAACATCGCGCCCGTCGTCACAAAGTCACAAACACTGACAGGGCACTCACTGCAAGTTACAAGATACAGACCAGAGTGCCCTGCAAATGAGAGTTAAATACAGACAGCAGAAGATGTAGAAGGTCCCCACATGTCCTCATCTCCCTGTTTATAATGGGAAGCGAGTTGATCGATGGTTGGCACAGAGACGGGGCTACAGTCAGGCTAGTTCTTTGATTACACATACTGTACGGCACAAACGGCCGTTTATCATACTCCACAGACTCTTTGGCACTCCTTCAAGGCTCCTGCAGGTTTAGAGTTTCTAGATACATTCAGTCTCGATTTCCATCCTGTCTGGAAGGAGGTGTGAGCGTCTCTGTGCTGTGCGACCGAGCTCTGCGGTTGTACTCCTGCTGAGTTGCAGTGTGAGCCTCTTCACGTCGTAGTCATGCAGGTACTCCTGCACTAGGTAGCGCTCATGCTTTATGCGGACTTTGACTTCTGACGGCACGTCAGGGATCAGCCATGCCACGAAGAACTTCACTATAAACACCACGTGCTGGGTGCAGACAGAAATTCTCTCAGATACATACATCCAGTATGCAGGTAATACTTTATCCATTTATAAAATGAGTAAAATGAAAAAGCACATGATTCTCTGTAACTCCGAGTTTCATGCACAGTACGCTCGTCAGACAGATTTAATGAACAACATTCCTGCTACCTTGCTTATATGCATCTGTATGCAATGGGCTCAGTGTTAAGGGGGTAGTTGGCAGTGAAATGTGAAAACGTAAGGTGTTCTTTAAGTAAAACTTGTTTTCATGCCGACACTTGGATACGAGTTCAGATATTTTGTTAAGGAGATTCTTGCTGTCTGAATTATCACAAGTTTTTCTGTGAGGCAATGGTAGCATCTTTTTGATGTGTTGCTGTAAGTTCGAGCTCTTCCAATAATGGACCATTTGATGTTAAATTTTATGGAGTTATTATTGAGGTTCCAGATATATTTGGATATTTGGATAACACCTGACGTTTTCACACTTCACCGCCAACTACCCCTTAACACTTAGCCCATTATAATTAATATATATATATATGAGCCAATAGTATCACAAACCCGCACATTAGCCTCACCTCCATGATGATAATAAAAGCCATCTTCGCTGCAAGAATATGCCAGAACTGCATGGTGTGTGTGTATTGATTTGGGTGGCCTGGTGGATAACGGTAGTCTCGATATCTACAAGATTTCAAGTAGAATACAAATTAGAATCTTTCAACGTTATTATAATTGCATGGCAAATATCTGTGCTGTGACAACATAACCTAACTGCTTATGGTTTCTCAAAACAAAAAGAATGTCCTAGCAAAGAGTTTAAATTCCAAGCAGTGCATTAAGTTCACACTGGTGTGAAATGGGCTCAAACTAAACGCTACCTCTCTTTAGGGACTGGTATGAACAGGTGGTGTACACTACTCTTAGCATGCTAATTTGCCCTTTTGAGACACACCTCCTGACCTATTATGGATTCTAGTTTTCTTATAGAAATACAGTTCACTAGCACCTCCGTGGAGAATTATTTCTGTTCATACAGACACAGAACATGCATCATCTGCTATCACCTGCAGCTGTACATGGTTTAATAGACCATTTTTACAGAAGCAATGCTTTTTGTGTCACAGCCCTTTTGCATGAACACACACACACACACACACACACACACACACACACACACACACACACACACACACACACACACACACACA
>JAQNCB010000014.1:5487903-5498481 GCA_030068295.1 Euristhmus nudiceps
TTTAGTCGCCAAAGATCCATTTTTAGTGCGTCATCGTCACGTTGTCGTCATCCAAAAAAAAGGTGCGTTAACAAAATAATTTAAACAACTCTGCCCCCAAAATGCGACCTATACTCCAGTGTGACTCATACATGTTTTTTTTTCTTTATTATGCCATTTTTGGATGATTCGACTTATACTCCGGAGCGCCGTATATTCCGGAAAATACGGTAGTACTGAACAATTAACACCCAAATAATAAATTTATATTGTACGTGTACAGTAAATACATGTAATACATATTACAGTAATTCCTTTAACTGGCGCCTGAAAGGCTCAACAGCACCGCCATTAGCACTACTCACTTCTCCGTGCTCCACGTTATTACATATACCGTGACGATTTCTAAACCGCCAAAACCAGGGCTGTAGTGGTGGGTACACGCCGTGTACCCACTTGTTTTAGTGGCTGAGTTGCATGTACTCACTTATTTCAGTGCTGTAGTGGTGGGTACACACCGTGTACCCACTTATTTTAGTGGCCGAGTTGCGTGTACTGACTTAATTTGGTCTACATTATAGTTGATCAACGTAAATTTCCGTGAAAGTGTAAATAAAAAACGGAGATGAAGAGTGAAACAGTTTTAAAAGCCCCTCACAGACTCTGAGATGAAGAGAAACTAACTACTGGTTTCAGCACGCGTGCACATCCTCACCCCCGCGCTCCGCCCACATCGTGTACTCACTTATTTTTTTTACCACTACAGCCCTGGCCACAACCAACCTGTGGAAGCCTTTACAGTTTATTCCAATGTCGCAAGCAAGCTTATCGCAGCGGATATTATCTCCACACTACGTACTTTCATGATCACGAACACAGATTCTACTACACGCTTCCTCTTCCGCTACACTTGATCTTAGCTTATAAACACTGGCGGGCTGATGACACATACTGGACAAAGTCTACTGGACCCAGAACTGATTGAGCGGACTGAAGGGGATTTTGATCGGACGGGTGGATTTAGTCCGGATAATCCGAAATCTGGTCCATCGGGGTCCGGTCTACCAAGGTTCAACTGTATAAGTAAATCAGGAAGATGTGCACACAGCTCTGCTGTCTCACAGCTCCATGGGTCTTGAATTCAATCCTAAACTCAAGTTACTACTGTGTAGAGTTTCACAAGAGCCCACATTGGTTTTTTGTTTCTCTGGTCCTTCCTCCTCCAGAAACATGCCAGTAAGTTGACTGGTGACACTAAAGTGTTCTCAACATGAAATAATCTGTGATCATGTGTGTGCATGTATAGCACCCTGCCATGAAATGGCTTTCCTGTCCAGAAGATTTCCTCATCTTGCACCCATTAGCCATAATCCCAACTATTAAGCCAAAACTGGGTGACCTAATGCAGGATAAAGCCATTTTTATTATTTCTACTGATATTACTAGTGGTACATGGCTCACCCTGACATGATAATGAGATAGCAGTTGTTTCCACTGTAGCTTTTTAGTGTACCCCAACCATGATCAGGATAAAGTGCTTGCTGAAAACAAAGGAATATCTCCAAGTGAAGCCTTGTCAGTGTTTAAACCAAGTCCACTAAATTTTAATTGAATAATCCAAACAGATACCGTTTTAGCACTTTGGCTGTTTTTGGTAACAATACTGTCCTTTGCTTTTTGGTTTCATTTTTATCAACACAATTTTTATTCCCTCGATGGATCATGCTGCGAAATTGAAATTCTTTATTACTTTAGGAATGAATGAAGTGGGTTAAAGCAAAGGTTAACGATGTCGCAATACAACAACTAAAAAGTCCAATGGCATAAGGTGAAATTTATTGTTGAGGAAACATCCCAGTGCTAACAGTACACATGCTTAATGTACTAAATGGAGTAAAATATTACTAGATTTAATAAAAGTCCCTAAGGAACACCAGAAATAGAAACTGGCTGATCAGATGGTGTTATATATAATCATTTCCTGGATTGTCTTTTTTAAACTGTGTAATCACTGCTGCAACACTGTTAATCATACGACCACTGCTGGCAGTTTCTCAACCATCAACATTACACCATGTACTTTTCATCATAACGCCTGACACCCACACCATTTTAGAAGCTGTGATACATTTACTGGGAACAGTGAAGAGTGTTATAGGGAGGTATGCTGATGCTGAATCAGTCAGAATTAGAATATTTACTCTGAGTATCAATGAATCCGTCTGAATGAAAGTGTACGTACCACTTTCTTTTCATCTTTGTCATCCGTGTAGGACAAGACAAAATCGATGCGTTGTACTCCATCGCTAAAATACACGGAATTACTGTTCCGCTGCAGATTGTCAATCTAAAAAAAAAAAAATCATAAAAAAAAGACTTGTTAAAGAAAAGCATAAACAATAAATTTATATATAATAAGCAGTGTAATGTAACATGAGGTTGTCGCAACCATGATCTACCATAAATAAGCCATTCAACACACATGCTAAATATTCAGCGAAATATTTACGCTCACTCTTGCATAACTGTGAAAATGCCCATAACTAGAAATTCATCGGCAGTTCCACATGGGCCTTAAGCCACCATACGGGCATTTTCAGTTTCTTAAAGCAACATTTCCCAAAGGGGTGAAAAATAAAAGGTTGTTTGTAAGTAGTAATTTTCGTAATTATTCATGGTTATAAATACCTTTTGAATTTTGGCTATAACGTTATTTTCTTGGAGGTTGTGGCCTTTGAAGGCATGCATGTCCAAAACAATAAAATGTCTTTTAAAAATCTCATTGTCAATAGCAGCAAGATTTCAAAAGTTAAAAATCAGTTCCATTCTATATGTATATTATATAAAATATGTAGCAAATAGACATTGTTGGTGAGTTTTGATTGGGAGCAAAATCTTTTTTGTAATTTACTGATGGCATAAAGCTAGATTTCGGAGTGGTCCCTTTTGGACGGACACATTCACATGCTCGTGTAATCAACATTTCAGAATCTGGTTCAGATATGTTTTGATCTAAAGTTACACACCTAGATGTACTTTATAAAAAGTGCATCTGACTGGAAAAGATACATTTCTTATTATCACAAGAGACAGAAAAGTCGGAGTGGACATTTTGGACGGACACTTTCTTGCCCGTGTTCAGATCTGTGATCAAATCAGAGAGATTGGCACCAATGCATGATTTAGCAAAATAACATAACAACATGAGCTTATCTAATTTTAGATGGAAAAAATTTGCATGACAAACGTCCTCCTTTGAAAATGATTTCAGGTAAATATTGAGAATTTCTGAAGTGGGAAACTCAAATTAGCTCTAAATTTAACCGTAGTGTAGATTTTCAAGACAAGCTGATAGAATTTTTTTTTGAAGGTACTCCATACTACTGTATATTTATTCATATAAAATTTTTTTTACGTATGTACAGACCGTGGAACAGCAACCCTCCATTTAGGTATCCACAGTGCTCTAAAAGATTGAAAAGGCCCATACAAGAGAACATCGACTTTTTGGAGCTTGTATGGCTGTCGATTCAGTGTCTATGCATGAGGCTGATTGGCTGCTATACATTGTGATGCTAATTGACTATTGATCATTGTGATGTTGATAGGCTGTTTATATTGAAATGCTGTTTTGCTGTTATGCAGCTTAATGCTGATTGGCTGTTATGCATCACAGTGCTGACTGACTGTGATGTATCCCAATCATTTTGTAGACTACGCTTGCCAGAGATTCTACTGATTTTTCAGACCATGGCTTCAATGCTTAAAATGCTGATAGAATAATGAATTAATTATGAATAGATAAAACACAGGCCACAAACATCTCCTGGGTATCCAAGGCTTGTAGAGATCAATCCTTTAAGTGGTGGCTTAGTGGATAAGGTGATGGGTTACTGATCCAAAAGGTCAGCTGTTCAATCCCCACTGTCGGGCCCTTGAGTGAGGCCCTTAACCTCAGTTGCTCAGTTATGTAAGTAAAAAAAAATGAAATTGTAAGTCAAGCTAGATAAGAGCATCTGCCAAATGCTGTAAATGTGAGGAAAAAGTCAAGAAAATTTTTCAACCAGCAATGCAGTTACAACATAAAATGGCAATTTGGCACAAACGTTCACCTGTGAACGCACAAACACACTCCGCACTCATGTGGGTACCCCAGTTTCTTATCAGCGGGGGAAAAATATAGCACTACTATTAGAACAATCTAAAGTGAGTAGCTCGAGTATTAATTTCATGCCCTCCTGCCTCTGTCAACAGACATCATGTGTTATGCCACAGGCCAGGTATTATCCTTTTACTCTTTAAAATAAGACATTAGAGGATTGTTTACACCAAAGACACACTGCACCGTATTCTCAAGTTTAAACTGTACTCATTACAAAAAACTAACATTACAATGTATACATTACCACAAACAAACAAACAAAAAAAAGCCAAATGTAAAAATGTTCCTCATGCTTTATATTTGGAAAATATCATTCAGCTGTGAGGGCTGATCACTTACAAACACGCACACACAGCCCTGACTGTTAAAAGCCATGCAAATGAAGACTGTGGAGGTTAAAATGAAACAAGGAACACGAGACCAGTTTCAGAGTTTTCAGGCTTAACCAGAGCAAATATGTTACAACTGGTTTTGGATGATTTCACTCAATATAATCGTTTTAAATCGGTGAGTACATACATACTTATACCTATTTAATATTACACATTACATGCCCAAGAAACCTACTGTTGGCTCACTTGGTGCACAAAGCTTAATGCAACATTTAAATGTGTGTGACCTCGTAAAGAAATTCCGTTTTTAGCATGCAACACATCAAACCACGCCTTGGTTGACCACATCATGTATTTATCAGAGCAAAGTACTTTTGCAGACTTCCCTAGGTCCCACAGTAATCGGGTGCTGACCTGGGTGGTGACCAGGGCTGTAGTGGTAAAAAATAAGTGAGTACACGATGGCAGCGAAGCGACCGATAGCGGGCGGAGCGTGGAGCAGGGGGGATATACGCGTGCGCTGAAACCATTAGCTTCATCTCTTCATCACCACGTCTGTGAGGGGCTTTGGAACCGTTTAGCGCTTCATCTCCGCTTTTTATTTACACATTGATGGAAATTTACGTTGATCAACTCTAAAGTAGACCAAATTAAGTCAGTACACGCAACTCAGCCACTAAAACAAGTGGGTACACGGCGTGTAC
Source organism: Euristhmus nudiceps (assembly GCA_030068295.1). Classification (NCBI taxonomy): domain Eukaryota; kingdom Metazoa; phylum Chordata; class Actinopteri; order Siluriformes; family Plotosidae; genus Euristhmus; species Euristhmus nudiceps. Next base: position 5,493,081 of record JAQNCB010000014.1, read on the forward strand.
CCACCACTACAGCCCTAGTGGTGACCCAAAGTAACACCTACTTGATGTCAGGTTCATATTGGTAAAGGACTCTGGTGCACATTATTCCATTTGGCCCTGTAAAGAAACCTTCATTTTAATTCATTAACGTACTGTTGATGCGGATGTGTTAAGGCTCCCGTGTCTTAAACACTTGGGGTCTCCATTTCACGCAATTGAATCAGCAGAATTTCCTTTAACTTGTTGTTACTACTATCATTATATTCTTCTTATAATATGCACTGTTAGTGTTATTAGTGCTGTACGTGTACTGATTTTTATATAGTTTGTTTAGTCAGTACTGTTACTAATTGTAGTGTAAATTAAATGTTATTGGTTCTTGTTTGTATTGTCGATATTATTGTTGTTTCCCTTGTGCGATTCATCAAGCAGTGTATAAAATTTTCCGCACAGTGAAACTTAGCAGGAAGAAATGGTTTTACAACTGTTAATTTAAACAATGAAAGGTAATATAGTAACTAATAAGGTATTAAATATATTTAATTGATGTTTAATTAATAATATAGCAATTCATAAAGCATAATATATTAGTTAATAAAGAGTAATATAATAAAGAGTTATATGGTAATTAAACCAGTTTTAAAGTAATTAGTAAAAAGTAACAGTCATTATTAGTTATTTATTAATGAAAAAATTATCCTAAAAAGCATCCTTGACTCCACTATCATAAAATGCCTTAGGTTACTAAATAAATGGAAGAAAGCTAATCCATATGAATTACTTCAGAGGCACACAGTATCAACAGTGCGGATGGATCTCAAGACTCAAGACAGGTTTATTGTCAAATGTGTTATATGCAAAACATACAGCACAGATGAAATTACTTCCCAGTCTCCCCACGTGCAAACATGCAATACTCGGATCTCGGTTAAAGGCGGCACTTGCTCATTTTTCAAAAAGGAATCAGAATGAGTTATTGGATGGTATTGATTAGCCCTGACATCTGTACTGCTCCAAACAGCAACAACTACGGTACTCAGAATACAGGAGGCTGAAACTACCAAAGTGGTGGTTAAAATGCTGTGATCCATACATCTTTTAACTGCAAAAATACTTTCATTTAACACAATTTAGCTTAATTACAGGTCTAAATATACTGGCTACTACTCAGTGGAGCCAGGTTACTAGAATTTTGTTTGAGCTACAGTACAGTATCGCCATTATTATCAAAAGGATAGAAAATCTTGAGATTTTCCTAACATATTGACCCTCATTTTATTAGGATAAAAATTACAAAAATTAAAATTTATTACTTATAAAATGTTATGAACTTACCTCCATTTGCCTATGCATATCCTAACAAACAGACATGATGAATAGTGTATGATCCGGAAGACTTATGCTACAGACTGAAATATGGCCTCAGTTGTTCACTGTAGATAAGAGTTCACATCTAGCTTGCTCCTCCTATATCCCCTGTTAAAATTAAGCCGGAAACACATCCAGATGTTGGGGGGGGTGGTTTGATGCAGCACAGGAAAAGGATCCACTCGCAGACCGTAGTGAGGTGCACAATTGAACTGAATCTCCAACAGCAGGCAAAAATCTCAAGTCAAAAAAATAACATCCAAAAAGATTCCAACATGTTCAACAAACAGTGTAGGCAGAGACATCCAGTGCAGGAGAGTAGCAAAAATGGAGCATACAGGCAGGGTCAAAAAACTCTAGGCAACAGACTTACAAGAGCTGGGGCATCTCTAGGAAAACTAGCATGATGTTCTGGCATACCATTCTGGAAATGACTGTGGAGAAATGCTGGGCTATAAATAGAGAAGGTAATTAATGAGGTAACCAAGACACAGGTGAACCTGATAACTACATGGGAAAACGAGGAGCTGACCGGCTGATATCCGAACAAGATATTACTTCAAAACCCGTAGCTGGGGGCCTGGTAAATCCCATGGAAAATAAAGACTGAAAAGATGTCAGTGTTTCATCCACTGGAATTCCTGTAAGCAAGACACTGTTTGGAGTCTAGTGTATATATATGAAAGAGAGCTACATTTGCTAACACAATCAGATAGTTTGCGTTAGCTACCGCCGATCATATATCAGTCAAATCTGCAGGAAAATCAAGTCACATACTTCCGTCATCAAAATATTTAGGCTGTGGGACATTAGCAATAGTCAATCTGAGAACTGGCAGGGATGGATAAATGGGAACTCGGTCTGTTCCACTTGTGACGCAACAGGCCGTAGTCATGACAATGTGGCTGACACGTGTATATCCACTATGAGATGTATACCAATTGTGATGTAAAAGTTCATCATCACAACCAAGGACACTGCCAAGACTCTATACTACACATTACAAGCTATTACCGGCCTTCATCCACTTCTTTCGACCCTCACTACACTGTACTCCCTCTACTTCAATAACTTGCTATACTGACCAACCCTGCCTGAATTGGGTCATTGTAGATGTTTCCGGAACATGCGCCAGTCAGTCACATAAATTGGGGGCTCGTCCGGGATCGAAGATCATCCAAGTAGATTGTAGATCCAAGTAGATAGAAGTAGATTGAAGCTGATTGAAGCTAATCAAATGTTGATCAAAGTTGACCAAAGAGTGATGGACCAATTTGATCAAAAATTTTGTTTGCACCAAGCCATTGAACCTAGCACAATGTCTTAGATTGCAGACTTTATAAAAAAAAATCCCTCCCTAAAGGCCTTCGAGCCTTTTAAGCTGAAACGGCTGAAGGCCATCGCTGCAGCCAATGAAATCAATGTGAACGCTTCAAAAACAAAAGACAATGTTAGGGAAGCAATACAAAAGGCCTTTGTTGAAAGAGACTTGCTGCCAGGGGGATCGGCCCAAGGCTGCGAAGACCTCCATGGCAGCTCAGGGGAAGATGATGAAGAAGGAAAAGATGAATCAACGCAAGTCAATAGTGGTTCCCAAGGCACTGTGAACACAACAAAGTACAGCGGTAGAGAACTTTACCCACAGCAGGTGGCTTTAGAACAAAAATTTCAGCTATAGATATAATATTTAAAAAAAAATTAACATCAAGAGCGTCTTTCATTAGATAATTCAGCCCTTATAATTGTGGAAATTCCCACATGGAATCGTTTTCATACACTCCACTCAAGCTTGCCATAGGTCAGCTGCTCAATATAGTTTTATATTTAAAAAAACATTTCTAGAGATTATTGCTACATAAGCCATGAAAAAAATTAAGCATGTTGACTGCATATTATTAACTATCCAGTTAGGTTTTTTTCCCCCTTTTTTATTCTGATACAAGATGCCAGTGAGCTGCGCTTTTTGCTTGTGGATAAACCTGAGCCGATCCCAGCTGACTTTGGGCAAGAGGCAGGGTATACCCTGGTCAGTTCTTCAGTCTATCACGGAGTTAACATCGACAGAAAGACAGCCATGAATTTTATCATATCAATGTTAAACCTAGGAAATTATGATACAATCCTTTTGTTTGTTTGTTTCCATGTTATGTCTCAAAGCAAGGCTAACTGTAGGCAGGAAAAAAATTGGATGGTTGAGTGGATGGTTCTGGGGAAAACATAACCTTTGTTGCATGGTTTTCACTGGAGCCAAATGTTTGTTCCTACCTCAATGTCACTTTGTTGGTTTTCCGAAGGGAAGACTCTGTTCTGTTACATGCAGTACATAGTGCTGTGCAAAAGTGTTTGCCCCCTTACTGTTTTTTTTTTGTTGTTGTTGTTTGTTTTTTTACTTTTTTGCTCCTTTTTTTCACCTTTTTTGCAGGTAATTGTGATTAATGCTATTATTGGGGAAAACAGTTCAATTTCATGCCCACACCCAGGCCTGATTGCTGCCAGACATTTCTAATCAGGAGATCCCTAACATAAAACCTGTCTGAGAAGGTGAGGTAGGCCATACTGAACACACACATCAAGAAAGAAGATTATAGAGATGTCTCAGTCTGGGAAAGGATACAAAGTCATTGGTAAATCTTGGAGACTCCAGTGGACCACTGTCAGAGCCATAAATGGAGAAGGCCTGGCACAGTGGTGAAATTGTTCAGGGGGCAAAAAATTTTCACAGCACTGAATATATTCATTTTCTGAACCGCTTAATCCTAATTAGGGTCACGGGGATGTTGTCGCCCATCTCAGCCGACGTTGGGTGAAGGCAGAGCACAACCTGGACAGCACGCCAGGCCATCGCAGGCAATATATACATATATTAATAGTAATAAAGGCATTTAATTACTAGGTTCTGAGCTTAAGCCACTCAGTAGATTTCATATTAAACTACATAAGGCTGCTTAGAGAGAGCATAAGTGGATGCATCAAAAGGTTGTCAAGTAGATTTCCTCAATAATAATGCACTGAGTAATCACTCACCAGCAAGCCGTAATGCTCTGCCCAAAGACAGCGTGAATCCCAAAAGACTTCACTACGTATGCACTCTAATTACGGTACACTATAATGTAATAATAAACATTAGAGGATAATATAAATCAGTCATCCATAATATAATAACCTTGTGAAAGTGCCAGTGGAATTGCAGGGGCATTTCCTTTTGTCTTCATGACACGAGGAAGAAAAAGCAAAAGCAAATAGAAGGACTGCTATTATTTTTTTCCTAATAGCCAAATTAGCCCTAAGTCATTCCGTGCCAAATCACCAGATTTCAGAGAAAGTTTCTGCATCACCATCTTAGATTTCCTTCATATTTTTTTTTTGATGCCTTTATCATTAATAAGTACTATACAAAATTTTAGCCAAATATCTCAACTCAAGATATTAACCCTTCAAAAAGGGGGCATGGCCCCATATTTTAAGTGTTACAATCAAAATCCAAAGTTTGAAGGCAAATAACTAACTATTCGTATTAAATGGTTCATATTTCCACACCTGATTCTTGGATATAATGAGACTATGAAAACAAATGGACAACTTTATGGGGCAAATCTTTGTATTTGTAGCATGCCAAACATGGCTTCTCAGAATACGCATTTATTCTTCGTAGCACTTTTGGCTACCTATATCTCCTGATTTATGAACATCAAATCTCTGATTCTTTTTATTTTACGAGACATACTATAGTACTGTCAGGAAAATATGTCTGGGATAAAAATTATATTGTGTCCTATGCAGGCCTTTAAATATGGGAAAAACTGAATTGAGTCTGTATTTTGACTACTTGGAGCAAATGTCTGACAAGGTCTACCAGAAAACAAATATGAGTGAAAAAATCTAGGTCTAATTAATATATGTACCAATTATTCAGTTGGTGCTTTGAAGGAAACTATTTTATTCAAGCTGTTGAATACGGAAGGTTTTATGACATGCGAAAATGCCTTTCTTAGGGCGAAATCGCATACTTTATTATTATTAATTCAAATTCTCTTTCTGTTACAGAAATTTAATT
>JAQNCB010000014.1:5560216-5571247 GCA_030068295.1 Euristhmus nudiceps
CAAATCCCATTATAAACCCCTTGTTGCTATCGTCATTTCTGACGGTCAGGAACAGTGACGATAGCACCCTCCCATTCGTAAATCACTCTGTCATAATAAATATATATAATATCGATATCAAAATAAAGACACTACTTACTAGTCATGGATTTGATCATTTGCAAAGAAATTTATCCACTGAAATAGATTAATATGACTATAGACTAAGTTGACAATAGCAATCTATGTGGGAATAAAGTGGCACCAGTTACTGGAGAACCTGTCACGAGAAAGTTTTAAATCAACAAATCATTCACTTTAACCTACTAGGCTTTATACCCCTTTCTCACTAATGCAACATTCACGCGGATACCCACGGTGCCGTGAGGGGCATCACCCCTCGGTGCAGCTACCCCAAATGGAACATTTTCTTATGCTGGACAGGGTTTTTTTTCCCTTGTCCTCCTCCCTTCGAAACGCATAATTCTGCAACCAAAACTGAGGTGAAGATTAACAATCTTTTATATCTTGGAACAAAAGCGATGATCACCGTGAGCATCGTATGGTCACCGCCAGCGGTACGTTGCTTGTCAGTGGTTACTTGTTGTTCACGATGGGCATACGATGCTCGCGGTGGTGCCATGTCGTCACGCAGAAATGGCACGTTTTCAGACTTTCCCCAGAAATTTGCGGAGAAATTAAACGTTAGAATTTACTCCGAGGAGCTGCAGATGGTTGCTTGCCAATGGTTCTTTGTGGAAACTTGCGATACATGTGAGGATGATGACATGTTCGGCTGAAGTTGCGTCGGTGAAAAAGGGGCGCTAGGGAATCGTGGACCTTATCTAGTCAACTCTGTGTGAATGCGGAGTGCACCCTGAACAGCTCCCCAGTTCACTGTAGGACCAACACACATTCACAACCATTCACACCTATGGGCAATTTGGAACAGCCAATTAGCCTAATGTGCATATCCTTTGGACTGTTTGAAGAAACCGTAGTACCCAGAGGAAACCCATGCAAGAGAATAAACTCTACACGGAAGCACCCTCACCAAAAACAAAACTCAGACCTAGGACTTTCTTACTATGACGCGGACGTGCTAACCACTGCCATCGTGCTACCCATTAACAAATCAGTCCACTGGTATTGGTTTTCCATGGTGGTGTGAATACATTTGCTACCCACTGTATATACTGTACATTATATGCTAACAGTTTCGATGTTCAAAAATCAGGGAATGATTACTGTCTCATATGTTGACTTGTGTGTCTTTCTATGTGCATTAGAAAGGAAGTCTGTGAGTCAAATATCACAATGTGCCCAATATGTGACAACAGATGCTACATGTGGAAGCTTTCAGACACATGTTTTTATGCTAAGGTAATAAAATAAGAGCTTAAAAACACTTTTCTGGACTCCCAAGTGGTGCCCTGACAAAATCCACGACTATCAATCTGGAGATCATGGGTTTGAATTCAGGTTAATGCTGTAGCTATCTGGGACTGTGTGTCCATGGGAGCTAATTGGATGAGCTCTCTTAGGGGGGGGAGGGATGACATATGCTCACCTCCCTGTCACTCACTGTGATCACCAGCCAATTATGTGAGCTTGATTTATTATGACAGCTATTTCCCTCCAAGTGTTTTACATTGCCCCCGAATACACATGCGCAGCAGTTCATAAAGATGAAGTTGACATGGAGGGGCATGTGCATGCGGTGGTCATATGTGATAGGGAAGTGGAACCTGGTGGTTATTGGATACACTAAAATTTAAGGGAGAAAAATATGGAACAATATCCCTTTGTTAGACAGAAAATTCAAAGTTTATATGTCATCTGTTCTTGTTTTTTAGTTGAGCCATCTATTTGACAATGAAGGAACTGTAGCCTTTGCGATGTTTATGGCTGTTTGGGGTATGGACTATTCTTCTTCTGTCTCTAAAACAAATATATCAAGACCACATATATGCCTGGTGATTTATTTTAATGTGTTTGAATTAGCCACTCTGTTTCTGGAGCTGTGGAAGAGGCATCGAGCGCTACATGTGTCTAATTGGAAGGTCTTTAACTGGTGTGAAGATGAGGTGGTGTATTATTTAATTTGATAAATGTCTACCAGTACCAGGGCATTTTTTTTTTCCAGGTTTTCCTATGAACATGTTCACTGTAGTTGAATATATTAGCAACTTGTCCCACAATGAAGTGATTAGTTGTCCTTCATTTGATTAAATCTGTGTTGCATCCACAGGAGGAACTGATCCTGGGTATTGTTAATGACCCACATTGCAAACCCAAGGAGTTTAAACATTCATATCTACGGAGCATTCTTGTTCTTCTGCTGTTTACAATGGTGGTAAGATATTCATTTCAAGTCAGTTTGCTGATGAGGTTGAATAGATGTGTGTTACTCATCCCTTCACCTTATGGTCATTTTTACATACATAAACCTGCAAAATTTGGGTCATTGGTGCACAAATATTTAAGGCAGGGGTTCCTAAGCTTTCTCAACTCAGGTCCCACTTGAAAGTCTCAAAAATGTCTGTGCCCCCCCCCACACACACACACACAGCCCCAAAGTCAACAGCCACCGGCCAATATAAACTACGAATAAATAAGGGACAAATAATGCGTTCTCAGATGCCTTTAATTTTGATGAAATATCTGGAACACACAGGACAAAGCTGGAAGCAAAGGGAAAGCTCAAAAATCAAGGGAGCATTTGTCATGTACAATGTTAAACTGAACAATGTTAAACTGATCTGATGCTGAAAGGGCAGCACACTTGGATAGGATCAGAGAGACTGGATTGTATAAACACTTTATTATCTTGTAAAACCTCCCATTTTTAATATGTTTTCATATATAAATTACGGCCTAGTTAGAAGGCTAGAATAAGAAATTTCTTTCACGGCCCAGTTGCAATACCTTCCGTGGCCCATAGGTTGGGAAAAGCTGATTTAAGGAAATAAAAACAATTTTTTTGTGTTACAGTGTCATTTCAACCTGTTGTTTCAGTATCAAATTAAATAGTTATGTGATTATGGGTGATATTTATTTATTTAATTAGCATAATTTTACACTCAAACATGAATAATATTCAGTGCTGTTTTGGCATTCCCTTTATGGTAGCAGAAATTACCTGAGTGTGAGAACTATTTCCCTCCAAGTGTGTTAAGCTGCTCCCGAATACACATGCGCAGCAGTTCATAAAGATGCAGTTGAGAGTGTGTACAATCCAATTATAAACAATTTTTTCACATGAGCTGAAACCTAAGTAAATTAGGCTACCTGTATATTTTCTGCTTGTAAACTCTCCTGCTCTGAAGGATCCCCGCATATCTCAATGGCATTAAATAAATAAATAAAGGCACCACTGTTAAGTTGCTTCATTTTGTTATCTACTTCTTTGGAATGAAACTGGACACGCCTGTATGATTTAAAAACATGCACAAATAAATCCTGCAAATTTAAGTACGCCTTCTTGAGCAAGGAGAACAAAAACTAATCATCAGCCCAATGTTGTGTTCTTTTTCCTTCCGTGTGTAGCTGGTGGTGATCATAGGCCTAACGCATGCTCTGGTGATCTGCCGTGTGGTGACTGCCATGCTTCTGTCAGATTCCACATTTCCAAAGTTTCTGAGTGATCATGCCAACATGATTGCAGTGAGTCTGGGAGCAGTGCTGCACTACCTCACTATACAGGTCATGACTCGGGTAAGAACTCTTCATTCACAATCACATTTCCAAGTTTCAGACTAAGATTTTAGAGCTGGTATTAACTTGCATGGAGATCGGAGAGTGTCCAAGTTAGGAGTGAATGAAGTCAAATAGGTGACCAGGGATGTACATTTCTACATTTCCAGCGTGAAGAGTAACGAGGCCCATTAAATCCCTTAAACTGGACAATAGCATTTCAGTTTGGTGTTTTCATGTTCTCCTCTTGCTTTTGTGGATTACCTCAGAGCTCACTGATTTCCTCCCACAGACCAAAGACATGTACATTTGGATGTTTGGACCTTAGGTGTAAATGAGAGAGTGAACAGGATTTTTTTTCTTTGTTTTTTTTTTTAATTGTGTGTGTGTGTGTGTGTGTGTGTGTGTGTGTGTGTGTTGGCCTTGCAATGGACTTGCGGGCTGTTCCGGGTGTACCCCGCCTTAACCAAGAGTGGGTTGGGATAGGTTCCAGCCTCTCTATAAATCTAATAGGAATAAACAGTTCAGTTAATGAATAACTAATAAAAATTCGAAGTAAATAAATGCACAGTTGAACCTCGCTCGACCGGACCTCGATGGACCGAATTTCGGGTCCAGATAACAGATAACTCGATTTTATTATTTTTATTGTTATTATTATTATTTGTTTTTAAGGATAGTTCGTGAGTGCTCCGCGAGGGTCAGCGCGAGCAGCAATGCGAGTACTACGTTAAATGAATGACTGTATAATGTATTACAATATGTATTGCATGTATTTACTGTACAGGTACAATACAAATGTATTATTTGGGTGTTAAATGTTCAGTACTACTGTGCTTTTACAGAACTTTGAGGTGATTTTACTTGTACAGTATTCTGTATGGAGTATAGCCCCGCCCACCGAAAAAAAAAAAAAAACCCACTTCACTCTAACGGACTATTCACTAACCGGACACCTCACCACCCCTCTTAGTCCGTACGAGCGAGGTTCAACTGTAATTATTTTATGATTTATTCACAGACAGACAAAAATGCAAACCTAGCTGAGAGAAAATAGCTGACTGTAATAAAGTAGTTTAATATAAATATAAATTTACCAACAACACTAAAGGTTAGTCAACAATATTTATAAAATCATCTCACAGGAAATGTACTCAAGGCTGATGAGAATGCCTTTTTTTTTTCTTGTGATCAAAGCTAAATTCCCAGTAAGATCAGGGCTTAATGAGTGCCCAATTTATGATTAGATTAGGTCCCAGATCAGTTGCTAATTCACAGGTTTACAAATAATGTAGTGGTAATCAATACAAGAAACATTTGCTGATGTAGTTTCACAACAAGTGAGCCCTGTGGTCTACTGTGATTGTCATATGACTCTAGTCTCACATTAGCAGGCAGTGTGACTCACACACAGAGATTTATGCAAGTCTCACACGGGCTGGTTTAGCAGGTGGTTCATCGCGGTTCCAAACCACACTGAACCACCAAAAATTAACGGTGGTGTGGCAAAGCAGTGGTGAGAGGTATGCAAAAACATAGTGTGAATATACAGTTGAACCTCGCTCGTACGGACTAAAACGGGTTATAGGGTGTCTGGATTAGTGAATAGTCCGGTGGAGTGAAGTGGTTTTTTATTTTTTTTTATTTTTTTATTTTGTTTTTTTTTTTTCCGGGAGGGGATACTCCATACTGAATACAAGTAAAATCACCTCAAAGTTCTGTAAAAGCACAGCAGTACTGAACATTTAACACCCAAATAATAAATTTATATTGTACCTGTACAGTAAATACATATTGTAATACATTATAAAGTAATTAATTTAACGTAGCGCTGACTGCTCACGGACTATCCTTAAAGAAATTCATTAATTAATTAAAAAATTTATAAAATTGGGTTGTCCGTAGGACCCGAAATCCGGACGATCGGGGTCCGGTCTAGCAAGGTTCAGCTGTATTGTCATGAGGTTGTATTGAACTCAATTCAGAAAGGTTGCAAAATGTGACGTAGATGTGAGCAGTTAGATGGTAATAAACTGCGAGATGAGAACTATGAGGAAATTGACTTGTTTCCAGTTATCTAAATCATGTCAATTCCAGAGAACTGGTCTCACTGGTTGGTTTAGTCAGTATGTTCTCCCTAGATGCACTCTTTTGCAGCCTTTGTTTTTTTTTTTTTTTTAAATCTATCACAAAAAAAGCACAGTAATTAAATGTTGTCTCAACGGTCATGTCTTTACAGGTGAACAGATTTGTGGCATTTAAGCTGTGTGCTCTAGGTATGTATAGACACTCAAGTAATTATTAGTCATGTGTAATAATTTGGTTCCTTCATGTACGGTTCATTATGTGTTCAGTGGTAGAATTTGGTAAATAGAGCAAGATGACTCAAACCCTAGTTGAACAGGTTTGCTAAGTGACATCTACATTCAGTGTCCATTGCTGAATATTTTTTTACTCATTCTCTCTGTATAAGAAGATATTTTGACAGCACGGTAATTATTTCTGATTATGAAAAAAAAAAACCCACTATAAATTATTGTTTTCCTGCAAAACACTTCTTTCAATTATTGCCACCGTACTAATAAATATGAAGCTTCCATTGATAGGAACAATAGAATTGAGCTCTTGTCTGCATTTTCTAACAAGCATATGTGAGTAATATCAAGCTTTCATACCAGAAATACATTTTCTAAGCTGGATTCACATGGATTTTTCTTTTTATTTTATTTATTTTATTTTTATTATGCAATGATTTTTAATCCTAATTTGGGTGCCTGTTGGCTAATTCTGAGAATATATTACATGGGAATGATCTCTTATGATCTCAGTAGATTGCTGATTCGAATAGCCCCCTCAAAGCCCCCTTCTGTCTCGATGCCCCTACCTCACTTTCTTCACATAATAGTTATGAGTGTAAAAATGAACCATGAAAATCTCATTTCGGTTTGTGTTTCTTATGTTTCTGTTTAGTTTATTTTGAAACAGTTATTAACCACAGGCTCCCGCGATAACATTGAATAGAGGATTTAGTAATATCCGCATTGTTTACTGTGAATAATTGTGCAGGATTTTTTTTATTTTTTTGTTTAGTTTAGTTTTGTTTACTTTTTTTTTAGTTTAAATTAGATTTTTGTTTTCAGAAAAGGAAAACACTGCATTTCAGCATAAAAACTGTATCCCATCCCTGAAACAAACCAAATACAAATTCAAATACCTCCACTTCATTGATTATGGTAGCTTCTCCAGGCTTTAAGATCGCAAGCAAGTTTCTCATGATCACATGATTTTACCTCACGGTTCTTAAGAGAATCTTTGAAGTCCTTCCAGATCGTCTTAAGCCTCAATATCTACCTGTCGCCATTTTACAACTCACCATAGAGAAGCTGCTTGGGAATTCTTTGATTATTCGTACCTACAACATGGCCAGCCCATCACAGCTGGCAGATAATGACGTTGCTTTCACCACAGGAGGAGTTTGTTATCTTTAACACTTCTACATTTGGCATTTTATCTTTAAGGATCTGTCTTGGGCAACATTGTTGGAAGGCCACAAGCTGTTGGGTGTGTCAATGGTGTGTGATCCAGTATTCAGCTCTATACAGTAGGGTGCTCAGGACATTAGCACGATAAACTGATACTTTAGTAGACAGCAAGGGAAGGTGCAGCTCACGCTCCCTCCGACACACATATTTCCTGTTGGTTCGGGAATCGAACCAGCGACTTTCCGGTCCCAAAGCCACTTCTCTAACCTTTAGGCTATGGCTGCCCCTTATCTTGATTCGTCAAAGGGTGTTTAACACGGAGGTTGTATTGATCTTACAATTCTATGGTCAGTGTTGCACTCAGCACCCCTCATAACTCTTATGGCAACGTCTCACACGTCACAAGATCTAACAATGATGTAGTCACTTTGGTGCCAATGCTTAGAACTCGGATGCTCACCGGGTAAAGAGTCCTTTTGACTATTAACTGGTGCTTATAGCTGCTGCTTTTGAGCCCATTTGAATTGCATTTACTAGAACTATGACCGCCAATAGGCCTTAGCCAAGCTTCATCCTCTGACCAAACTCAAGTGTTGAAATCACCTACGTTGATCAACCTGTCGCACGCAGGAATCTTAATAATTAGATTGTTCAAATCAGAGTAGAACGGCTCTTTCACCACTCATGGTTGGGGCATAAGCTCCAATGAAAATTGTATGTCATTTCTTGCCAAAGGGTTATCAGACCTTTATTTATTGCATGAGGTAGAGATGTCAGCTGAGTTGCTATGGATGACTTGATAGCTATGGAAACACTATGCAATCGTTTTTCGCACTTTGGGAGGCCACTCCAGGAAAAGTGTACCCAGATGTGTGTTCATGAAGTTGACCGCTGCCAGCCAGCCTCGGTTCACAAATCACACCAACATCGATGGACTACCTGTTCAGCTCAAGACCAATCAGTTATGATTTTTTTTTTTTAATCACGATTTAGTGTACTCCAATGTATTCCATGTCACAATTTTAACATGTTTTATGCTAGTTTTTTGTCGACCCCAAAGTGAGGATAACCTGTCAACTGTGGCCTGCTAACCAGGTAAAGAGGGGAGCAACCAATGTTTGGGATACCTTTTTTAATCCCTTCCTCAGATTGAGGGGTCGTGGCTATTTTAAGTAGAGCTGCTCTGACATCTAGAAAGCTGCCGAATAGTTACATTACTCCAGTTGGTGTAACTGGATGACCATCTATTCTGCCAATGTGCAGAATCATGACTTCAACTGCCAGTAATATCCTATAGCTGTCGCTTTACCACTTCCTTATCGCCGGTAGACTTGACACAACACCGACCACCAATTCTAAATGCATTGACTTGTTTTAGATGATGTAGCTGTTGCACAGGGAGCCACATCCTTTGGGCCACATCACCTTTGGTCCTGTGACTCGCATTGTCAGACAACTGGAGGCATCCAGAGCTCCGTTTGTTTACCCAGTCACAAGGCCAGGTTGTATGGTGAACCTGCCAGCAGAGCTGAGGAAGGAGGCGTTAGTTTTATGGAGTAAAAGCTGCCAAGCTTGGCATGGTGGCTTATGCTCATTATGCTTCAACACCCCACTTGCACCCAAAATCCTTTTTTGAAGGCTCCACATTAAAGAAAAGATTAATTTAACTAAAAAAAAACTGGTAAGAATGAATATTGCTGAAATGCAGAAAGCGTGAAAGGCACCAATGATTTTAGGGCTGATGTATTTCTCATCTATCTGGCATTGTGTGTTTCTATCTCTCCCTAGAAAAGACTCGCTCATTTGCGGCCACAGAGAGGAGTTTTACAGTGAAAATGTTCACCTTCCAGTTCTTCACACTGTTCTCCTCACTAATATATGTTGCCTTTTTTCTGGGCAGGTAATGACTTTATGTAAAGCATTGTCTTTTATTCGCTTTACTTTTTTTATTCATTTCATTGTTGTTGTTGGTGCCATTTTGGAAACAGATTACAGAATTTTAAAACTAAATATGTCACTTTTTCAATGTTTAGGATTAATGGCTATCCAGGCAACTATGTGCGAATAGCAGGGAAATGGAGACTAGAGGAGGTACAGTTCTGAATCCTATATTTTTAGTTCCAAACTCACCATTTAGTTTACAGCTGTCTTTGATAAACATACATGAATCATATAAATAGGTGTGTCTACTTGTTTCATGAATCCATTGCGTTTTAGTGCCACCCTAGTGGCTGTCTCACTGACCTCTTCATTCAAATGGCCGTTATTCTTCTCCTGAAGCAAACCTTCAGTAACATATTTGAGTTTGCTGGGCCGTGAGTGATTTTTAACCAAACTACAAGCTATCTCTTTTTTTATTATTATTATTTGATTGTTTATTAAGACATTTTGTTTCCTTTTTTAGGTGTATTAAACTTTTGTTTAAAAGATCAAAATTAAGGAAAGAAATGGAAAAATGTGGTAGCTGTAATTCGCCATGGTGTGAAGAAGGTACTTCTGGTAATAAGCTCTGTGACACCTGCAATCTAAAGGACTGGCTGAGGAACTATCATCTCAATACTGTCCATTCCTTCAGTTTGTTCAATGAGTTCTTAGAAATGGGTAGGTGTTAAAGGAAAAATAGAGCGGCAACCTCTTTGTCATAAATATATAAAGTTCAAAACACTATGATGAAAAAAGTAATTTGTGGTTGGGAGCAAAACTGTCCGTGTTCTCAGTGGATGGCGGGATAATGTACTCACTCTTGTTAATCACAGTGTCGTTAGCCAGCTGTTGATGTCTGTAACATCTGATGCATATAGAAGGGACAATAGCACTTTCCTCTGAGCGTGTTACACTGCTCTGCTACGATGATATGATTCATGAATGACAGGTCCAAGGAAAAATTAAGCTTTCACCTTGCTAGTTGTTAGTTCTTGTATGATAAGGTGTAGATGTTTTTTTTTTTTTATTTGTTTGTTTTTTTTTTTTTGGCAGGGTGGGGTTACTTTGTCATTTTGTTCATCTTATCTTTTTTTCTATCTTGAAAACAATGCCAGAGGTATTAGTCTCTGTTAGGTCATATGTACTGTGCTTTATTTTAACTAAACATGAATTTGTTATTCTGCCCTTTCTGTAGTTATCCAGTTCAGTTTCACAACGATCTTTGTAGCGGCGTTTCCCCTGGCTCCGCTTCTTGCCCTCGTCAACAACATATTTGAGATCAGACTGGATGCAATTAAAATGTTGCGCATGGAACGCCGACAAATGCCAAAGAAAACAAATGACATTGGTGAGATGTAATGACTTGTGCCCATGTACAACGCCCCCCATAATTATTGGCACCCATAGTTAAGATGTGTTAAAAGTCTGGTAATAAATGTAATGTTTATTGCAGATGCACACTCTGACACTGGAAATTGTAGAAAAATATTACCTTCAACTCAAGTAAATTTTAAGAGGAGAAAAAAAATCCCTCAATAATACATAATTATTTTTCATAAAATCACCTGCTCCACAATTATTGGCACCCCTAGCAATTCCTAGGACATAAATGTAATTAAAGTATTTCTGTCATTTCTTCAGTAGTTTACAAGCTGTTTGGGAGGCATGTACAGAAAAAATGTTCTCACTTGTGTTCATAAATGCAAACGTTTGGAGTTCACTCAGCAGTACTGTGACTTCAACTAGGACCATGTGCTTTGGTCAGATGACACCAAGATAGAGCTTTTAGGCAACAAACCCTCAAAGTGGATCTGCTGGAACACAAAAGATGCTACTTCTATTACTTTTCTTTCGGCTTCTCCCCTCAGGGGTCCTCACAGCGAATCATCTGTTTCCATCCATCCCTGTCCTCCGCATCCTCTTGTCTCACACCAACTAACTTCATGTCCTC
>JAQNCB010000014.1:5949847-5960055 GCA_030068295.1 Euristhmus nudiceps
AAAACTTGGCAAATGAGTGTTAAATAAAAACAAATAAAATTGAGCACCAGAATTTAAGTCAACTGGGGAGTCCTGCCGATTTCACGTTGCTGTAAAAATGCATAAATTATAAAAGATATTTACTTTACTGAGGTACCTCACATTGGACCAGAAACTAAATAAATTTCCCAAAAAAATGCGACTTATAGTCCAGTGCGACTTATATATGGTTTTTTCCTCTTTATCATGCATTTTTGGCTGATACAACTTATACTCCGGTGTGACTTATAGTCCGGAAAATACGGTATGTTTTTGGACTTTGGGAGGAAACCATAGTACCCAGAGGAAACCCACGTAATGACCGGGTGAACTTTCAAACTCCACATAAACGCCCCGATTCTGGGAATCGAACCCAGACCTTCTCGCTGTGAGGTGGATGTGCTAACCACTGCACAATTCAAATTGGCAATTCAAATCCCCATGCCACCTTCATAATGCAAGGAAAGTTACTTAAATTTATTGATCATTATTTTAAAATTATGACTTAACTAAACCCCCAATTTGAATTGTGGATGTCTTTGAATGTTTCTGATCTAAAATTAAATGTGGGCTTAAACTTGACCAAATACTTCCATTATACTTCCCTTTTCCTGTTAATCTATAGCATCAAAGCAATTGCAAATACTGTATCTGTTTTCCCACCGAGATGAAAAAAGAAAGAGTTGTTTATGGCAGGGGGACACAGGGTTTGTAAATGAGGCAGATTTCCATGTTTATGACATAGTGTCTCTGAAGATATGTCAGGTTGAAGGTTAGCTGGCCCTTCTTTAGACGGAGCCGGCCTTTTCATTTTGCATTGTCATCCTAGGAATACTTCTTATTTTATCTGTCATTAAGAAATCCTATTCCTGAGAAAATTTATCCCTTTAAGATTTTTTCCCCCCACTTGTGGCAGCACTGGAATTGCAGATTTTTCCGAACAGGACACTTATCCAAAAATAGATTTTTCCTTCTGTCTGCATTCATGGCTTTGCATGACGATCACGACCGCAGATCAGGGCAACGAATCATGAGTCACACGTCATTTGCTCAGAATGAACGAGACGCTCCCAACAGGGGATCAAGTGCGTTTCCTGGATCTGAGAAATGGACATCACAGCCGTGGCAAATATGCCTGGGACAGGAGCGAAAATAAATTCTTGGCATCACACATACCAGAGAAGAAGAAGAAGAAGAAGAAGAAGAGGAAGAAGGAGAAGAAGAAGGAGAAGAAGAAAAAAGAAATGACCTGTTTCCTGAGGGTGGGAAAAAAGTACATTTAGGCACCTTGACAAAGGTTGGTGGGTCGGGGATCAAGTCTATCCAGCAGCTGGAGTCCTGGAATGACAGGGCTCAGCTGGAAATACTGAGTCAGTTTAATCTCTCCAGTCGTCAGACAAATTTGACTCTTTGTATACCAGAAACACTGTCATTAGTGCCAAGGCCACAGTGTATCCAAAAATTCAAGTGCTGAGTTAGTATTAAGTGAAGAATGAAAATTAAGAGCATGTAGAGAGACAATGTGAAGAGAAAAATGCAAAACAAGCAATAATGTGTGAAATTTTGATTTGCAGCAGTATATATTTATAGTTCTATAAGGGATATTTTATTGAAATAAAGTTTCATTTGCTGAACCAAGTTTAGAAATGAAAAATACATAATTCATTCATTTTCCAAACTACTTAATCCTTCTACGGTCATGAGGAGGCTGGAGCCTATGTCAGCCGACGTTGGGCAAAGGTGGGGTACACACTGAACATCTCACTTCACTGCAGGGCTAACACTGAAAACTATTTACACACACACTCATACCTAGAAAAAAATATGAAACAGGCAGTTAGCCTAATGCGCATGTCTGGACATGTGGGAGGAAAACAGAGGAAAACCATGCAATCAGGGGAGAGAACATGCAAGCTCCACACCAAAACCTGCTTACAGAGCCCGGAATCTTTCGCACTGAGGTGGATGTGCTGATCACTGCACTAATGTGCTTCCAACTATCTATATTATTTCAGGGAAAATACATCTTTCTGCTAGTTGCTATGTTAAAGGGGCCCACTCATTTACAAGACATAATAAATAAACATGTAATGTCTTGGAAATTAAATGGAATTGACTACAATATATTTCTGAAATAATTCACTGAATAATGTATGCGTGTGGCAATGACCCCTATAGGAAGTACACATAGCGTATCCGCCATCTGGAGGCGAGAGCACAGAAGTATCATTAAAACAAAATGGCAACCATTAGCACAGACACGGACGATTCATACAGGAAGTATATATACACAGTGGGGCAAAAAAGTATTTAGTCAGCCACCATTTGTGCAAGTTCTCCCACTTAAAAAGATGAGAGAGGCCTGTAATTTTCATCAGAGGTACACTTCAATAATGAGAGATAAAAGGAGAAGAAAAAAAACCCAGAAAATCACATTGTCTGACTTTTAAAGAATTTATTTGCAAATTATGGTGGAAAATAAGTATTTGGTCAATAACAAGAGTTCATGTCAATACTTTGTTATATATCTTTTGTTGGCAATGACAGAGATCAAATGTTTTCTGTAAGTCTTCACAAGGTTTTCACACACTGTTGCTGGTATTTGGACCCATTCCTCCATGCAGGTCTCCTCTAGAGCAGTGATGTTTTGGGGCTATCACTGGGCAGCAGAGACTTTCAACTCCCTCCAAAGATTTGCTGTAGGGTAGAGGTCTGGAGACTGGCAAGGCCACTCCAGGACCTGGAAATGCTTCTTATGAAGCCACTGCTTCGTTGCCTGGGTGCTGTGTTTGGGATCATTGTCATGCTGAAAGACTCAGCCACGTTTCATCTTCAGTGCCATTGCTTGGAAGGTTTTCACTCAAAAATCTCATGATACATGGCCTCATTCATTCTTTCCTTTACACAGATCAGTCGTCCTGGTGCTTTGCAGGAAAACAACCCCAAAGCATGAGGTTTCAACCCCCATGCTTCACAGCAGGTATAGTGTTCTTTCTTTTCCAAGCACAACAAGTTAAGCTTTTACCAAAAAGTTCTATTTTGGTTTCATCTGTCCATATGACATTCTCGCAATCCTCTTCTTGATCATCAAAATACTCTCTAGAAGACTTCAGACAGGCCTGGACATGTACTGGCTTAAGCAGGGGGACACGTCAGGCACTGCAGGATTTGAGTTCCTGGTGAAGTAGTGTGTTACTTTAGTTCCAGCTCTCTGCAGGTCATTAACTAGGTCCCCCTGTGTGGTTCTGGGATTTTTGCTCACCATTCTCGTGATCATTTTGACCCCATGAGGTGAGATCGTTCGTGGAGCCCCAGATTGAAGGAGATTATCAGTTGTCTTGTATATCTTCCATTTTATAATAATTTCTCCCACAGTTGATTTCTTCCAAGCTGCTTACCTATTGAAGATTCATTCTTACCAGCCTGGTGCAGGTCTACAATTTTGTTTCTGGTGTCCTCTGACAGCTCTCTAGCCTTGGCCATAGTGAAGTTTGGAGTCGGACTGTTTGAGGATGTAGACAGCGAGTTCAAACAGGTGCCATTAATACAGGTAAGGAGTGTAGCACAGAGGAGCCTCTAAAAGAAGAAGTTATAGGTTTGTGAGAGCCAGAAATCTTGCTTGATTGTGGGTGACCTAATACTTATTTTACCGAAGAATTTAGCAGTTAATTCACTAAAAAATCCTACAATGTGATTTCCTGGATTCTTCCCCCATTCTGTCACATTGTGTTCTTCGTTATTTAGTTAATGACATATCAGTGTATGGCACCCTTTTTTCAAATCCGTCAAAACAGTCTCCAACCTGCCAAAATAATGGCCCAAAGTCACGTAACGTTCATCACCTTTTCAACTGCATGCATGATGAATGTTCACCTCACCAATACATCGAAGAGCACAAATGAACTGCAACAGCACATACAGCTTTCAATAGCAATAAATTTACCCAAATATCCCTCACATTTTTGTTTTGATTCCCCTTGCCGGTTATGGAGAAAAAGGGTTTTGTACCTGCTAATCATCTCTTGTCCAGTGCCTGTGATGAATGCTTACCCCCTCCAAAATCCCCTCCAGCGACGCAACCCAACTCCTCAGAACAGATTCCTCGAGACCATTTTTCTGCATATCAGTTTAATTTATTTATGCAAATAATCAGATAGGGACGTTGACATCGACAAGACAAGGCATTGTGTTCAGCCGGTGTGCTATAGAGTGCAAATGTGACGACGTGCATCCTTCATCAAAAATGTTTTCAATCGTTTTTCACGTATCAAGAGCCGTTCTCCGTTGGAAGAAACTTGAAATCTTTTTCAAGGATGATAGATGGATTACTTTTCTGAAGTAAAGGAGACCTTTGATTTTTTAACTCCATGAAACGCGAGGAGGTGCCACTATTGTGGATTTACATATATAGAAAGCACTTGGAAGCATACTATGGAACCTGACGGCCACTGTACATTCTGTTTCATGCTAGGAAAGGGAAGTGTAGAGGAGGTAGCATTCAACTATTTGCAATAAACTGAATAGCATAACTTTTCTTAGTCGCCTATAAACCTATGGAATTTCTGACTCTGCTAAGGAGGTTATGTTTAATCCCTGGTTTGTTTGTTTGTTAGCAGGATTATGCAAAAAAAAAAAAAAAAGTATCTATTTTCATGAAATTCCCACAGGAGGTGGAGCTTTGGACAAGAAAGTTAGTGTGAGTTTGGAGATGATCAAATTCTGGATCTGTTAATTTTTTAAAGGATTGTTTAATTTTGTGAGATAAGTTGATTTTGATATTTTAATTCATATAGGGGATTGCTTGGCTCTGCAGTGGTTTATCAAGTTTTGTGTTTTTTTTTTGTCTTTTCTTCAACATTAGTTGTTGTAATTAATTAATAATTAAATGGGTAAGACAATAATTTTATTAAAGCTTATGTACATTTCAAACTTTGAAAAAAGAAGTCTTACATGTACTCCAAACAGCTCAATTGTTCATTCCACACTTTTCTACTCTACAATTTTTCACTTTATTTTTGTCTAGCCTATTTATTGTTTTAAATCTCTGAGTCACATGTATATGCTGATGTTTTTCACTTGTCCCGGGACTGTGTGTTTACCAACACAGCTGGCTGTAATCATGAAGTCTCACCCAATGCTGCAGCCAATTATTATTTAAATCAAGTCTAATTAACATTGAAACCGCATTAAAGATCAACTTGTGCAGATGGTTCAAAACTACAGGAAACTATAAAACACTGCAGTGTTATGAGTTCCAGAGACATGAGTGAGTATCTGTTTAATCCTGACACACACACACACACACACACACACACACACACACACACACACACACACACACACACACACACACACACACACTTTGACATGTTTTTGCCCTCACATACATTCAGTTTCCATTGATTACAAGCCCAATCCAACTCTTTCATTATAATTCTTGGCTGGTTAATAGAAAGATTAGAGTAAGTCTGGTTCATAGCTTTAAAAACAGGAGGTCGGAGCAATAGATTCGTAGTCTGATCAGTAGCAAGCATCTGAAAGGCCACATACACTTCTAAACAGAATACACTATTGTTGTCTGTTATTTTTCTATTAATGAATAAATACAGATGAAAGGCCTGGTCACTGGGATAAACCTCACAGCCTGGAGGAGGACTGATGGCTCAGAGCCAAACACAAGTACATGATTCTCTTGGCTTGGAAAGGAAATTCCACCATGAAATACTTAAAACTTCATAATTAACTTATGAAGCAAAGTGACCTTCAATGGTGTTTATGACTATATTTTTGTAATGGAATTCTGAGCCACCTTCTTTTTTTTCTTTCTTTCTTTTTTTTTGCCTTATTTCATCCAGTATTGGTTGCCATGATTACCCACAATACTGTGTGACAGCAATAGTGGCACAGTAGTATACATGCTCTATTCAACTACAAGGGGTAACTTTTAATTCTTGATCTCTGACAAGGAAAAAGAAAACCCCTTCTCAAGTCGAAATTCCTACTGCGGAATTCCTATTCCTCCTCCAAACTGAATTCCTCAGAGTTCAGCAAAATATCTCAGATCAGCGTGACTGCATTCAACATTAGCAAAACCAGAAGTCTTCTAAAACCTCTTACCTTTCAATTAGTTGCAGAAGTATTTGCTTTAGCTCAATCCGCGTACTAGTCATATTAACTTTAAAACTATAAAACCTTTAACTTTAATCATACTGTTAGATGTTTGAGGAATGATACCAAGATGATGTCGTTCCGAGCTGCAACTTCCTATTTTTAGGGTAAGTTGGAACCTTCTATTTAATCTTTACCTTGAAATAAGACTGTCTACCTCTTTCAGTTTGCTCGGATCGGCTTTAATTTTAAAACTTGATGTTTCATGCTAATACGGCACAGGCTGAGTGATTTATCAAGTAGCAATGTTAATACCCCAACGAGTCTATAAGCAAAGGCTCGTTATTATAATGTAGCATGTTACGTCAACCCAATTCTGTGCGTGTGTGTGCGTGCGTGTGTGCGTGCGTGTGCGTGTGTGTGTGCGTGTGCGTGTGTGCATGCGTGTGTGTGTGTGCGTGTGTGTGTCTGCATGTGTGTGTGCCTCTCTGTATCTCTGTGTGTGTGTGTGTGTGTGTGTGTGTGTGTCTCTCTCTGTGTGTCTCTCTCTCTCTGTGTGTGTGTGTGTGTGTGTGTGTGTGTGTGTATATATACACAAGTGTGTATAAGCACCCTCAGCCTGCATGTCTTCATGTCTTTGACTTACAAACAGTCTGCATGTCTGTCATGTTCTTGTCACTGGCATGTATTTGCCAAAATACTTAATCCAATAAAGGTCAAGCCTATCTCAGCCGACACTGGGCAGAGTTAGGGTACACCCTGTACGGCTCTCTTGACCATTACAGGGCCAACACACACACACATACACACAAACCATTCATACTCACACGGTTGTACAACTTGGTGCAGCCAATGTGTGCATGTCTACGGACTGTAGGAGGAGACCGGACTACGCAGAGGAAACCAACGTATGCATACAAACTCCACACAGAAATGCCCGAGCCTGGGACTCAAACCCAGGACCTTCTTGCTGTGAGGCAGACATGCTGGCCACAATGCCACAATGCCACCCTGTCACGTTCTTTAACATCATAACATGGATATGAAAATATTGTAACTTTTTTTTTTTTTTTAAATATTGTAAAAAAAATTCTTTCATCAAAACATATTTGTTGACTTTCAGTGAGGAGTTTAAGCCTTTAGACCTGTAAAACTCAACCTTACGTAGCTAGAATACAGTACATAGCCAACTTGTTTTTGTGGTAGTGCAGTGCGTGTAGTCTTGAAGTCAAAAGAATTTTGGCTAAATGTTTCTGCTGCACATGTTTGTGCAAACTAAATTTAATAATTGTGCTGTACAGCTGTTGCAATCTGTGATGTCACTTTCCTATGTTTTCCTCGTGGGGCATTATGATTTAACCCTCTTCAGCCTGATATTGTATTTATAGTCTGAAAATATTACTCTCACCTTCCCCTCTGTGGACTCAAACCGTAACCAGACATGGCTCATGTGTAACATATTCTGCAGGCTATGAACAGTGTAATTTCTCCTTAAAGGTATTGCTGTGCATCGTTGAAGCTTGGGTAATTACTCTGAAGTAATCTGCTATGCATTAAAGCATTGGTATTTTACAGTACACAATTTTAATAATGCCCAAAGGGACCTGATGGAGCTGTTGACTTTAGTTAATGCAGTAATTCAGCTAAAATGAGAGGCTTTCTGCACTGTGTAACTTACATGCAGTATATCCTTTTGGCATTTTCATGTATTGTATATAATGGCTCATAACTCATTCTATATACGTATTTAAAAGTGTACTTGATCGCAGAATTTTCTTCCTGTACAAGCAATACACATTATGCTACTCACTCATTTTAAATTATATTATATTATCAGTTTTGGAATCATATATTTAATCTCCTTTAAAGGTACCACTGTGCTGAGGTAGCTAGCTCTTATTCTTTACCTTTAATGACTCCAGTGACTCATCATGGTGGCAAATCATGATGCTTTTGGATTAAAAGTGTTTTTTTTTCTTGCTATAGCAGTTTAATGTGAGGAATGTTTTGCACATCATGCTCTGAGGAGAGCGAGTAGAGAAATTGAGCAAAACAAGGTGTGATTCATATATATATATATATAGCAGGTGTAATAATAAAACAGTAACAGAGCCTGTCGCAGAAGAATAGTGGGAAAAATACTAAAAATAAATATACTTTTGTTCTTGTGTCACCTGCCCGTCATGAGGCTGTAACCAATCCAAAGCAAGTAAATTAATTACTTTTTGAATCACCCAATTTAAAATTTAACTAATTAATTACTGATGTGGCATGGTGGTGGAGTGGAGAGCACGTCCACATCACAGCCAGAAGGTCCTAGGTTCAAGTACTGGCCTTGGGCATTTCTGTCTGGAGTTGGCATGTTTTTCACATGCCTGCATGGGTTTCCTCCAGGTACTCTGGTTTCCTCCCACAGTCCAAAGACATGCACATTAGGTTATTTGGTTGTTTCACATTGCCAGTCAGTGTAAATCAGGGCTGCTCAATCCTGCTCCTGGAGAGCTACCTTCCTGAATATGTTCCTCCAAGCCTAATCATGCCCACCTGACCATCCAGTCATCTAATCAAGGCTTCAGACTTTAAAATGAAGTCTCCAGTTCAAAGTCTGAAGCCTTGATTGGATGATTGGAGGTGGGCATGATTAGGGTTGGAGCGAACATATTCAGGAAGGTAGCTCACCAGGAGCAGGATTGAGCAGCCCTGGTGTAAATGCTTGCTTGTGTGTGTGTGTGTGTGTGTGTGTGTTGTTTTTTTTTTTGGCAATAGTCTGGCAAACTGTTCAGAGTGTACCCCATTTTCGCCTAATGATGGCTGAGATAAGCACCAACATCTCTGTGACCCTAGTAGGTTTAAGCAGTTGAGCAAATGAGTGATGAGAACGGGTTAGTAATTAATGAATTAATTTTCATGACCGTTTTGTTTAATAAATAAATATATCAGGAAGATGGATTTTTTTGTTTTTTTGTTTTTTTACAATCTTTTACTGACTGGTTTCAGCCCTCTGGAGCCTCAGGTTCACGTTCATGCCAAAAACGAAAGGAACCTGATATGGATTTCTACTTCTGCAGCACTTTGACCTCAGAGCTGTGTGCTTTGAAATGCTTTTTGAGTCACTGTTTGTAAAAAGTGGTTAGTTGTTTACCGTTCAGTTACTGTACTTCACCTGAACACCTTTCTTGAGATGGATATGGAGAGAAAACATATATAGTACATAATTAGAAGAAGACGAAGAAGAAGATAAAACCTACAAGAAATCATTTAAGAACCACAAGAGATTAGAATCCACATCCACGTTGACTGAATCATTTGATTTCTATTCCATCATATCACATGCTCTCTTTTTCTCTCCATCATGTACCTCACCTCATCTAGTCCTCTCTTTTGTGCCAAATCCTCCAAGAGCACCCCCCCCGCTGCTAAAGGAAGCGGTTTCTGTGCAGACAGTGTTTGGTTGGGACAGCGTCTTATGCACGGGAAACCAGAGAGCAGCACATTAAAAGTTCCACCAGTGTAACGCTTTCCGTGAGGAGGGATTTAGTGGTCAGATTGTGCAGGAAGACTAGGAGAAATGCAGTGTATACCAGTGTATGATGCTGATGGAAAGAGATACAGGGTACATGGTCCAACAGCCAGAGATTACGACACTGACCCCTATTGGAGAAGACCTGCCAGTGCTGGTGCTACAAGGGCTGACCTTTCATGTTCTTTGGCTGTTGAATCTGAATCTCCAAATCAGCTTCAAGTCATTTTTGATACGCATTGTTAATGTGTTACAAACCTTAACCCAGACATGGTTGTTATGGGACCCATATAATTGGGCTGATAAAATTGCAAATGCAGAAGTAGATAGATTCCTATCTATAATGATTGCGTTAAAAAGGAAAGAAAGAAAAGTATGCTGTTTCAGTCATGAAGCCTTTTCAAGTTCAAAAATCTTTATCTCACATGTAAAACCCTAATATAATTTTTAAATATAAAAAAATGTGTTAGCCTCTTACCTACCTTGTGAGGAAAAATTAAAGACCCCCCCCCCCAACATCCCTGTGGGAAACGCGAAAAATTATATTTCATAAAGCATCATT
>JAQNCB010000014.1:6057218-6069250 GCA_030068295.1 Euristhmus nudiceps
ACATGTAATGTGTAAAAAAAATAACAAAATTATATAATAATGTGTTAATAATTTAACATACAAGTCGCACTGGAGTACAAATCGCACCCCTGGCCAAACTATGAAAAAAAAAAAAAATGTGACTTATAGTCCGGAAAATACGGTACTTCAATATTAAAATAAAATGCCAACACACTCATTTTGTTTTGCTTTTCCTTCAACCTCATGTAGTGTACTCTAAAAACAGTTATTTGCTTCAGGCTTGGTGGTTATAACAGAGCGGTCCACTCAATGGAACAAGGATGTCCACCTCACCTTCACCGAACAGTTATTCATCTTCTATAAGTTATACTGTTAACAATATAAGGAATGTTAATACTACATATAGCCTCATATTCATCATCAACACATTTGCTTTCAAAATTATTTCTCCAGAGAATCTTCCAACACTTTCTGAGGTACCTTAACCCTGACTGTTTATCCTTAAACTGTTCCATCTCTTTCTGGTTTTTAAAAAAATAAACAAACACAGCTCAACCGCTTACCGTAGTCATCCTCATCATCAACTTCCCCATCGTTTACGTCTTCTTCCTCTTCCTCCTAACATACACACACACAAAAAAAAGTGTTAAAAATAGAAATCCTTCAGATTCAGAAATGTTTCTCTTCCTCCAAAATTCATGGTTTTATTTCAGATAAGAAACTACTGTAAATATATCAGTGCTGGAGCATTCACCTCTCCGCTGACATCTTCCTCCTCTTCTTCTTCCCCTTCCTCCTCATCGTCCTCATCTCCATCCTCTTCATCTTCATCCCCTGGAGCTGCGTCCTCATCGTAGTCCTCTTCGTCTACTTCTGCCAAATGTAGAAAATTTCCTTAATTAACTTCATAAAATACTGCGATATAGAATCACGACACATAATTAGTAACATCACGTAGCCATATGGTACCATGTAGTTAATGGGAACACTACGCCTTAAACTAGGATGAATAAACTTTACCATCATCTTCATCTTCATCATCATCCAATCCCTCAACGTAGGCCTCTGCGTCAGAGTCAGGTGCTTCTTTATCCTCTTTATCATAGCCATCGAGATACGTCAACTGAGGCAGCAGCTTAAAGACATTTTCTCTGTAGTCGTTCAGGTTTGTCACCTCGCAGTTGAACAGGTCTAAACTTTTCAAGCTTTCCAATTTCTTCTAAATGAAACAGCAAATATTCAGTCATTAAAGCAAATGTGCAATAAAAAATATAAATCAGATGACCACAATTTGTCATTGCTTCCGATAAACTAATTGGGGACGGCACTGGTATATATTTAAGCTTAAAATTCCTACATTATGCTAAAAATTTAAATTGTAGTCTTTAAATATTTTAATAACACTATTAAACCATCAAGGAAAGCTATTTAGCCTCGCCACTCTGTCAGATAAGGCATGGCCACCATCAGCCTCACGCTAAACCATTAAACTGGGGGAGAGGGAATAGTTCTAGCAGGCCAAACATAAAACTAGCCTGGGAACTTTGATGCTGTATGACTCATTATAACGTCGGTACATGAATTTAATGACAAAGTACAAAGGAAGTGTACACAAGAAGCTGCAGCTTTACTACAGTGTTTTATTCTATGGGGCAGCACAGACACATTAACTCATGATTCGCTGAAGAATTCTCA
Organism: Euristhmus nudiceps; assembly: GCA_030068295.1. Taxonomy (NCBI): domain Eukaryota; kingdom Metazoa; phylum Chordata; class Actinopteri; order Siluriformes; family Plotosidae; genus Euristhmus; species Euristhmus nudiceps. The sequence goes on from JAQNCB010000014.1 coordinate 6,058,875, forward strand.
TTCATTTACACATACATAGCTTCTGTGCACTTAAACCTCACCAGGGGTTCGATGGTGCTGAGATCTTTGATCTTGTTGCCGCTGAGGTTGAGATGGGTGAGATTAGGACATTTCTCTGCCAGTACCTCCAAACCACCCGAGATTCTGTTATCGCTAAGCTCGAGCTATAGCACACACAAAAACGGCCATCTTTATTAAAAATGCAAAAAAAAAAAAAAAATTCAGGTCATTTGTTTCACCCAATCAAAGAAACGTGCCGATACCTTTTTGAGTTTGTTAAGCTTGGGCAAGTTGGCGACCGAAGTTAAGCCGACGTTGATTGTGCTTAGAAACTCCAGCTCCTCAAACTCGTCTGTAAGGCCTTCGATTTTGCCTTCATTTGACCGACAGTTATCGAGCACAAGTTCTTTCACCTAACAAAAGAGAGAAGGATGTTAAAGGGGGGTTATAACTGATCCACTGGAGATAAAAACCAAGCTTAAGATGTGTACAAGTCTTCAACCGTGCAGTTCTCCATCAGTCAAGAGTGCTTGGTGTTGTGACTGGCTTTTGGTTCATATTGCAAGCTTAAATTGAGTCAGATCACCGCCGTTGCCAGCTTTTGACTCAGAGTGTAGCTTGCTTGGATTACAGGGAATATTTTCTTATACATTTCCTAATGAACAAGTCACCTCTTTGTACAACTCATCCATGATGAGTACAGCTTCATATTATGGAAGTAGAACCCGGTGAAATTCTGACCATTCACAGGGCTCGAAATTTTTTTTTTTTTTTTTTTTTAAACCAGACAGCCGGACTAGTTACCTAACAAAATTACTCTCCAATCAGAAAATGAACTGGCCAATATATTTTCAACTCGCCAAATGCGAAATTAAGTCGCATCTGGCGACCGGACTACCGCGAATTTCAAGCCCTGATTTGGAGCCTACGGTCTGGGAAAAGGTACCACGAATGTCCATTTGACTTTGTTGTAATACCCATTATTTATATTTAAGTGCAATAACCTTATGTATACATACTGTTTTTCTTCGTTCATTAATGTTCGCTGACCTTGGCTGTTCAGTCATTAATGCATCTCTTATTGCACACACTGCGTCACTTTCCTGTCTCTTCTTTTTATTTTGCACATTAACTGGTGGACTATATATTCACTTTCATATTTTTATCCTATCCGGAAAAATGATATGATATATATATATATATATATATATATATATACACACAAATATTTTTATTTATTATTTATATGTTTTGGGGTACTAGAGACTTGAGCATTTCACTGCCAGTAATTGCTTCATGTAATTATCTTGGTAGTGACAAAAAAAATCCTTGAATCCTTAATGTTCGCTGACCTCTGCCGTCATCATGCCATTCACTGCTGTTTCATTTCAGTCACTTATGTGTATATACTGTTGATATCCTACATTCACTTATATTGTGTATATATAGTTCCTTAGTTGTTTTTGCTACTTTTCTTCTCTACTTATTTTTATTTTTAGACTGTGTTGCTCTATCCACTTCGCTGCTGTAACAATGTAAATTTCCCAGTTTGTGGGACGAATAAAGGATTATCTTATCTCTTATCTGTTTTTAATATTTGTCTTTTCTGTACCGTGTCCTTGGGTGTTTTGAAAGGCTATTTTTAAATAAAATCTATTATTATTGGAAAAAAATAATATATTAAAAACCCAGGGTAATGACACGTTTTGTGTAAAATGGGACATGTTTTTCAGACGCACACAAGTGCTTTATTATTACACGCAGGTGAACACTGTCACAATCCCATGTTCCCCATGATGCTGAAGGAAGCTGTGTGGTGTGTGTGGAACCTTGATGATCAGGATTTGTGGTGCACCTTATAACCTGTAAAAATGTGGAACCATCTAAACAATTTGACTGATTAACAATATTTTCTAGCTCGGCATATAAAATGAATACACTGGCTGGAAGAAACGGGACTCTATAGCTTGTGTGGAGTGGAGTGAAGCCATTACATAGTGTCGATTACAGTAATCAGCAGTCTACAGCACTGACCGATTATTCGGATCAGCTCTCCTCGGTACTTTGACTCGCCGCGTTTTTCCCCCTCACAAACAAAATGGCGTCTCTGCACCGAGCCGTGTCTATCCGCTTTCCAGCACATTAACCTTTTAAACCGGCGGCTTGCCTTCTCAAAAGGACAAACGAAAAAAAAAAAGCGAGAACATGTAAGCGTAAAACGGGCAATGTTTCCACAAGTAAGTCAAATCGCCTTTAAATCGTCACAGGAGTCCAAACACGAGAAAGAATTGAGGAGTAGGAGGGGCGGGTAGCTAACACCACCTAGCCGAGAATGCTACCGAGCCCACGGCTAGTCTTTCTTTATTTATTTCCTCACGTCATAGCCCTGCTTCGAAAACAGGAGATGTGTTTGGTATTTTAGTTGACAATGGACTGTAATAACCGACTCCTCGGGCTGCACGAACGGGACGTTTAAGTCGATTATTAAAACGCCGTACGCCTTTGTTACTGGTTAAAATGGCGGCTTGTCCTAGATGTCGGAACTGGAGCAGCGCCGCTCGGAGTTGCGTAGCGCTTCCTTCACCACACAAACATATAAATACCGAGCACAGCCATGCGCCTCGAAACATCCCCAGTACACACCAGGTAGAGCATGAGCTCGGACAGCCTCGCAAATAACGGTTATTACCGTGCTATTACGTGTACAAACCGCGATAATTGGACGCAGAGAAATAAAGAGACGTCAGCTGCGTTCGGAGAGCTGGGGAATAATATTGCACCGGGATTCATCTGTAGTCAGAGCCGTAACGCTACACTTCACTTCGGAAAACACCGACAGCTTTTTTTTTTATGTGTGCGTGTGTGAGTAATTTCCCCGAACATGTCGGGGGGTGATTACACGAGCTGCTTCTCTCGTTACATCTTCGGGACCGACATAATGCAGTTTAATGGGGATTTCGCGCGCACCTTTTACGCAACTCGATGTAAAGATGACACCGAAAATCGAACAGCGATCGCGTGGTTTGTGCTCCACACAGCATGGACTCTCGCGCGCACGCAGACACACACACACACATACATACATATAAATATAGCTAGAGAGAGAAGGAGACATCAGTGCCTACGGTTTTTTTTTCTTCAAACGTTCAGCTTTGGTGTAGGTATGCGTGGTTAGATCATTTCAACTAATTCTGGCGATATCCTATCCTTAGAATAATTACAACAAAACCGTTCTCTGGTCTGATCTCTGCCAGACAATCGCCTTCGTACAGCGACTTAAATTTGTCCCACAAGTTGCTCGAATGCTCCAGGTGAACACAGGAAACGAACAGGGGGGAAAAAAAGGTCAGAATAGTAAATGATGTTTTTCTTTCTTTTGCAAGCCCCGGGGATGCAAAGGAAAAGGGCGCGATCGGGGCTACAAAGTTACAAATATGGCTCCTCATGCCGCTTCCCTTGTTTATACGCTGGCTACACAATGCGCGTTACTGTTACACTTTTCACCGCGAGCCGATCGATCAGGGAAACCGTGAAAAGTTCAGCAAACCGAGCAAACTGCGAAAGAGCTGCTCCATGTGTGTAAACACGTCGAGTTTATTCCTTACTATGACCGCGGCCCCGCGGTAACAAAGTCACCTCAAACTTTTCATTCAACACATCAAGTTGACGGCGTGCACATCCACCGCTCTGCCTCTCTACCTTCCAGCACCACAGCTTATTCAAGCAGCGATTTTACTCTTCCAAAACCTCCCCAAATTGGTCAAATCGAAAAGCAGCTTACGTCCGACGGCGTTCGGTTACGCAATTCCAGATAAATCCTCTTCTTCATATCCATCCTGGGGGTCTCTGAATGACGGATTTAATAAAAGAAGCGCAGTTAAGACTTGGGAGTCTTCGCTGCACATTCAGCTATAGCCCCTTTACAAACTAGAGCTTTGCCAGTCTGCCAAACTTGACGCCTGCAGGAGGCGGGAGTTTGGGTGTGGGATTGTCGTCACCGCGGACCAATCACAACCGCGCAATCAAGACTGCTTCGACCTAGCACAAGACGCGCGACCAATCAACGGCCGACCTGAAATCGGGTGGGGTTTACAACAGGACTGTTTGGTTGATCCAGTAAAGTCTGTTTTAGGGTGACGGGTGACATCTATGCGTTAAAATCACCCAAAGAGGCGAAGGCGCCAAATATTAAAACGAAACGTAGATATAGTCTGGGAAGTGTTTCAGCAGCACGTCATCAATAAGGATAATACTGACGGGATTGTCTCAAAAAATAAATTAAATTAAATGAATTCACTGGAGTGAATCAACGCAGCATGTAAGGCGAAGAGAAGCACGGACGGATCGCATTACTCTGGAGAACCAGGCAGAAATTGAGTTGTTAATACTTCAGGAGTGTGTTTTGGAAATAAATTATTTATTACAGCAATCAATTTGGGATGTTATATGGCACAGTGTCATGATAAATGGACCCCTCCCCCTTTGAAAGTCGATTCTGGAGGGAGTGCACAGTGGTAACCAGCAGTTTAACTTGATTCACTTACAAAACAAAGAATAATAAATGACTAACAAATTTTTATTATTTAAGACGCATAAAATGAGGTGCAATGCAAACACACAAAGTATCACATTTCCTTTCAGTAGTAAATATAACCTCTTAATGCGTGGGTTGTAAATAAAACATGTCGGCTTGAATGCATCCACAATTGCCTGTTTTCCTAATCATGAACATTCCAAGGCTCTGTTTATTCTAAGACTAAATAAGCCATTGCATACACATTAGATCACTGCTCTTTATCGCTGGTGCCCTCGGGGGCACTACAGAATAGATCCTACAAGATTTCCGTCCCCCTTTTATCTTTAAAAACACTTTTGTCACATGCATTTGACTGCCACATGGCACACTCCAACCACAAGCCCATTCTTATCGCTACAGAGTTCAAACCAGCCAATAGCATTTATGGGGGGGATTCACTTCCGCATCAGCCAGGAGGGAGGAAAGGGGGAGGGGGGGTGAATACACAAGGTCACCTGACTGTGCCCGGCGCCATCTTGCCCGCAAAACAACGCATTTTAAATAATGAGAATACCATTTATTGACGGTTAAAACGAACAAAATATAATAATAGACGTTACCTATTACTGTGGTGATTTCTGTGTGTCGCTCCGCTACCCCTTAGAAAAAAAATCAGGAGAGCAACTGCATGGCACATGATTGTTTTCACAAACACGCGCCGGCTCGAGAGAGCGCATTGCACAGCCGACTCTCGGTTTTTTATCATGATTTTTTTTTTTTTTTTCGAATTCGGTTCATTGCAGGGATGTTTTTCCTTTGAAGGAAATAAAAAAAAAGTCTTCTTCTCTCGCTCTTGCTACTTATTCCGACTCGCGCAAGCAGGGCTCATCTCGCGCTCTTTGGAGTGTACTTGCGCATTAGTGGAGAGCATTTTCTCCTCTGGGTGTGTCTGCCGCGTGCTCGGAGCGCCCTTTGCTGCAGCGCGCGTGCTGTTCACACACACTGCGTGCGCGAGGTGCGCAAAGCCACGACGCTCTCACACAAGACACACACACTCAGCCCCGGTCTGGGCACGCGACACTCTCCACGCACCACTATCGTTTGCGTGAACGGCTGGTAACGTCACAGGAATGGACACGGGCAGCTCCTTAGATCTGAACTTCGCCGCCGCAGATCAGAAGATAGAATAAAGCTATGGATGTCAAAGGGCACGTGTGTGGTTTGAGAGTACACAAAGCACGTTTCAGGATGTTTGCATCACCCGTGAGTGTTAAAGGCTGCTCTGAGAAGCAACCCTGGGATGCACAGGATGCACCTACGCAAAGCTGTGCATCTGCAAAAGCGCTGAGAGTGATGCAAAGGAGATTTTAATGACGTGTCACCATAAACCAAGACGGTGATTCACCCAGTGCAATCCAAGGACCAACACCCTTTGCTGCTATGTTATATAATGTATTTGGTTTATGTGTTTTCCTGGAAATTCAAGACAATGCGGTCAGTGTTTAAGGAACGTATGAAACAAGGATAATACCAAAGCTGTTATACAGGCAAAAATACTCTTTATATTGTAAAATGTTTCAAGAGTGTTTTAATATTTGTAACATTATATATAAAATGTGTGTGTGTGTGGTCTTGTAGGTCCCTTACATGCATGGAAAGGGCTATATGTTTATATAATGCCTTTGCACATGCCTGAGGTTGGTAGGCATTTTGCCTTCTTCCTTTGTAGTTTCATAAACATTTTTGTCACACTGTGTTCTACTAAGAGGAACCACCAGATGGCGCTACTCCAAACGAATTAAGTTGAACTACATTAACGTGAGAAGCTTGGCATCTTTGATGGCTCTGAAAAGCAGAAAGGATGTGTGCATCGATTTCAATTATAGTTCATGTGCAACTTGTAATAATACCGATTCAAACATATTAATAAAATGTTGTGTGATACAGCAGAAAAACATTCATTCATTCATTCATTCATTCAGGGTGGCTTGAGGAACACGGCGAGGGAGGCAGGCAGGAGTTCACCCGGAATGAGACATCAGTGTATTCAAATCCTCATTCATCCCAAACCAATCCAGATACCTGCATATATTTAATATAGGTAGGAGGGAAAACACCCCGGCTGAAACGGCACAGGGACAGGGGTGGATCATGTACCAGGAAGCCACTTGAATTTTTCCCCGTCCTGTACACTTTTGACATGTGCTGTCACTTATTTTGAGAAATACAAAACAGCACAGTGAGACCGTGGATCGCCCCACTGCATCACAGAAACCTAAACTCCAGTTGTTGTTGGTGTGGAGGTTTCACATGCCCTCTCTATTCTCCCATTGGGTTCCTCACCCAAATGGAAAAACTCATTAGCAGTGGGGTAAATGGCAAAGTTTTTAATGTTATTTTTAATCTTTATAGCAATGGTAAATCTTGTGTTAAAGATGGCGTGTTGCAATCTGATTTTTTCTCATGCAATGCAGGTGGGAGGCAAGGAGAAAATCTCTCACCGCTCGTATTTGCTATATATATAAATGACTTTGATTTTAGTATTAGTAAATATTATAATGGGTTGGTACATCTTTCAGATGATTTCACTTATTTTTTAAGTGATGATGATGTGGAATTATTCTTGAGACTTTGTCTTACTCTATGCTGATGATACAATCATTTTAGCTGAGTCTGCTGAAGAACTTCAAAAAGCTTTTAATGGTGTTCATAATTATTGTAATGATTGGAATTTAACTGTTAATACCAGTAAAACCAAGGTTGTTATATTCTCAAGAGGTAAAATCAGAACTATCCCTTCATTTCACTTCGGTGCTGATGATATTGAAGTATGTAGCGATTATATATATTTAGGAACTAGTTTTAATTATAATGGCAATTTTTCTAAAGCAATAGATAAACAGGTCACGCAAGCCAGACGTGCATTATATAGTTTCAGATCAAATGCCTTAAAACTTAGTCTTCCCATTGATGTTCAATGTGAATTATTTGATCGACTCATTTCACCTATTTTACTATATTGTTGTGAAATTTGGGGTTATTGTAAATTAGACCAGATTAATAATGTTTCATAAGAAATTTCTCAAAAGCTTGCTTAAATTAGGTAAAAGAACTGCTAATTGTATAGTTTATGGAGAATTTTGTATAACTCCTTTAGATTTAATTGTAGAAAAAAGAATGATAAATTATTTTTAGCTCATCTAGTGAATGGTAAAGAAAGTAAAATTTCTAGTATTATGTTTCGTCTGCTTAAACAAATGCATGATCAAGATGTTTTCAAGTCTAAGTGGTGTTGGAAGATGAAGAGTATCATTGATAGTTGTGATTTTTCAGATGTGTGGTATAATTTAGAAGCTAGTAATTTTGACTGGTTTAAAAAGTGTATTGAACTCAAAACCAACGACATGTATATGCAAAATTGGCCTGATAATTTACAAAATAGCAGCTTATGCTTAACGTATTGTTTATTTAAAGAGGATTTTGTGATTGAAAAGTATTTACTGTCTAATTTAAGTGATTTTGATAAATTCACCTTAGCTAAATTCAGAAGTGGAAATCACAGTCTTCCTACTAATGTTTATCGTAATGATAATCTTGATAGAAATGCTGAATGTCATCTTTGTAACACTCATGATGTTGGCGATGAGTATCATTATCTATTTGTATGCCCGTTATTTTATAATGAGCATGTAAAGTTTATAAATCGTTATTATTATGTAAGACCTAGCACTCTGAAATGTAGAGAATTGTTTAACTCGTTCAGTGCAAAAAAGATTGCCAAGATTTGTAAATTTATTAGGGTTATAATTGAGAGGGTTAAATGATGCTTTTTCTTACTCTTACTGTATTTGAAATTACTTCAACTAGTGTGCAATAGGCTAAAAACTGTGGCTGAGGTGCTAATTTGTAAATATGTGTATTTTCAGAAGATTTAGTTGTCATCTTGTGGTTTTATTTTTAAATTTTTTGTATTTCTCATATTTTATAGTATTTTTATACTCTTATACCCTGAGAGGTGTCGTTTAGAGTTAATAAAATTGAATTGAATGGAATGGAATGGAATGGAATGGAATTGAACCGAATCCCAACCCAACCCAACCCCCCTAAAACATGCTGGTACCTGGATTGCCTGCTGTTGCCCCAGGTGTGAATGAATGTGTAAATGTGTGTGCAGCGGATGCTGTAATGAACCAGTGTCCCATTCTGGGCATATTCCCGCTCATTCCTGTTGGTCCCAGAATCAGCTCTGGATCCAGTGCACACCAGATCAGGTTAATGCTGAACATCAATGATAATTAAGCATTACATATTATGTTTAGGCACAAGGCTTCAAGCAGTCACAGCCATGTTTCTATTCAGTATAACAACACCAGTTCTCATCGTCTTCACTAATCTGTTGAACCACTTAATCCTATTAGGGTGAGCTGGAGCCTATCTCAGCTGATACTGGATAAATGTAGGGTACAATATTAACAGCCTGCCGCACCATCACAGGGCGACCGTACATCACACACAACCATTTACACTCGTATTGATTTTTAGAGGCAATTTGGAACAGCCAGTTCACTCAACGTGCATTTAAACCAGAGTACCCTGGGAAAACCCACGCAAGGACAGGAAGCACATTTAAACTCCACACAGAAACGCCCGGGCCGGTGTCTCAGACCCTTCTTGCCGTGAGGCATTCACCCAGTGCCGACTGAGACAGGCCTCAAAATAATACAGGATTAAGCAATCCAGCAAATGAGGGAGAGTGATGAGATAAATTTTGTGCTGCAAAATCAAGTAAGTGGTGTGATACATCCGAGTGCTGTTATAATAAAAATCACTCTTGGAACGCTGTTCATTCAATAAAATTCCTGGAAATGTATTAAATAACACACTCGAAATGGTCACGGTCTCCAATACATTACAATTTGGGATTGTGATAATGAATTATAATAATAATTACAATTAAGCCCTGCAATGGCCTGGTGAGCCCTCACCAACAGTCGGCTGAGATGGGCGCCAGCCTCCCAGCAGCCTTTTAGGATTAAGTGGTTCAGAAAACGAATGAATAATGAGTAATTACAATTAAAAAAAACCACAAAGTTTGAAATGGATACACATTTTTTCATGAAAATGGAGATGACCAGCAGGCATTGGGTTCGAGTCCAGGGCTCAGTGAGGGCGTTTCTGTGTGGGGGTTTGTAGGTTCTCCCCGTGCCTGCATGTGTTTTCTCTCTGTACCTTGTTTTCCTTCCACAGTCGAAGGACTTGCACATTAGGAAAATTTGGTTCTTCAAAATTGCCCCAAGTATAAATGTGTGTTTTGGTCCTGCGATTGTCTGGCGAGCTGTTTAGGGTGTACAGTGCCTTCACCCAGTGTTGGCTGAGATGGACTCCATCTTCTCTGTGACCCTAGTAGCAGGATTAGATTGATGGATTGGCGAGCTGTCCCATGAGCCTCGGAAGATGAAGTGATTCAGTGAATGAATGTGATTACCAGGGAAGTCGTGGTGTACGTGATTAATGATATGCCCATGATGACAATATAAACAAAAAATTGCTTATATTTGATTGATGCCTTGCGGTGGCTGGTTTTGTATTTAATGTGAATATGGGGCACCGAATGTAAAAGTTCGCTTCCATTTTTAGCTCACTTTGCCATACTGAAGGAAAGCGAATAGCCAGCATTTCATTAAAATTGTAACTAGAAACATGGCGGCACGGTGAGGTAGTGGTTAGCTCGTCCGCCTCACAGCAAGAAGGCCTGGGTTCGCTTCAGGGAAGTCCCAGCCTGAGCGTTTCTGTGTGGAGTTTGCATGTTCTCCTCGTGCTTGCGTGGGTTTCCTCTGGGTACTCCGGTTTCCTCCCACAG
>JAQNCB010000014.1:6209166-6220116 GCA_030068295.1 Euristhmus nudiceps
AGCTTATCGGCGGTGGACATTATCTCCACACCGTGTACTTTCATGGTCATACGTGCACGTACATTAAACTGCACAGCAACATCAAACTTCGCAGCAAACTTTTGTAACTTTTCTTTTGATTTTCTAATATCACTTACCGTTTGTTTTTTAACTTCTAATTCTTCACAAACGCAGCACAGATCAGCACACAGCTCAGGCTTGTAAACACAGGCGCGCTCATGACACCCACCAGACAAAATCCGAACTTGCGGACCGAGGGGTTGTCCGTTCCATCAATAATCCATTGGATCGGGGTCCGTTGGACCGAGGTTCAGCTGTACATATAAAATAAAAAGATGTATTTATTTATTTATTATTTTTTTTTTTTGCTGGAAGTACTTGAATTATTTTTATATGTTGTATGTACGGAATACTCTTTTTAATTATTTTCGTTCATGGAAAACATTAGGTCATTAATTTGACCCAGTTTCAGAGAAACTGTATAATTCAGAGCCAGTATAATTTTATTTATTTATTTATTTATTTTTTAAATTACTATTAACATGAACACACTCCTTCAGAAAGTCACCGTGCTGAAGCATACTTCAGCTACTTAATGCATAAATCATTCATTCATTTTCTAAACCGCCTAATCCTAATTAGGGTCACGGGAAGGCTTGCGCCCATCTTGGCTGCCTCTGGGCGAGGGCGGGGTACACCCTGGATAGCTCGCCAGTCCATCGCCGAACATAAACATGCTGACTGCAGTGCAGCTTATTCTTTACAAATGTCAGCAATGGTGCATAATTCAGAATTATGAACTAAAGCAAAACAAAAATCAGTCATATCGCTCAAAGTTTATAATCATTTCACATTTAAGTTACATGAGATGAAGAGCAAAAGGAACTGCTGCCTTTCTGACTTGGAGTACTCTGTACAAGCCAACATGAGACAAGAATGTGGTGAGATGAGTGAATGTTGATTTAATCGCATAACACCCCTTATTGGAAGCAAAGACCATTTACGATTGTGTTTTGTCTACATTTTTAAAAATACTGCTTTACTTGAAAACTGCAGTGGTAGCCTGGCTATTGTGAGGACAGTTGCAGCTGTGAAACAGATGCATCACAAAAATGCATACAGACTAGCATCTTTGACACGACCTTATCCAGTGCTGTTATGTATTTAATTATTTTAACCCTTAGGTCTGGAACTTGGCTTGTATTTTATTTATTTATTTATTTTCATTTCTTTTAAGTAGCTGCTGTACTTGTTATTGTTTGAGGTTTTCTACTCTTGATCATTTCAACATGCTGAATCCTGTTAGTATGCAAGATCTGCCTTAAAGCCTCATTCCAACTCCCTCAGTTCCTCCAGATGTGCATACCAGAGCTAGTTATCCTCCGAGAATTGGCACGCGAGCAATGCTAGTGAGCTTTCACACACTTTTGTTCTAGCTTGCCTCTGTTGTCATTCCTGTGCTTGGTATTTCAGGTTGTCTTTCCAACAGAATCTAAGCTTTGCGGGCTTCCCCCCCACCTCCCGATCACATGCATACTCGTTCTAGTGGAGTAAAGTTTTACTGTGGTCGGCAAACAGATTATTTTTGCAATGTTTTATCACTTTTCACTTTAAACTTTGTGATGGTGGGTGGCTTGAGCATCTCTTTGTACTTGAGGTTGTTTCCTTCCATATAAAAGAATCTCCTCCATGCTGCGAATCAAGTGTGCAAAGCCATACGTCATCCCCCCCCCCCCAATCACCTTCTTTTAATCAGTGTTTGACACTCACATGGTGAAGAATAACACTTTTTGGAAGCTCATGGAGGAGTACCTGAAGTGAAGGGTTACTTAATCTGTATGAAGATTTGTGTAGAGTGGCATGAGACATGCTTTCTTCTCTGAATGCAAGCATTTGACCAAGAATAGAAATGAATCATGGAAATCAGGTGCTCCAGTTCTTTGAAAGTCTTCCAGATCACAACCAAAAGCCTTTTTTATTTATTTATTTATTTATTTATTTATTTTGTATTTTTTTTCTCCCTAATTATATTATGTACAATTCCACCCATCAGGCATTGCCCTCCCGATCACACAACCACTACCGACCAGAGATGGGCGAAAGAATACACACACCTCCTACATGACATGCAATGCTAGCCACCTCCCTCTTTTCAAACTTGTGGCGCATGCGTATTTGGAGGTGGTCTAACACAAAGCGCTATCCGCACCCTCGTACGAATGAGCTCAGACCCCCATGATTGGCTGGCGATCACGGTGAGTGACAGGGAAGCGAGTGTATGCCTACCATCCCTCCCTTCAGAGCTCGGTCAATTACCGTATTTTTCAGACAAGTCGCTCTGGAGTATACGTTGCATCAGCCAAAAATGCATGATAAAGAAGAATAAAACCATATACAAGTCGCATTGGACGATAAGTCATTTTTTCTGGGAAATTTATTTCACAAAAATCAGGACAGAGAACAAACATTTCAACTTAAAAATGCAATTCTTAATAAAAGCAATACAATAGAGAACCGGCTGAAGAGGTGCGCAGTATGCTAACGTAACGTATTGATGGCTATTTAACTATTAAGCATAGACAACAATCTGAATACGTGTCTAGTATGTTAACGTAACATATGAACAGTCATTTAGATAACTATAGCATAAAGAACATTCTAACAGGCTTACCAAAGTCACGATCTCACTCCAAATCACTAAATCCATTGGACTCTTCATCCTTGCTTTCACTTCTGAACAACTCCACCAACTCCAGAGGTAAACAAAGCACAACTTCCTCTTCTGCGTGCTTCTCCCGGCAGCGTGCGAGCTAGCCTCCACCGGCAGCGCATGACTTGGCCTCCACCGGCAGCGCGTTGTTCAAGCACCAATGTTCGAGCTCACTCCTCAAGCTGTGGTCATCTATAGCTTTTAGCTAAAAAAGCTTCTCTGTTCTTCATTGCAGTAAGAGTAACCTCCACTTTTCACTAGTCCCTCAAGTTTCTCGTTCACTCCATACTTTCTTTCTGCTGTTTAGTTACCCACTCGCATGGTTTGGTGAGTTTAAAATATATTTACAAAAAAGGAAGCGTTTAAGTTTAAAAAAATGTACAATAAAAGCGGACATTTAAACACGGCGCTTGTATATGATGTTTTACCACTGCGCACGGATATGACACTCTCATTGAATCTCGCGTACTCTCACGTGATATGACAAGCGGACTTCAATATACTCATGACCATATCGTACATATCATGCATGGCCAACCCGCATGCAGCTCTCGTGCGCTTGGACAGACTGAATATGAAGGGTAAGTCAAAAGTATTGCCTAAACTGGTGTGTTCGCCAACAAACTGAAGCTGTTCAAGGCACATAATCAGAAGAAAGATTTAACACATTTTCCCACTCCGCTAAAAGCCAGTGGGCAAGTTACCATCACTGTCTGAATAAGTAAACAGCCATATCTGCAACTATTTTTGTGTTTTATGTACAGAATTACGTTGTTGCCTAGTCAGTTTCTAGTCCAATATGAAGTACCTCAGGAAAGTAAATATCTTTTTTAGTTTATGCATGGCATTCTGGTGCTCAATTTAATTTTTTTGTTTAACACTTATTTGCCAAGTTTTGCAATATCATAAATATTATTTGTTTTATTTTGGTGCTCTGATTTGGTTTATTGTGGTAGCTTTGTTGGGTAACTAGTCCAGCTGGCTTGTTTAAAAAAAAAAAAAAAAAAAGGGAATTTCGAGCCCTGTTATAACGAACATAATTGTGGAAAAATTTCATATACAAGTCACACACCTGGCCAAACTATGAAAAAAAGAAGTGCGACTTGTATTCCGGAAAATACGGTAGTTCCCATGGACTCCCGGTCACAGACAGCTATGGCATTAACCCAGGTTTAAACTTGTGATCTCTGGGTTAATAGTCACGCACCTTGTCGATGCATTACTTGGGGTTAACCAAAGGACTTTCAGTAGGGTGAAGGTCAGGACTCTGTGGTGCAAGTTCATGTGTGAAAATGATTCCTCATGCTCCCTGAACCACTCTCACTTATTTGAACCTCAATTTTATATCTGTGCCATCAGTACATTCAGGTCATCAGCTAAAGCAACAATGCCATGGTGATTATGCGCTGTGATCGAAGCTAAATTCGCTCCAATGAAAATTAAAGCGTGCAACTTTTATTACCTTTTGTGTGAGATGGGCGTAAGCTACTGTGCTGTGCCGATTTTGGTTCCACAGGAAATTGTTTGTCTGCACTCCAAGTGGTTGCTATGTCTTAGTAAGTTATTCAGTTTAGCAAGCCACTGATTAGCTAAATGATATGTTTAGATAATTAGAAGTTCAAAAACAAGGGAGACATGCAGAGTTGTGGCAACTACACAGGAATAAAGTTGATGAGCCATATAAAGAAGTTATGGGAAAGAGTCGTGGAAGCGAGACTAAAGGCAGAAGTGAGCATTTGTGAGCAACAGTATGGTTTCTTGCCAAGAAAGAGTACTACAGATGCAGTATTTGCCTTGAGGTTGCCTCCTTCTTGCATACGAGTCAGTTGTGCAGTTTGGTTCAGGCGTCGCAGCCAGCTCACTGTGTCAGGATTGGGGTTGGTCAAGTTGATGGTAGTGGTATCTGGTGGGCTGAGGGTGG
This sequence comes from Euristhmus nudiceps, assembly GCA_030068295.1. Taxonomy (NCBI): domain Eukaryota; kingdom Metazoa; phylum Chordata; class Actinopteri; order Siluriformes; family Plotosidae; genus Euristhmus; species Euristhmus nudiceps. The sequence goes on from JAQNCB010000014.1 coordinate 6,213,798, forward strand.
GACAGTTATGGATTACGTGATGTGCGGTCTGGTTGGAGTGTCCACAGATGCAGGCTGCTGATGGGCGCAGTCCCCAGCGTTTCATATTGTGATTGAAACGCCCAACACCAGTTCGCAAACGGTTCAATGTAACCCACTCTCTGCGGGCCAGTTCTGCACCAGGTGGCAACAGTGTGTTTGGGTGGACAATCAATTGGGCGGGATGTTGGGTTTCCTGCCAGCAGGCTCTCCATGCTCTTAGCATGTTAAAGTTGGAGCTGCGAAGAGATGCGGCATGACGAGAGAAGGGGCGCCGGGAGGATAGGCGTTGCCAATCCGGGTTGCAGTTCTGGACAAGGTTGTGTAGGGTGTGACTTGTGTCCATTGAGGCTTTGTTCACCAGGCTGTGGGTTGCTCTCTGCGCAGGGCTACAGATGCTCCGCCAGCTTGCACAGGGAGGAACTCTGATGGAGTGGGCTGCAAACAGCCAGTGATGATCCTCAATGTCTCATTGAGTGTGGTATCAAGCTTGCATGTGTGTACTCTCCTGCATCATACTGGTGCAGCATACTCCACAGCACTGTACACCAGGGCGAGGGCTCCGGTGCGAAGGGTAGACGTATTGGCTCCCCAGGATGACCCTGGTAGGCGGCGAAGGAGGTTGTTTCTAGATTACACTTTGGCTGTCAGTGACTCAAGATGATGTTTGAATGTCAGCTGCTGATCTAGCTTTACCCTGAGGTATATTGGAGTGGGGTTGTGAGGTAGTGGTGACCCATTGAGTGGTAATGTGAGTTGGCGGTGAGCTTCCTTGGTGTTGAGATGGAAGGCTGTGACAGTAGTTTTTGCCACGCTCAACTTCAGGCTCCATGTCGCCAGGTAGGTGGCTAGTTCTGCAATGTCCTTTGTGAGCACATCTACTTTCGACCAACAGCTGTCGGAGAAGAGAAGAGCAAGGTCATCAGCATAGCAGTACTTCCGTGATGTTGTTGAAGGTAGGTCGCTGATGTAAATGTTGAATAGCATGGGGGCCAGTACTGAACCCTGGGGGACTCCATTCTTCAGGCATCTTGGGCGACTAGATTGTCTATCGCTTGTCTTGAGGATGAAAATGCGGTTGGCTAGGGTGTTGGCAGTAAACCGAACTAGTCGGCCATCGGGGATGGTTCGGAGAAGTGTGAGGGTAAGGCCGTGGTGCCATACAGTATCGTATGCTGCTGTTAGATCCACCAGGATTACGCCGACCTTATGGCATTTCTCAAAGCCGTCTTCTATATCGTCAGTGAGCTTCACGATCTGGTGAACAGTTCTGCGTCCGTGGCAGAAACCTGCTTGCTCTTTTGGAGGCTGAGGGTCTACGACTGGTTCCATGCGGGCTAGGAGGAGGCGTTCCAGGAGCTTGAAGGGGACGCAAAGGAGTGAGATGGGTTGATAGTTTTTTGGGTTTGTTGGGCTTTGGCAGCACGATGACAGTTGCCTTCCGCCAGATCTTAGGGATGGATTGATGTAGAAGGCAAGAGGAGTAAAACGCCTGGAGCCAGTCAAGGCATTTGGGGCCACAGTGTACCAAGAACTCGGGTGGGTTGTTGTCGGGTCCTTGGGCCTTTCCACTCCAGCTGCTTGATAGCAGAGGCGAGTTCAACAGGAGAAAAGGGCTGAGATAGGTGGCCGTCTGCTCCCAGGGCTTGCCACAGCTTGGTAGTTTCTTGTTTGAAGAGGCGGGAGTGATCTTTGTTCGCGTTCTTGAAGCGGCCATTTGCAAGGAGCTGCTCAGCAATGGCATTTGCTGTCACTGGGCATTGGGATGATCTTGAGCTTCTGCCAGTGAGGTGGTTGAAAGTTTTCCAGGCCTGTCTGCTTGAATGTGTGAAGTCAATGCCTGTGACTGTCTCCTCCAATCTCTCTCTGCATTTCTGGTCCAGGCAGTCTGAGGTGTGATGCCTTGGTGGCTGCCTCTTCACCGAGTTCAGCTTGCAAGAACTCGTTGTAGTGAGTGTCGTACTCTTCTTCCCAGGTTGGAATGATTCGCCCTCGACAACTACGTGGGAAGGTGCTCTTGGCTACCTGGATCAGAAGTTTGCATAGGGCAGAGTTGGCATAATCCAGGTTAGGAGAGCATGGAGGGGGAAGGCAAATGATGCCTGAGTCCACAATCTTTGTGAACTGATCCCACTTGGCCTTTCGGAAGTTCCATCTTTTCACTGGGGATCGGCTATATTGGGTTGTCTGGGATTATCAGCGATGGTCTATGTTGTGATCTGGGAAAAGGGTCTAGAACAATGCGGTTGGATGAGGAGCCATTCAGATTAGCGAAAGCCAGGTCTGGGCTGGAGGTAGTGTTCCATCTGCCAGAGCAAAAGCTGTCTGGTTGCTTGGAGTCATACAGTGGTTGTACCCCTGATGCAGATGACCAGTCCTCGAGGGTGAGACCATCAGGGTTTGATGATGTATAGCCCCATGTTGTGCTTCGGCAATTGAAGTCTCTGGAGTAGATGCAGGGAGGATCAAACACTGGAATGGAGTCTGCATATAGCCGAGATGTAGGGGGCATGTAGATGTTGACGACAGTAACACCTTCTATTTCAGTTACTGCCCATTCCATATTGAAGTCTGGGGGGGAGGAAGCAGTTGCTATACATTTTGCCGTGCTTCTGATGAAAGTTTCAATCCCATGCATGTTGCTCTCAGTGTGTGTGTGGCTAAGGTAAATCCGGGAATCTTCAGACGGGTGTTATCGCTTATATGGGTCTCTTGTAGAAGGATTGTGGTGGGTTTGTACATCTGTGATATGTGTTCAGTGAGGGAGATTTTAGCCTTGGTGAGGCCTTCCACATTCAGTTGTAGCACAGTGACACAGTCCCGTATGGCTTCTAAAGTTGCCTGCCCTGATGAGTGCACGTGTTCTGGGTTGGTGTCAGGCTGCATTTTCTGAAGGGGTGATGGGTTGTGCTGTGACAGTGAGTAGGTTGGGGTTGTGCTAGCTGCTGCTGAAGTTGCTGCTGCTGCTAACTCTGGTTGTTGTCGTTCGCCTGATGGATCAGTTACCAGGGCTCACCATGAGGAGTTCGACAACTTGAGCCCCAAGTTGAGGTTGCCGATAGAGAAATACAGGGAATGTCAGAGGAAGTTGCATTGTGTCTTTTTCGATCTGGAGAAAGCGTATGACGGTACCGAGAGAGGAACTGTGGCATTGCATGAGGAAGTCTGGAGAGGCAGAGAAATATGTTAGAGTGGTACAGGACATGGATGGAAGCTGTAAGACAGTGGTGAGGTATACCGTAGTCATGAAAGTGGAGTTCAAGGTGGATGTGGGTCTGCACCAAGGATCGGCTCTGAGCCCTTTCTTGTTCGTTATGGTGATGAACAGGCTGACAGATGAGATTAGACAGGAATGTCCATGGACTATGATGTTTGCGGATGACATTGTCATCTGTAGTAAGATTAAGGAGCACGCAGAGAAACCTCGCGAGGTGGAGGTATGCCCTGGAAAGGAGAGGAATAAAGATCAGCCGAACCAAGACAAAGCCGAGCTTCGAATTATTTCCTACTACTTTTCTTTAGGCTTCTCCCCTCAGGGGTCGCCACAGCGAATCATCTGTTTCCATCCATCTCTGTCCCCCACATCCTCTTGTCTCACACCAACTAACTTCATATCCTCTCTCAGTGCATCCATGTACCTTCTCTTTGGTTCCTCTAGGTCTCTTGCCTGGCAGTTCCAACCTCAGCATCTATCGACCAATATACTCACTATCCCTCCTTTGTACATGTCCAAACAATCTCGGTCTGGCCTCTGGTTTTGTCTCCAAGACATCCAACATGTGCTGTCCCTCTGATGGACTCATTCCTGATCCTGTCCAAATGCGCCACTCCCAAAAAGAACATCAGCATCTTCATCTCTGCGACCTCCAGCTCTGCCTCCTGTCTTTTCCTCAGTGCCACTGTCTCTAAACCATTGAACATCGCTGCTCTCACCACCGTCTTCTCCACTTTTCCTTTCCTTCTTGCTGATACTCTTGTCACACATTCCTGATCCTGTCCAACCGCGTCACTCCCAAAGAGAACCTCAGCATCTCCCGACCTCCAGCTCTGCCTCCTGTCTTTTGAAGGTCGAGGATTTTTAAGTACTTGGGGTCAACAGTCCAGAGCAATGGAGAGTGTGGAAAGGAGGTGAAGATGCGCAAGTAGGCGTGGTGGAATGGGTGGAGAAAAATGTCAGGTGTGTGATGTGTGACAGAGTATCAGCAAGAAGGTGTACAAGACACCTTGTGAGAGCAGCGATTTTGTACGGTTTAGAGACAGTGGCACTGAGGAAAAGACAGGAGGCAGAGCTAGAGGTCGCAGAGATGAAGATGCTGAGGTTCTCTTTGGGAGTGACGCGGTTGGACAGGATCAGGAATGTATTGAACAGATGATTCGCTGTGGCAACCCCTGAGGGATGAAGCCGAAAGAAAAGTAGTAGTAGCTAATTCGAAGTTCAGCTTTGTCTTGTCTTTAAGTTAGACAGAACATCTGTGTGACCAAAGTCTCAGAAGGTGCAAGTTTTTAAATTTGAATTTCTCCATTAACCCTAGAACGGTTACCAGGATGGAATTCACCCGGTGTAATTGAGGTGGTTGGTTAAGTCCTACGTCTAGTATAATTGTTATAAGTATGTTATTACACATTATTTAATTTAGGGTAAAATTCTCCCGGGTTTACCTTCCACATTAGCAAATTAGAGGGTAACCATTCTAGGATTAATGACATGGTAACAAATCTCATGACAGTAATGTTATTAGTAGTATAATGGAACGTCTGTTTTCGAACTTGTTTGGTTCTAAAATTTTGTTCTAAAATCAATTTATTTGTAAACCGAAACATATTTCCCGATACGAATCAATGTATAGTGGAATAATCCGGCCCTGACCTCCTCAGTGCACAATTGTATTATAATGACATACCAACTGAGTAAACAGTTTTAAATAAGAAAAGAATGTTATTCATTACCTAAACCAACTGACTAAAGAATACAGTTTTTAAAGAAAGTTTCATTCATCGCCCGTGCTTTCCTATGTGTGTGCTTTCATGTGATTTCTTTCTTCACCTCTCTCGTTGTTCTCGCCTCTTTCCTTCGTACTTTGAGTAGATTTCTTGGGTCCCATGGTTTATAAATGAAACATGTACAAGAAATAATACACAAAACAAGAAATATCGCCAATGTGCTACAATCGGGTGCAATTACGAGTTCGCAATTCTGTTTGTGAACAGATTTGTTTGAAAAGGGAGCTGTTTAAAGACCTCTCTTGGCAAACACTGGTGAAAACTGTCCAGACCATTGCAGGGCCAACACACAACCACTCGTGCTCACACCTAGGGGCATTTAGAAATGACCAGTTAGCCTAGTGTCCATTTCTTTGAATTGTGGGAGGAATTCTGAGTATCCAAAGGAAACTCACACAACACGGGGAGAACATCCAAAACACCCGCGCCTGTTACCTGACCCCAGGACTTTTTTTGCTGTGAGGCAGACATGCTAACCAGTGTGCTGCGCATATTGAAGAAAACATCAGTATGAAATTGACCTTGGTTCAATTTCACAGTCGTGTATCTTACGGTCGATGTGTGTTCAGCACTCTTCACTTCACCACTTCCTCACCTCCCCGCAGTGGCTTAACTTCACATCGTGCACGTTAAATACTCCGTCTCCGAACCGCAGCCCTCGTGGGAGTCACGTTGCTCCACAAAGGTGAAATGAGCTTAAGCTTTTGGGATCTACTAAAGACAGCTGGTCTGATTAAAAAGCCTGTTTAATGTCACGCTTCTCAAGTGCACTTCCCTCCTCCTCTCCATCCCCTCTACAGTGCCAGAGCTTAGCTAAGTGCAGCCTGCAGGAATGCTTAAATAACGGTACTTGCGTCAGTGGCCAGCTGTAATTTAGGTGATAAAAGAGGAGGAAGAGAGGCTGATTTAAGTCATCATCAGTGCAGGTCAATGAAGCAGATCTGTGAATTTTTTTTATTTTTTATTTTTTTTTTTTTCCCTTCTTTCCCCAGGTGCTGAGTAAGCACTTCCTGTAGCAATGATGGTCATGTTCATTTATGATTTATAGCTTCTGTAGTGTACATTTTAAAACTTAAAAAATGATCCTACTTTAAATATTTAAATGTCTGTTGTCTCCTCATGCCGCTGGTTAATTGTTGTGTTTATTCATTTTCCAAACCGCTTATTCCTAGTTAGGGTCGTTGGGAAGGCTGGTGCCCATCTCACCCAACTCTGGGCGAGGGCAGGCCATCGCAGGGCAGAAACACGCTGACGGCTTTGCGGCCTACTCTTGCCGATCATCAGCAATGGTTCTTTTACA
>JAQNCB010000014.1:6541276-6552524 GCA_030068295.1 Euristhmus nudiceps
AAAGATATTTACTTTACTGAGGTACTTCACATTGGACTAGAAACTGACTCGACAACAATGTAATTCTGTACATAAAACACGGGTTTTTTTTATTTTTCCATACAAAATAGTTAACACATCATATACATGCACCTTGTTTAAATATACGCTTTTATTGTATATTTTTTCAATTTACAAGCCCGTCGTTTTTTGAAAATATATTTTCAACTTGCCAAACTGGGCGAGCTGGTAACTGAACTCACTCGCCAAATGAGAAATTAACTCACATCTGGCAACCGGACTACCAAGAATTTCAAGCCCTGCAAAGACATGCACATAAGGCTAAGTGGTCATTCCAAATTGCCCCTAGACATGAGTGTGTATGTGTGTGTGTGTGTGTGTGTGTGTGTGTGTGTGTGTGTGTGTTTCTCTGCAATGGTGTGGTGAGCTGTACACTACCTTCACCCAGTGTGGGCTGAGACAGGCTCAGCCTCCCTGTGACCCTAACAGGATTAAATGGTTCAGCAAAGGAGTAAGTGAGCGATTAATTTAACACACATCACTAAAGAAACCACAACCACCCTAATGGCTTCATGTGCCTTAAGTAGACCATTGCATAATAACATTAAAAATATATATGTACATTTTATTATGTGTAGTTTCTGATGATGTCAGAGGATGAACCATGTGCACTCATCTTAAAGACTGTAACATACATTATGCAAGAACACACACACACACACACGCACCTAACTGTCATCTCATAGGTCATATGTGGTGTCTATTTTGCTTGCAAATAAAATATTATCTCTGCCCTGAAGATATCAGTACAGCATTTTACATCGTATCCATCACATAGGGTTCGAAACCTCAAATGTTTAATATGTAAATATAGGTCGAACCACAGCATTATAGCTATTCCAGGTAGCATATCCTCCGTCCTCCATCCCACCTCCTTCTTTCTATCTTTTTCAAAAGCTTGGATGTGCATCATGATATTCACAGAAGCTAACACTTTGAACTGTCCATTCAGATGCAGGATTCCTAAGCAACCTCGTCTCTCAGTGCACGGGTAAAAGGAAAGAGGGACAAGAGGCGCCCGTTTCATCCCTCTCACTAAGCCGACACTAATTTGGGGCCTGAGTGGAGAGGGCACTTGTGTCCAGGCTTGATGAAAGCACTTTTAGTGGAAAAAAAAAAGAAAGAAAAAAGCTCTGGATTTTTATCAAAATGCTGCCTGCTCTCACAAGCGACACTCGTCTGTATGCATGTGTGTGTTCGGCCACTCAGCACCAAAGCCCTTTAATCTCCACCTTCTAGCACTCTTTTGTTAAGAGTGGAACTGGAGGAAAAAGCCCAATCATTGCCGTGCCGTCCGAAAACGCTACTCCAGACAGTCAAAAGAATGAGTGAAAAGATAGAGGGAGGGAGAAAGGAAGAATAGAATCGATGAGAGGAAAGGAATAGAGGAGGGTAAAGGAAATGAAGGTACATCAACATGAGAATAACCGTAGAATTGGTGGAAAAGAAAGAAAGAAAGAAGGGTAGAAGAAAAGAAATGAAGCTACTTCAACAGGATTACGAGTATGGACTAATAGAGAGAAAGAAATAGATAAAGACACGGATAGATGGACAGATGGATAGGTGGATATAGCACAGTGTACATTATTCATTGGATTATTTTATAGCCTGATTAATCCTAACTATGGTCACTGGGAGGCAGGCGCCCATCTACGTCAACTCTGGGCGAGGGCGGGGTACACCCTGGACAGCTCGCCAGGCCATCGCAGGCCAGAAACATGCTTAGGAATTGATAGGAACTGCAGACATTAGCATGAGGTTAAATATACTGAACAAATCTGTATTTCAGGTTGTGCAGTGGTGTAGGGGTCGTTAGCGCATTCAAATTACAGCAAGACGTTCCTGGAGTCGAGTCCTGCGCTTGGTGAGGTTGTTTCAATGTGGAGCTCAGATGCTCTCTCCATGAGAGCATCTAAGCTCATAATCTAAACATTTTGTATGGGTTTCCTTCGGGTACTCTGGTTTCCTCCCATGGTCCATAGACATGCACATTAGGCTGATTGACTGTTCCAAATTGCCCCGAGGGGTAACTGTGACTGTTTGAAGGTAAGTCGGCCCCAAGATGGACTGGTGAGCCTTTTGCACGGCTAGCTAAGCAGTTCATTCGTTCATCATCCATTCATTTTCCAAACCGCTTATTCCTAGTTAGGGTCGCGAGGAAGGTTGGCGCCCCTAAGCAGTTCAGCAAATAATTAATGAATGAATATGTGCAAGATATATTTAAGACAAAGTTTCTGCTTCAACTTTCTAAAAAAAAAAAAGAAAGAAAAGAAAGAGAGAAAAGAAAAAAAGTGTTTTACTGAAATCGTAAATATCTCCTTTTAGCTAATGCACAAGTGAACTTTTGGTGCCAGTAATTAAGATTGATTTGAGCATTTGGAAATGAATGCAATCGTGTAATTAGTAGAATTTTTATAATACTGTTGAAGCCCTGGTGCACAATCTGGAGAATGAAAGTGTGCTTGTGGAGAGTGAGTCAGTCTCAGTACCAGAACTGAGAAAAAGAGCTTGTGGGATCTGTGGGTATCAGTATGTGACTGTTTTCACAAATTCACGCCTGTGAAATGAAATGAAAATGAAAGGGTCAGTCGTGTCACTGACCCCACCACAGCCGAAACATACCCACGATACAAACAGGCGAAACAGTCAACTCTAACTATGACGATTCACACAGGAGACACTGCTAATGATTAGCATTTAAATTCAATATGCAGTTATTGGGAACCGTGGGCTTCGATTTTAGAGTAAGGTTTTAGGGTTACATTTAGAATTTCAAGGTTTTGGAGAAATGCTCCCATCTGGATCTTTTGGACATTTGTACAGTGTGTGCTTGAGAGTGATGTTCAATGCTTCAGGGTTAGAGAATTATACGTCTATAAATGAAAGGCTAGGTATATTGAAGCCATATTAGAAGTCCATTGGCCTTGCAGTGAACTCGGTGGAATTTTTCTATTGGTCTGAAGCACACTTATCTCTCTGCGCATACTGAGAGAGAGGCAGAAAGTGTCCTACAGAAAGTGCATTAGCTCTCAGCGGGACCATTCTTTATGAGAGAGACAAAGAGAAAGAGAGAGAGAGAGAGAGAGAGAGAGAGAGAGAGAGAGAGAGAGAGAGAGTCAGCAATGCGGGCACCCCGGCCTGAGTGCAAATGAGTTCAAGGACTACCTGTGACTTACTGAGGGAGCAATGCGATGGAGGGAAGGAAGAGACACAGAGGGAGACTTGTAAAGAAGTGAGAAAGCTAGGGAAAGGAACATAGCACATAGGAGGGATGTGGAGACAAATAGAAAGAAAGCAGATGGATAAACAGTGTGGTGCAAAAGAGCATTAGGAGTATGAGCTGATAGTGTGAGATAACACCACAACACACATAAAAAAAGATAAAATACAAACACACACACACACACACACACACACACACACACACACACTACTGCAAGCAAGAAAACCGTCATCTCTTGACCACATGCTGCCAGTGCAATCTCGGCACACAGACACTGACAAACCCACACATACTGACACCAAGTCCAGGCCAAAGTTAGAAACAGCTTGTATAGGTCATCTTACAAAATGCTGAAAAATGCCAAAAAAGTAGCGGTTAGAGTTCTGGGCTCATGATCAGGAGGTCGTGGGTTCGAATCTTGGTGAGACCCCCACTGAGCAAGGTCTTAACCACAAGTGTCCAACTTCTGATGCGGAGTGGCGCCCCTCAGTCGTATCCAGCCTCTTGTTCACTCACCATGATAAGACGCACAAGCAGAAATTACAACATTCTGACTCGGTGTGGTGGAGCTGCCAATGCTTGAAACATGGTGATTGAACGCCTACGGCTCCCCCGAGCTATGGCGATAAATAATAATAATAATAATAAATAACAAAGTGCTGAGAAAGTTAGCCTTCACTACCATTCCATCTTCATCTTGGGATCATAAAATGCTGCCAACCACCATATCTATGAAATGTTTTGCAAGGCATAGTTGAACCCATTTGCTGACTCACATTCACATTTAGCAGAGTTGACCTGACATGTGGAAAAAGAAGCACTGGTCAATGATGTCTACTGGCCTGCTCTACCCCACTGTTCTTAGACCTTGACTGATTCAGTTTGTGCTACACTAATTCAGTAATCAAATCACATAGGTCCCAACTTCCACCCCAGAAAGATCAGCCCCAGAAAGGACATTGGATTCATCATCTCCATTGCTGCTCTTGCCAGTTTTGCAACACATCGGGAACCCCCCTCCACAAACACACTTGCACTGAAATTATCTGCTCTTGAATATTTGACCTTTAAGACCTCAGGCATTCCGAAGACAACTGTAAGATAAAATCAGTCCAGCAAGGCTCAGGTCTTCCTTGGGTTCTCTGTCCAGTTTGACATGGCTAATCCAGCTCCACTAAAGGAATAGTAACTGTACTCCAGAGTTTACGGGATTGGCAAAGCTCCTCCTCCTTTCATGAGAGCAAGTTTTAGAGAGGGTCAGCACAGAACTTTCTATTCCCAGGCACAGATTATATCTCCTCCCAATCCACTGAAGAGATATAATCCTTGACTGCTCCGAGATTTGCTCTGTGCAATGGTTTGTTTCCTAATACGACTCTGCCAGAAGAGCAATTGCTCTAGTCCAAGGCTTGGAGGATTGCCAAGACTTTGGTCCCACTATAGAGTCCAAGTTCGTCCATCCTTCAGATGAGAAGGTCAGCTTAGACATCTCTATTCCCAGCCATAGATTTTAGCTCCTCCCAACCCACCTGTGAAATGTAATTTTTAGTAGGCCCTGTGTCTACCCTTGGGTCTCTGTCCAGTGGCCTGATATAGCTTGACCAACAGCTGCCCATGGGCTTGTTATAAAATAGAGGTTTCTAGCCCTGGTCTTTGGAGGACCCCTTGTCTGGCATATTTTATTATCTCCCTGCTTGGTCACAATGATTTCAAGTGATGACAAACTGTTATTTAGCCAATTAGTTAAATCAGGTGTGTTGTGAGCAAGGTAAAGGTAAAGTCTGTTGGGCTTTTACACCCAGGTCTACTGGCTCATCAGGCCAGAGTCTTTCCCAATTTCTCTAGAGTGAAGCGACTAGGAGCTCAACTCATCCTAGATGGCATGCTAATCCATCACAGGCTACCATTCAAGTATTTCTACTGGTACCCAGTAATACTGCTGCATTGACAGAGGCACAGTTGTGGTTAAGCCCTTGCCCAGGGGTCTTAGCGCGTTGAGGGTCTAACAGGAATTCAAACCCACAACCCCTCAATCATTAGCCTAGCACTCTCATCACTGTACCATCATCAAGGAAAATGCTAAAGCATGCAACAAGGGGGGTATTCCAGGATTAAGGTTGAAATTTTAGTTTTTTAGTACCTGAACCACCTCAGTGGTAGCAGCTCTAGTCTCTCAGATTCTCAGATTTTTGTGCTTATCTCTTTATTAAGCAGAGTCAGTCAATAAATCCTTTGGAGGAACCATTTCCCTGCTTGTACTTTCAACCTGGTAAATTAATTGAGCTCATGGTGGCAAAAAGGCAAGAAGGCAAGCCCACACCATAGATTCCTTAAGGAAAGGCCCAGAACATCCCGATCCAACACTGAGATCTAACCTCTCCAGCGAGGTTTGAGTCGACTCTGGGGACTCTATCCAGTGGAATATGCAAGTCATACCTGACTGTGAGCTTCTTGTAAGGTACCCAATCTATTCCAAATGTCGCCTCTGGATTCAGAGAGTCTCAAGCTGTCATGGAGAGAAGGTCCAGCTGTCCTGCAGAGGAGCCTCATTTCCACTGCATGAACTGGAATCTTTTAGGTCAGAGCCCAGTACATGTGTGTATTAATGTGTCTGCAAGCTTTTATGAGGAGGAAGAGGACAGGGCAATGTCTGAGTCAGCTAGTACAGTGGATATATAGCACAGGGCTGAGCCAGCAGAATCTCTCTCTCTCTCTCTCTCTCTCTCTCTCTCTCTCTCTCTCTCTCTCTCACACACACACACACACACACACGTCTCAACTTCCCCATCAGTCTTTTTAACAGCCTGACACCAAGCTGGAATATATTTATCCATATGACTCCCACTACTCCCCCCCCTCTCTAGAATGGCAGTTGTCATTTTAAACTTTCATCACTTTCAACACACGGCACTTGATCATGTCCCAACTCAAGAGCTGTGCTCTTAAAGGTTGAGTGCTCATCAAATGATTGAATGTTCCATATTATGCATGTCTAAATTCCAAATCTAAATATAAACGATGAATTACGCAATTTATATTTGTATGGCAATGTAAATAAAAAAATGAATCTGGAACTTTAACATTTCTCATTATACTTTATTATTATTATTATTATTATTATTACTATTCGTACGTAACACCAGACTGACTTTATGCCGTCATGCTGGATTGAGGGCAGACTCGATACTACAGTGACCTAGTATCACCTTTTTAACTACAAAATGGTATAACACAATGGATGGCAGCTTTAGGAGACATCCCTGGAACACAATACAGATGTTTTTGAATCAATATTAAACCATTTATTTGAGAATGTAATACATTATTTAAACCAAGAGTTTTATACGTTGCACTTTTAACCCAGACCAAAGCAAGTTAAAAGGTGATACCTGCCTTGGAGACGTAGCTGATTCATTCGTAAAGAAGGTTTCTCCTTCTTAGGAGAAAAAGAAGAATCCAGTTCCCAGTAATGTAATTGCTTGTCTTTTTTTTGCGGGTGCTCGCAAACTATCCTTAAAAAAAAATCGGGTTGACCATACGACCCGAAATCTGGTCCATCGGGGTCCGGTCGAGCGAGGTTCAACAGTATCATAAAATCCGTACGAGTCATTAAAGCCAGTACGAATAGTAAAGGACCTACTTTCTACGTTATCCATACTGCAGGGTTGAGGTACTTTTGATTTTAGTTACGCAAGTTTATGTTTCTCAGATCTTTTCACTTTTTTCCCCCTATTTTTTCCATAATTTAGTCATATCCAATTCCCATCCACCCGCCTCTTTTCGAACTGCAGCGCATGCATATTTTGGGGGCGGTCTGACACAGTCAGAGGTTGAAAATGCTATCGGACGAATGAGCTCACAGACGCCCATGATTGGCTGGCGATCGCCGTGAGTGACAGGGAAGTGAGCGTATTCCGTTCCTCCCTCCCGTAAGAGCTCGGCCAATTAGCTCCCATGAACTCCCAGCCATGAACAGCTGTGTGCATCAAACTGGATTCGAACTTGCGATGTCCAGGTTAATAGTCGCGCACCTCCCCGATGCCCCACTTATGAGCCATATTTTCACATTTTTAATGATAACAGACAGGAATAATGAGAAGGGCACGGTTTAATGTCACCAGTCAAAACTGTGAGGTTGTAATGCTTTAAAAGGGGTTTTATTTTATTTTTATTATTATTTTACTTTTACCAATTAAAGCCTGCAGTGAGAGAGAGGTACATAAGCAAAATGACACTGCAGAAAGTGCTGTTATAGGAATATAATTCATAATGACAGGGCTACTGTTACATCCCCAAAAAGTGTATTATCTTCCTACAAGCATCCAGTATAAAGTGTTTTATTCCGCTTATACCACAGCATTTTTACAGCTTCAGTAAAATTACTACCAACTGCCACATTGTGCTTATTTGTTTATAGATAAATTTAAAAGCCATGTTTTTGTCGGAACACATTTGTCGCAAACCAGTCTCTTTATTTTCTAATGGCATTTTAAGAAGAAAGTAGGTTATTACATGACACAAAAGTTATAGCCTTGAAAGCACTGACACTAGAGATTATTATGTAGTACCTTATTTGTCTTAGATTACGTGTTGCATCTGCTGTACAAATCCCTATGAATTAACTTTCACTCCAGAAATATCATATATATATATACAGTAACAGCAACCGCGTTAAAGAAAATCAGTCGCCTTAACCTTGCACGAGTGCTGAGTACATCAAACCACACCACAGTCAACCCGGAGCACACACACTTACCTGAGCAAAGTACCTACGGGGACTTTAAACGATCCTGAAGAAATCGCACATTTCCCCATGCAACACCACTCCCCCACCTGAGGTCAATCTGCTTTCCCTCTGCACTAAATGCCTTCATATGTGTTTCTTTTTTATGATTTAGCTTGAAAGGAAATTCTTATTTGTTGATGTTTTAAGGCACTGAAGTCTAGAACGGTTACCAGGGTGGAATACACCCGGTGTAATTGAGGTGGTTGTGTAACTCCTACATCTGGTAGGCAGTGTGAGTATAAGTATAAGTATGTCATAAGTATGTTATTACATATTTAATTTAGGGTAAACCTCTGCCGGGTTTACCTTCCACGTTAGCAAATTAGAGGGGAACCATTCTAGGGTTAAAGTATCATTTTTATCATAAGTATCATTTATTTTTTTATCAATTAAATCGACGGAGTATTTGACTGCGGGAAAGCGGTTTACACCTTGGAGAAATCATCAGTCTACTACAGGGCCAACGCATACACACGACCCCTTACACTGACACCTAGGGGCAATTTGGAACAGCCAATTAGTTCAAATTTGCATGTCATGGGACTGTGGGAGAGAACCAGAGCACCTGGAGGAAACCCATGCTAACACGAGGAGAACATGCAAACTCCACATCGAAACGCCCAGGTTGAGCCCAGGACATTCTTGCGATCAGGCGGATGGGCTGACTACTACTCCACCACATATTCAGCACATACCGTATAATCTTTAACGCTGTATTCAGAAAGCTTCATTTAGGAAACTAATTTTTTTTTTCTTTATTTTTGTGAACTGTTGTAAAATGAAATGTAAATAAGATCGGTCTTAAAAAGGGTTATGAACACCTTTTCGGGTTAAAGAGAGAGCTTTCAGAGAATTAGAACTCAAATACTCATAGGAGAAAAAAAAAATTATGAAATTTGTTTAAAGAAAGAAATAAACAAAATGATAATGTGGCTAATGAGAAGTAACAACTTGCAGCTTTGCAGCATATCACTGCATAAGTGTTAGTCAGAAAATTAAGCTTTGCTTGTTTTATTTACTGATGCGACCCATTTAACTCCTCAATCATTTATTTTCTGCATGATTGCTCTTTACAGTGCTTATTTTCAACTACAAGTCTGATTAGACTCCAATCTCCTCTTATTTCAGCTGCTCAGGCAAGCAGTTTAAACAATAACAGTTGCTTTTCATTTAATGCGATTAGATTCCGTGTCCTCGAAACCCTTCTGCAAATAAATATCTCTGTAGCAAAATTAGAAGATTAATGTTATGTTGTGACATCCTGGTACATTAATTCATTTTTAATGCATGCGGCTTAATAAATAATAAAAGGGATCGTCTGAAAGATGTTCATCGACTGAAGTCGTTCATGACGAGCGCAGAGTGGATTTTTTTTATTTGTAAAACTTTATTCAATTGTGAACAGTGTCGACACAGATTGCTACACAATTTGATGAGAAGTACTGTGCAAAGAAATGATAGAGACAGGAGGACTTGAATGCAATGCTGCTTCTTGTACAGTAGTGCAAATACACACCAATTTGAATGGCTAGGGTCACATTTCAAAAGTCCCTCTCTCGCTTAAAAACGCACTCCCACACAAAGCAGCAGGCTTCAGCTCATCATCACGGTCAAGAGCAGGTTATGAAAACACTCATGATCCTGAGCTCCTCACACAGGAAAACCACTCAATCAGAGAGCGGCCACAATGTTTCTTCACTGTGTGGAAAATAATAAAAATAATAAAAAAAAAAAAAAAAAAAAAAAAAAAAGGAAAATTTTTCCAAAAGGTGAGTGACAAACAAAAAGCCAAGCACATGTCCCTCAAACCAAATGACCTGCCCACTTATCTCCACTGAAATTAATGAGACACCAACTGAGGCCAAAGGAACAGACAATCAGTACAATTAGTTAACTGTCCAAGTTTAATATTGGTTTTAATTTACAAACATCTCCCCACGTTCCTCTGGGTATTCTCCAGGACTCGGCAGACGCCATCTCCAACGCTATCTGGCATTGTCCATGAAGCTACCGTCTCCAAGGTCCAAAAGGCGTCATCCGTGGAAGCTGTGGCATACATTTAATGTCCCAACCAAAACAGCCAAGCTTTCAAAAAGGTCCTTGTCCAACACCGCTTCCACCCTGAAGTGGGCCGTTGCCCGGCAACCCAGAGAATCTGCTTACCAAAAAGAAAAAAAACCCAGAAAAAAAAAAAAAAAAAAAAAAAAATCCAACTTTAAAAAAAAAAGTAGGTCCTAATCTACAGTTCATCAAGCATCGAGGACATGAGGACAAAGAAAACCCATCACAAGTATACCAGGACAAGGAAATATATATTTATATATATATATATATATGTACATATAATCATATATATTTATAAAATGTTATTACTCCATATTTACACTTTTCACAAGTCGTCCAGGGAGCGGGAGGCTAAAAATGAAGCACTGCTTCATGTTGCATCACAGATCAGGTGCTTTTTGTGAAAACAAAACAGAAAATAAAAAGGACTAATAAATGACGGAATAGGCGCTCTCTTACTTACACACACACACACACACACACACACACACACACACACACACACACACACACACACACACACACACACACACACCATCAGACCGAATGTGAAAGGCAAGACAAAGGTATTTCTTTCATGCCGTCCATGAGCACTCCTCAGATTTGGTGAGAAGTTTCTCCAACGTGTCCCGGAGCAGACGAATCCAGTATCATGAAACAAAACGTTTTTTTAAAAAACATTGACTCCCAGTTGAAACAGAACCCCGGCATGGTACGAATAAGGGATCACTGCGACTCCAAATGTTAATGATCACAGAGAAGAAGAAGAAAAAGCTGTGGTCACAGTTCCTTGGATTTAGTGGATTGCTCCGAGGTCTAGTAAATGACTTCATACACTGTAGCCTTCTTGTCACCAGATCCTGTCACGATGTATTTGTCATCAGCAGAGATGTCACAGCTCAGAACTGACGAGGACTCTTTTGACTGTGAGAAGAAATAGAAACAAAACGATCATCATCACAACCAAGAAATAAGAACAACTATACGACACCTTCTCTGCCTGAGCCACATGTTATTCTGGGCATCGCTCTTACAACTAGAAAAGCACTCAGAGCGCAGACCTCCGCCAGGCCATAGGGTCACTAAACTCTTTTCTTTATTTTGAAATACACGCA
>JAQNCB010000014.1:6791467-6802502 GCA_030068295.1 Euristhmus nudiceps
ACACATATATATATATATACACATACACACACACACATACACACTCCATACTGAATACTGTACAAGTAAAATCACCTCAAAGTTATGTAAAAGAACAGTTGTACTGAACATTTAACACCCAAATAAATTTTTATTGTACCTGTAGATTAAATACATGTAATACATAATAAAGGAATTCATCTAGCGTAGTGCTAGCAAACATTACCTGCACACCGTGTAGTTTCTTTCATCAGAGCACATACATTACCTTTACAAGAACCAACATCAAACTGCACAGCAAACTTTTGATTTCTAATATCACTTACTGTTTGTTTAACTTCAAATCCTTCACAAACACTGTGGAAGCAGCTCAAATCAGCACACAGCCAGGCTTATAAACACTGAACGCCCAGTGTTTACAAGCCTAGCTGTGTGCTGATTTGAGCTGACACCTACTGGCCAAAATCCGAACTATCCTTTAAAAGAAAAAATAATAATAATATAAAAAGGGGGAGGGTCACCATAGGGGTCCGGGCGAGCAAGGTTCAACTGTATACACACACACACACAGCATCCTAATCAAAGACATTTGGGAGTTTTTGGCACTACATTTGATACTATGTCTCTTTATCCACCACAACCTTTTCAAAAAGATGATGTTTCCTTTAAATAGAGATACTAAATGAGACAACATGCAATGAGAAAGCCGTGACCGCAAAATAATCCCTGAAAGATGGATCAGGATCCTGGTTCTCAGTGCATAACCGTCAAGAAGTTTATTTTAAGATAATACATCCAGTTTAGCACACAGCTACTTACAAAAAAATATTTATTGAATTAAAGAATTAAAGCTTGCCAATGATGCCCTCCAAAGCAAGCATCTGTTAAAAATAAATAAATTCCTGACTACAGTAACTGACCAATCAAAACTGAGCATTCAAGTTCAGATCCAGGTTGATGCAGCTGAATGGCCAAGCTCAGGGGAGGGAAGACTGCTTACCGTCCAGCCACTTAGAGCAATCACCAGACACTCATGGGGTCTGTGAGCTCATGTTAGTGCTTCAATTCAGTGTGTTACACCATCCCTGAATAGGCATGCATATTACTTCATAAAGTTGATGAACTTCATTAACATTCAAATGCACCATGTAATAATGCACATTATAAGCATATAACTTTTAATTTTGGACTGTTATCAAGCCAGCACATCATCTGCCTGATTGATTGAAATCTGGATTTTAATAAAAAAGGCCCAAGATGAAAAAATAATTGGTAAAGACTCAGACCAATGTACACGAGTGTAGTGGATACGTACCTGTGCCGCACTGAGAAGATGAGTTCGATAAATTGAAACCACCTCCCTATGTTGCCTCTCTGCATCCTGTGACAGTGAAAAAGAACAGATCAACAGGGAGATTGTAAGTAACGAGGAACAGATGTCTCTTAAATGTGCGTCCCAACTGTAAATAGTGGCTGCAATTTTCCCAGCGAGTGCGTGATTGCAAGAGTGAGTCAGACAGGCAGCGTTTGTGTTATTGTAACTCTATTACATTCTCGTGTCTTATGAGCTCACTGTGGCAAAAGGACTCACTTACTTGCTCACTCTCACTCAGTCTCACTCGCCACAATG
This sequence comes from Euristhmus nudiceps, assembly GCA_030068295.1. Classification (NCBI taxonomy): domain Eukaryota; kingdom Metazoa; phylum Chordata; class Actinopteri; order Siluriformes; family Plotosidae; genus Euristhmus; species Euristhmus nudiceps. The sequence continues at coordinate 6,793,077 of JAQNCB010000014.1, forward strand.
ATTCTAAACCACATTCAAATCCCTCCACAGAACATCCACTTTTATGAAAAAGAACACTGTGTGGATCAAACGGATCAAACTCAATAAAATACAAAACCAAATGTAATAAAGATGGGAAACGGATCACTGAGGTTTTCCCTTGTAATCCAATTTCTAGTGGGAACAAGGCAGTCCATCTCCGGTGCAGTTTCACCCCCATGACTCATCCATGCACATAATAAAACATGGATTTGATAATAAATATGAGAATTTCATTAGCATTCTTGTTTTAGCAGAGCACTAAACGGGCTGGTCAAAAGCAGGAATTTTTACTTTCTGACCATATTGCTTTCTGGTTAATTTTCATGTATTTATTCATTAACCGACAAATGTTTTTATGCATAAAAGTTTCTGAATCGACTGAGACAGGCTACATGCATTACTGATATTTTCTCCAGTTGTTCTTGAAAAAACAGAATGGCCGTTAGCGACTAAGACTGCTTAACACAGAACAAAAAATTAGCTATTCATGCTTAAGGATAAGTACTATCCATTCATATTGCAAATTCTTTCACAGCATCACCTCCTTGTGGTTACTTTAATTTATCAGAAGCTAAACCACTCTGTGCTACTTTCTATGGACCGCCTTCTAGTCAAATTACACAATATTTGAATAAGTTTACTAAATGATGTCATTATATTTTGTCTATACTTCTTCAGTGTACAAAACGTACACCAATCAACCAGAACATTAACACCATTTTCCTGCTCTGCTGGTAGGCAGCTCCATATACAGTACGCTGCAATGCACCGTGTTGTGACACTGTTGTAAAAGTTTCAGCAATCTGTGGGATCAAACTAGGTGTACAAGCCTTCGCTCACCAGTGAGCCATCAATAGAACCATTTTGCCATCACAATGCAGCCCTTGTTGAAGCCACTCATTCTTATGCTTGCTCATTTTTCCACCTTCCAACACATCAACTTCAAGAACTGACAGTTCACGTCCTGCTGAGCACATCCCAGTCCTCGGCAGGTGCAGCAATATTGAGATAGTTAGTGTACATACACTTGGCCTGCCAGTGGTCTTAGTCTTTTTAATGTTGTGGCTGATCAGGGTCTACCTCATGTCCAAAATGGCAGGTCTTGTTGTTTGGGGTTCCTGGCATGCAGTGGCGAGTACCTACCAAATATGGTCTAAGGAAGGACAACAAGTGAGAGTATCACGGATGCTCAAGGCTCACTGACAATCACTGGGAGTGAAGGCTAGTGCATCTTGTTTGTTCTCTCAAAAGAGCTAGTGAAAATATTAATGTATGATATGATAGAAAGATGACCGAACGCACTGCAGACAATGCATTGCAGCTTGCTGTGTACAGAGATGTCTGGCCACAGTCCAGTCAGGTGGTATAAATATTACGGAAAACTGGTGTACAACACCATTTCATACTTTACACAGCAGTCTTTACTCCCAATGAGTTTAATAATTGGACAACAGAGAAGCCAAGGGATGAAAAATGTAATGGCTAAAATGTTTTATTTACGTAATGCTGAAGAATAACAGCAACACATTGATGGCACTTTGCATGTTCCACTGTTCTACAATTATTGCTTGTTTGGGCAATTTGGTCTAATCAGTACCGACTGGTATATTTATTTACAGTGTACCCAAACAGTATTTTATGCCATACTAAATCACGTTTAATTACTGAATCCAACAGTGATGTGTCCAATATTTGTAGATGCACTGGATGTGTTTCGCTGAAAGTGGTACTCACAGCCAGCTGCTGCTGGAGGCTCTTGACCTGTGCCTGGAGTGTGTCAATGTGTTGAGCATGTCTCTTGTTGGGAGTGTTGCCAGTGTAAGCCAGCTGGGACAGACCATTCAGAGCCTGTTTCAACCTCTCCACATCTGCCAACAGCTCTGTGATCTGAAACACACAGATTCACTTATTTAAACCATATTCGTAGCTGACAAACAAAGTTTTCAAGAGCTTGTTAATTGGAAAAACATTGTGACATACACCAGATAAGTATCTGCAAAGTCACAAGACATGTATCATTTGAAATATTATTGACAACTCAAAACCAACATTGTAACCCTCACCCTTTTGTCTTTGGCCTCAGTCTGTTCTGAGGAAGTCTGAATCCTTTTTTGAAGGTCTCCAATGGTGCTTAGCGAGTCATCATATCTCTCTTTCAGATCTTGGATCTCTTTCTCAATTGTTGCACTCTTGGTCTGTAGAGCCTCAGTCTCCATTCTTGCTCTATTCTCACCTTCTTTGGCCTGGGCTGCCTCCTGGTAGAGTTCCTCACACTGCTCTTCTAAACCCACGAGCCGATCACTGAGCTCCCCTACCTCCTCCTCCAGCCTCTGCTTCTCAGCTTTGAGCTCAACCAACTGACCTTCATGGCTGCGAAGATCATCCAAGGCGTGTGTTGCTCTGAGGAGCTCAGTCTGCAGAGTGGCTACATCCTCAGCCCTCTGAACACTGGTTTCCTCTTCTTCCCTCAGCGCCAAATGGAGCTTGGCCACTTCTTGCTCCAGGGCTTCTCTAGCATGGCTGTGTTGAGCCAGTATGTCACCATCAGTTCTGTGGCTCTGCAGCTCTTTCTCCAGGTCATGGATGCGCTGGACCTCCAAATTGTAGGTTTCATTGAGATGCTTGCACTTATCCTGTGCCTCCTGCAAACTGCAGGTCAATGTATTCCTCATGGCCTCAAACTGCTCCCGAAGAACATACTCATTTTCTAGATGGTGTTGAAGGTTCTTCATTTCAGTTTTGCACAGCGAGTTCTGCTCCTCCAATTCAGCCCTCTGCACAGTTACCTCCATGTATTGCTGTTCCAGTTCCACCAACTTTAAACTCAAGTTCTCTATCTGGCCTTTATAGTCGTCTTCTAGTTCTTTGCATTTTTCAGTGGAAACCAAATTAGACTGCAGTTTCTTCTGCAAAGATTCTACCTCTAATTTCAAAGTCTTTTTATCTTGTCTTTCATATTCCACATCAGTCTTTGCACTCTTGTAGTTCTCCTCCATGATTGTTAGCTCCTGTCTTAGATCCTCCACTATGGTACTGAAGACCTTTTCTTTTTCCCCCAGGACCGTTACTGGCACAAATTTAGAATGAATGGCTTCATGGATGGTGTCCAGTTCCTTCTTCTGGTCCTCGATTTCTTTGTGAAGTTTTAAAGTACCCTCCTGAAGAGACTCGTATTTGGTCAACGCCTCTTTAGCATGTCTTTCTGCTTCAGCTACAGCACTGTTCAGCTGCCTTTTTATTGCTTCATGGTCAACAATACTAATGTAGTCCTTTTCTAATTTCCCTTGTAGATTTTCTTTTAACATAACACTTCCCTCTTTCACCTTCTTCAACTCGTCGTCTTTTACTTTTCTATCTTCCATCAATTTGTGAATTTCAGCCTTGGCTTTCTCCAAAGCTTCATGTAATTCATTCTGCACTTTCTCATACCCTTCTTTTTTAACAAACTGTCCCTCCAAGCTTTGTTTCAGTGTAATGTTCTCAGCTCCCACAACCTCAAGCTCTTTTTCTCTATCTTTGCATTTCCTCTGGAGACTCTCTAGATCCTTTTCCATGTCTGCTTTAAGGGCTGAAAGTGTAGCCACCTCGGCTTCGTACCTTTCCTTGGGTACGTGTGTGCTCTTCAGACTCCTCATGTTTTCAGATAGAGAGGCCTTCTCGTCTTGCAGCCTCCTTAACTGCTCCTCAGCAAAAATTCTCCTCGCAGTTGTCTCATCAAGCTGGTCCTTAAACTCATTTGTAGAAAGATTAAGAGCTTTCTTCAATTCCTCATGAGTCTCAATAGAAACAAACTGTGTCTGCAGGTTCTTCTTGAGTTCATGCAGCTCTTCTCGAAGCAGCTCCCTCTCCTCTTCACCATCCTCAACCTCACAGATTAGTGACTGACATTTAGATGTGACATCTGCTAGTTTTTTCTTCAGGATATCACTCTGTTCCTCCAGAGTCACCCTGAGTCTCTCATGTTCCTGAAAAGGAACAGCATCCCGGTGGTCAACTTCCCTGTGGAGCTCAGCCACCTCTTCCAAAACACGATCATAATCTTCCCGCAGCTCTACCAGCTGCCTCTCCTTCTCATCCACCGCATTAGTCAGAAGGTTCTTCATGTTGTCAAACTTCTCTCCAGGTACCATGGCGACCAGACGTTTCTCTCTATCTTTAGCATGAGCCTCCATTTCTCGAAGCGTCTCAGCCATCTTATCACGCTCTTCTCTTGTAGCATTCAGCTTAGCTGTTAGTGTGTCCACCTCTTTAGCCAAGAGACCTTCACTCTTTTTGTACTCCTCCAGAGCTTTCTCACTCTGCTTCAAATGGTTTCTGACCCGGCCGACCTCTGCTGACGCACCTTCATATTTAACCTTAACCTCACTGAGCTGAGCTTTGAGGTCTTCTAACATTTGGTTGCCAAGATGCTCCTTTACTGTGATCACATGTGCCTGCAGCTGCTTGACCTTGGTTTCAGAGTCAAGCATCCTCTTTTGGACATCTCCCAGTGCCCCCTCGAGCTCTTGAATTTGCCGATCTGCTTCTCGCTGGGTAGAGTCACGACTTTGAACCAGTTCTTCGCACTCCTTGGTTCTTCGGGTGAGTGCTGCTTGGAGGCGTGCTACTTCTTCCTGTGCAGCCTCCTGATGCTTTCGGGAGGACTTTAGTTCCTGACGTAATGTCTCCACCTCGTTAGGGGATGTGATCACTGGTTGAGAGAGCTCTAAGGGCCGGGATACAGAACGAGATGGAACAGAAGGCTGCAAAACCTGCATTCACAAAGTGTAGATAGCAAAATTAGACTAGAAGCTCAGCAAGACATGTGCTAAGGAAACGTTCCTTCTTTTTCATGTTGAACACATTAAAATTAACTGATTTCTATTAAATGGAAATAAAACCTAAACTTAATAAAAACTTTCATACATCGCACAGGTTTTTGCACATTACAATGGTCTATTGTTATTACAAGCTTCTTCATCAAGAAAAAACAAAACAAAAAAAAAAAAACACAAGTAACAAACATGGGGTCGGGGCTTCTCTGACAGTAAATACAGAAGTAATCGCCATGGTTATACCTTTGTTTATGTAAATGCTCGTATTATTTGTAGATGTGCCTAGGTTTATTTTATTCATGATTCACTAGTTTATGTTTAGCTTAGTTTAAAATCTGTGCGCTGTTGTTATTGCCATCTTGTCTAATATGAACTGACAGATTCGCATACTATTCTCACAATTTTGCATATTCACAAGGGTGAAACAGCAGTCTTTTCAAACGATCAAAACAAATTTTAGCAGCTTCAAAATGTAATTGCCACCTGAAAAAAACGCCCGATAATGTAAACATAAACATGTTTATATACAACAGGAGTTTGGAAGGCTTGTACGTCGTTTCACTTCAAGCTTAGCCATTTTACCACGATCATGCAAGACAAGATGTTGCACAAGTGCAATTTGTCTGAAAATCTAGTCGAAATCCTTTTTTCTACATGCACTATCTTGCCTTACATGCCATAAAACATATTTGCACGACAGAAAACAGGACATTAAATACCACTAAACAGAGGACCTTGGTGAGTTTATCTGTATGGAGTACATAAGGGTAAGCAAAGACACAATGCCGATATACGGCGTGCGATCAGAGAATGCTTCATTACACCAAAAGAAAGGGGTTTTTTTTTCTTACTTTTAATAATCAGCAGGAATATTTTTTACCTGATCTGAATCCAGACTGTGAGCTTGTCTGACAAGAGCCGTTTCTTTTCCTGCAGAAGAAAAAATATTCACACCGAGTCTCATTCTGAGAGTTAGTTTTGTTCCAACAAATGCATTCCAAATATTTCACGAACTCAGCACGAGGCCTAGGATTTTAGTCAGAATATTAACTCACCTTTAATCACAGACTGGCCCGAATAATCACCCTGCAAAATTAAATCATGCAAATGTATTAATTACGGTCATCTTGATCATGTGGTTAGAACACAGGCCCCATGATGCTGCATTATGATACTGGTGTTTCATTATTACTTGGCCCGGCCATGCACTCACCAGATGGCTCCGGAGCTGAACCTTCACAGTGTCTGTAGCCAGAGTCTCTTTCTCTCTGGCAGATAGCATGCGCTTCAGCTGCTCCCTCTGATTACAACAATGAGACAGGACAGCCAGTTATCTCTCATGTCTAAGCAGTAAAAAGGTGAGAGCCATGGAGAAATACTGACAAAGTGCTAATTACCTCTTTGTGAATGTCCTCCGACATTGACTTCTCCTGTAATAGGGATGAGGAATACAGTGAACCATGACAACAGTGCACATGAGATTACAGATCATTTCCTGCCTTTTATACAAGGAATAGCACAAGATTATGTGGTTATATGGTTATACAGAAATAAATTATACTGTGTTACTGATGATTATTACTTTTATTAATGAATAAATCAACAGCTAACTCTCAAATTCTCTTTATAACATCTATACAAAGAGCCTAAACAGCTGGAGATATTTCAGTAAAACAGATGTGTCTGGGAAAGACTTTTATCAAGTGTACATAAATTCACCAACGGGTAGCTTCAGGAACAGCAGCTGTCTGGTTTAACAGAGCAGTCAGCAGTGCGCAGTGTGGTAAAACGTCCATTCATTTTCTGAACTGCTTAATCCTAATTACGTTACAGGGTTGCCGGTGCGCATCTCATCCGAGTCTGGGTAAGGGCGGGGTGCACCCTCACCAGGCCGTCACATGGAAGAAACACGCTGACATCAATCTAATAGCCTACTCTTTATGAACAACAGCACTGGTTCTCTCATCACAGACAGTGAGAGACATGACTGGCCTTTGATAACCCAGTTAGCTGCACTGGAGGGGACAGTGGTGACAACTTGTTTATAGTGGAGATTGAACCCCCCCCCCCGACCTTCGGATCAATAAGACAGCACCCGACCACCGGGCCAACACTGCCCCATGTGGTAAGATCTAGAACACGTATTTACAAAATCCATTATAACGTCATTGGTAGTGTATAGTTATGGGGCAGCTATTGCCTAAAGTTGAGGAAAAACAGGCTTGTAGCCCAAAGGTCTCCATTTCAATTCCAAAGAAAACATCCATGGCTGATTTGTCCCTCAATCCGCATGTTACTCCTGGGTGCAGGTTTGCTGCCCAGTGCTCCTGTGTTTATTGGCTGTGTGCACTCTTTACTGGAGTGTGTAGGTAGATTAAATACAGAAATTAAATTCACTACTCAGTATGCACTGTGTGTGTGTGTGTGTGTGTGTGTGTGTGTGTGTGTGTGTGTGTGTGTGTGTGTGTGCACGCACAATGAAATTTAATCCTAATCCTTAATCTTAATCTGTTCACTAACAAACACATGGCTGTGGTACAAATTTTATAGCCGGATAGTTTGATGTTGTCAACAGTGATGTGTAAGCATTTTCAAGCGTCTTTTAAATCAAAATGGGGTCAAAAATGTGATGGCTGGAAATCTCTGCAGGTGTGTGAGCACGCGCATGTGTGTGTTCACACCTTACTGAGCTGCTGTTGCAGCATACTGACTTTGTCCATAAGCGTCCTCTGTTCCTGATGATACTTCTTCAAGGTCTCCTGCTGGCTCTCATTCTGCTTCTCAAGATCCTGAAAAAACAAACAAAATGCACAAAAAAAGGGGGAAGAAAAAAACCAAACAAACAAAAAAAAACAAATGCAGATCACTGGATAAAAAAATTGCCAAATAAATATGGCCAGCCAAGCACATTATCTCATGAGAAAAAGTTAAACAGATGAGTCCAATCAGGTCCGCTTACATGAATAATCTGATCCCTGTTAGATGACGCCTCGGGGGCCACATCAACAGACAGCTGTAAGGAAAAGAGAGGAACAGAGACTCAGCCAAGACGGGTGGAAATCAGAACCAACACTGGTCATGACCACACGCCTGCAGAGGCTTAAAAATAAACAGTTTTTCTAGCTGCTTAATATTGTCATAACCAAAGGTGAGTTATTAGACTCCGAACGCGCTGCACTTTCTTTCCCCAGCAGCAGGTGGCAGTAGCGTCAAGCTGTAAAACGGTCAACGAGTCAATACTGCAGTGTTTATTCCAGAATCAGCTTTGGTCTTTTTGTGGCACCGCTCATTCACTCGAGGAGCTTAGATCTTAGGATCCATGCTTTATAAAACAAATAAAAGACAAAAATGATGCCCCCAACTCACGATCCGTGACGAAAAATAAAAGTAAATAAACTAATACTGGCTCACTCACAAAACCACTTATAACCCTATTAAGGTCGCGTGGAGGCTGCAGTCTACCCCAGCCGACACTGGGGTGAAACCAGGGAGCACCCTGAATAGCTCTCCAGACCATCAGAGGGCAACAACACAACCATTCACTTACACACCTAGGGGCAATTTGGTACAGCCCAATGTGAATATGGGATGGAACCCGAGTTCATACCCAGGACTTGAACCCAGAATCTTCTCACTGTGAGGAAGACGTACTAACTACGCCACCCTGATTTAATAACTGTGAGATCATTTAAAAACCAACCTTAAAGCTGTGTAAAAATTCAAATATATTGGTGGAAAAACAAAACCGAGTACAAAATGAACTGCTTTCCTCTCCCACCTCTCTTTAAAGGCAAACTCAGAAGTTTTGATCGAAGTTTGCTAAAGCTGGCTGTTTTTAAAATAAACTTTGGCTAGAAGCTACAGAAAGGATGCCTTATTAGTCAACAGGCAATGTTGGAGGCACACAATTTTTTTATTTAAATCCACAGATGCTGAGTTACATTTGGCAAACACCCTTACCCAGAGCAACTTACAGAATAGCTTTGAAATTACCATCACTGAATACAATTCGATACTGTTTATAAAGTGCTGTTTCAAGTAGTTCCGAAAACCTGTTTTTTTTTTTTGTTTTTTTACTTATTGCATCTTTAAAAGACAATAAAAATTGGAACTGTTTTATAATCAGTAAATCATCAATGCACAGTGTGACTACAAGCAGTACCTGTCTCTTCTTCTGTTCAACGCGGTTAGCTCCTTTTGCTGTGAATACACACAAAGGACGTATTAAAATATTAACCTCACAGCTCTACACAGAATTTCAGACTGCATTCAACTGGGCTTACAAAGAAACAAAGAAAATGTCTGACCTGTGATTATCTGCACACACATAATAAAGACCTTTTCGAATGCAATTTTTTAAAAGCCTCACTGTGACTTATAATAAGCAGTGTGACATACTCATTCAAACAGCCGCGGACTGCTGTTTCATTTTCATCATACCACATTCACATTTATTTCCCCCCTCTCCTGCCTACAGTCGACTTTTTAAAAGTTCTACTTATTTTCTTCAATTCCACTCCATTTGACTCTTAAGTGTCAGTTCTACCTTGTGCTTAACAGGGCACTGTAACAGTACACTATACCATATATA
>JAQNCB010000014.1:6831501-6842283 GCA_030068295.1 Euristhmus nudiceps
AATTTCATGATGCTGTAAAAATGCATAAATTAAAAAAGATATTTACTTTACTGAGGTACTTCACATTGGACTAGAAATTGACTAAGCAACAATGTAATTTTGTACATAAAATACAAAACTAGTTGCAGATCTGGCTGTTTATTTATTCAAGAGGTGATGGTAACGTTCCCACTGGCTTTTAGCAGAGGGGGAAAATGTGCTAAATCTTTCTTCTGAATATGCGCCTTGAACAGCTTCAGTTTGTTGGCGAATGCAGCAGTTTAGCCAATACTTTTGACTTACCCTTCATATTCAGTCTGCCCAAGCACACGAAACCGGGTTAGCCATGCCTGATATGGTCACGAGTGTTGAAATCCGCTTGTCACATCACGTGAGAGTACACGAGATTAAATGAGAGCGTCATATGCACGCAGTGATAAAACTTCATACACAAGCGCCGTGTTTAAATGTCCGCTTTTACTGTACATTTTTTTTAACTTACAAGCACGTCCTTTTTTGAAAATATATTTTAAACTCGCCAAACCATGCGAGTTGGTAACTGAACAGCAGAAAGAAAGTATGGAGTGAATGAGAAACTTGAGGGACTTGCGAAAAGCGGAGGTTACTCTTACTGCAATGAAGAAAACAGAAAAGCTTTTTTAGCTAAAAGCTAGATGGCCACAGCTGGAGAAGCGAGCTCGAACATTAGTGCTTGAACAACGTGCTGCCGGTGGAGGCGAACTCTCGTGCTGCTGTGAGAGGCTTGCGTGTGCAGTTAGAAGCACGCAGGAGAGGAAGTTATGATTTGTTTACCTCCGGAGTTTGGCGGAGTTTTTCAGAAGTGAAGGCGGGGATGAAAAGTACAACGGATTTGGTGATTTGGAGCGAGAACGTGACTGGTAAGCCTGTTAGCATGTTCTTTATGCTATAGTTATCTAAATGACTGTTTATATGTAACGTTAACATACCAGAGACGTATTCAGATTGTTGTCTATGCTTAAGTAGTTAAATAACCATCAATGTGTTATGTTAGCATACCGCACAGCTCTTCAGCCGCTTCTGTATTGTATTGCCTTTATTAAGAATTGCATTTTTAAGTTGAAATGTTTGTCCTTTGTCCCAATTTTTGTGAAATAAATTAACCCACAAAAAATGCGACTTGTAGTCCAGTGCGACTTATATATGTTTTTTTTTTTTTTTTTCTTCTTTATCATGCATTTTTGGCTGATGCGACGTATACTCAGGAGCGATTTGTAGTCCGGAAAATACGGTACTCCCGGGATAGCCCTTGTCCTGTTCAGTAAAACTCTGCCTTCCCAAAAGAGCCTCAAATATCCATTAAATAACCGCCACCCATTAGGCTTGTTCTTACCCAAACTCTGTGGGGAGAAGCCACGCTGAACCATCACCTCATGTTTTTTGAATAATATGTATGCTCACAGAGCTGTCCAAAGTCTAGACAGCTGTTCTATAGCATTAGAATGGTCTGGCCTTTGTCCCAGCAGACAGTGCGTCCCCCTACTATTTTCCACCAGTTGAGTACCAATAAGTCTCAGCAGATTTTTCATGAGTTACACTCACACCACTGCTATGTGATTAGAGTTAACGCCTTAGGCATACACCATAAAAAGTGTGAATCCTGCAAGGACTCAGTACTTCTTTTCGTCATTCATGTCTATCCTGGTCAGGGTCCTAAGGGATCAGGGTGCCATTCAAGGAATCCATGCATGAGGTAAGACGACATCCTGTATGACACACCATGAACCTGGATGAGTCAAAGAAATAAATGCACACACATTCATACACGTATTTCCATCTAGGGGCAATTAAGCATTGTCAATCCTTCTGCTAACATTTCTGGCAGGTGAGAGGATACCAGAGAACCCAGTGGAAAGCTACACTGACACAGGGAGACCATGTTCTGTAACTAAGGCTTGGATTGGGGGATCAAGCGAACTCCCTGCATACTAAAGGCTCCCAACCTTTTACCGGTTCCTTTTGGAGAGGCGATGCTCCCATCCGTTTTCATCTTTTGACTATTTATGAAGGAATTCTGTAAGAACAGTGCCTGTTTTTAGATGCAAAAGCTTGGGCTTCATGCCAAGTAGTTCTATCTGGAGGTCACACCGGTAGTAGGTCAGGTTAAAGTGGTCTTTGCAGACTACTGTTTTGCATCTGAAAAGGAACGTTTTCAGAGTGCGGCCTGTGCTGTTATGTTTTCATGATTTCTGCACTTGTTGTTTGTGCAGCAGTATTCTTTGCACTCTGCCATTTTCCTGGCGACACTACTCAGCACTGGCCCATACAATCAATTCACAGCCGATGAAGAAGGCAACATGTCGCTGCACATGCCTAGTAGTAGTAGTTGTACTGTGGAAGTACTCATGCATACTTTACAAGCAGCAAGGACTGACGTTGCCTGAAGGAACCACTGATGTCATGTGATCATTTTTAGATTTTTGGCTTTTTGGATTTTAAAGTGCAAGTAATAAAAATTCACCATAGGTTCCAATTTAGGTGTGACACTTCTGAGGTAACGCTGAATGCACTCTACAGTAGATCACGAAAATAATTTCATCCTTATCTTCTTTCTCAGTTCATGAAAAAGATTAAAATGTACTAAAGATGTACCACTATATGAAAAACAAATTCCCCATTATGTTCTATTAGACAGCTATAGGATCACTGGAGAACTGTGAATTCCATGGTGGCTGATGGGGTCTCAGTCTACTTTCATGTCCACTGGCTATCAGTGCATGTTGGTTCACTGTTATTAACACTGAAGACTTCTATGCCATGCAAAGCACAAGAATAGAAACACACTTAATGTCTCAGGAGTTTATCATAGAGACAATTCTTCTGTCAAACTCCAACCATACATCTTCCTTTACCCAGCAGGAGAGAGATAAGTGAAGTTATGGGGAAAATGGACAAGAATCAGTGAAATTTGTTCTGAGAAGCCCAACAGGGAGTGCAGCCAGGACTGAGCACAGTCCATTACTGAAAGCTAAAATGTAAACGAGACGCTTTAAATTCTAAATCTCAACAGATGAAAGAAGTTACAAGGACTCATCCACCCTGTGACTTATCACAAAAGGTACTCCGTCATGTGCTTGATCAAAAACAGGCAGTGAGATTACCCTAAGAGCTAAGAAATGGGTTTTCAAACTGGCCGTGACCGGGAATTTTTGAGATGCCAGGGATGACGGTGGGTGACGACCTCACATGCTCTCAAGTCTGCTTATTCTAGCATGAAGCTGAAAAGCTAGAGAACAAGAGAACTCACTCACAAACATTCACTATCTCCTCTCTGCAGTTCGAGTGAGAAGTGAGGAAGTGATGACAGCCAGGACACTGACAATGGAGTGACTGCATTGTAAAGTCAGTACAGACATATCAGCAAAGAAGTACAGGAAATGATGTGGAAAGACAGACATCAGTGAGGGGTAAAAAATATACTAAGTAAAACAGAGGAAGAAGATAAGTGAATGGGAAGGCGAGAGAGACACAGAGAGACAGAGACAGAGAGAAAGAGAGAGACAGAGACAGAGAGAGAGAGAAAGAGAGAAAGAGAGAGAGAGAGAGAGAGAGAGAGAGAGAAAGAGAGAGAGAGAGAGCGATCCAAGCAAGTACAAAAAGTTTTAACCCAACAAGGGTAAATAATAATAGTAATGACCAAAACTGGGGGGGTGTTTCTAAAAAAGGGAGGATAAAAGAGGCAAAATGTTTGAGGTGAAAGAAAATGATAAAACTGAAGCATAAAGAGGAAAAGACATTAAAAAGGAGGAAATCATAAATATTAAAAATCTAAGAACAAAAATACAAGCAAAAATTAGAAAGATGACAAAATTAAAAAAAGCAAATGACAAACGAAATTCAAGTGGGGCAAAATGACAGACAGCAGATATAAAATGAAAAAAAGAAGTGGTAAAGTCGAGTGAAGGATGGAATAAAAGAAAATGGAAGAGAGATGGAAAAAACTTCTTGTTCTATCTTTCTGCTATACATTATCACAAACAAAAAGAGACCATAAACACAAATCTTAAAAAAAAAAAAAAACCTTAGATAAAGAAATAAATCACTGTTTTATTATAAGTATAAACTCTTACTGAATTTCATTAAAATGATTAAAGTTGATTTTTTTTTAAACTAAGCTGAAAACAATATCTTCATGTCAAGAGTAAAACCATTTGAAACATTCGATCGTGAACCTCCCCTCGGAGAGACAGGAATGTGCTGCTGATAAAACAATATTTACATGACCAAGGTCACTGCTTCCCACGAGTCAGGAATTTCCCGCAGAGGCAAAATCTTATTAACCAGATGCCCTGATGTGTCAAGTTTACTATGTATAAAAAGCTTAAGAAGTAAACATGTTACAACAAACATGGAGGTGGGTTTTATTCGGAACATCAGTCGTAAAGAAGAGTACGGTCTGCTTAAAACAGACTAATATTAAGCATGACGACTTTTTCCCCTCATATTTTAAATATAATTACACACCTCACATGAATACTTGATTTCGGTCCAGCAAAAAAGTGCAAATCTGTACCAAGTTTTAAAAAATGACTTTTGGGTGGCACGGTGGTGTAATCGTCAGCACGTCTACCTCACAGCAACCTGGTCCTGGGTTTGAGTCCCAGGCTCAGCGAGGAAGTTTGTACAGAGTTTGCATGCTCTCTTGTGCTGATGTGGGTTTTATCCAGGTACTCCAATTGCCTCCCACAGACATGCACATCAGGCTAACTGGTTGTTGCGCTAAAGGGGCCCTGACACTTGCACGACTTTTGGCCACGATTTTGTCGTGGCTAGTCGTGCTATTTTGGGGGCACGAACTGGGAATGTTCCTGCACTGTTCACAACTAGTTCGTGCATACTTCATGCATAGTCGTGAACTCGTCAGGACGATTCGGGAGGATGCATGCCATTGCGTGGCATGGCACAAACCACGCACTGGCACGCATCCTCCCGCATCGTCCTGACGAGTTCACGAACAGTCTGCACATAGTTCACGACCCGGTCGCGAAATTGTCGTGACCAAAATTTTGAACATTTCCACATTCTCGTCCCGACATGGCACGCGGTCACGATGGGTTTACGCACACGTCACGCTGATTTACGACTAGTTTGCGCATTTGTAGCGTGCCACAAAAAAAGGTGGCGTTAGATGTGAGGGTATGCATTTCAATCTTCAGAGTTTTTTTTGCTGTCCCAGGTCATATGATGCATATTTTTCCCCCATGAATCATCCTGTATTCCTTTATAGAATATATACATTTCTGTCTCCTACGTCAAAATGGCACTGCTACTTGAGCACATGTACTCATTTGCCAATCGGCTTAACTGAATCCTATTTGGGTTGCAAGGACGATGGAGACTCTCTCAGCCAACTCTGGGTGAAGGCAGCCCAGTCCATCACAGGGCAACATAAAACCACTGACCCGCACATCGAGATACAGTTTGGAACAGTCAATTATCTTAAAGTGCATGTCTTGGTACTCTTTGAGGAAACCAGAGTGCCCTGGAGAAAACCCAGAGCAAGCACAGGGAGAACATGCAAACTCCACACAGAAACACGCTCACTGATCCCAGGAGTCAAACTTAGAACAGTCTTGCTGTGAGGCAGACACGCAAGCCACGATGCCACCCACACGTTCTGCCCTAATAAATATTACATTACATTTCATATCACAAGTTGGATCTCCCAAGCTCAAGTTTTCTTGTTCCTTTTTCTTAAAAAGTAATATTTCAATAGAGATCTCAACATACATATATCAATTAGACTGACATTAAATTACAAAAGTAGGTTTATTTTAATAATGGGGGTATGTTGCGCTGTCTGTAGTTATTGATATTACGCTTCAATAAAATACCTCGGCTTTGCAAGAAAAAAAAAAAAAAAAAAAAAAAAAAAAACATCTTGCAAAAAAAATAAATTATTAGGAATTATAATGAGTAAAATGGCACTCAGTTGTCCGACTTACACAAAAGTGAAGTGTTTCACTGGGACAAGTTTATTTTTTTTTTTATTATTGTTTAAAAATATTGCACCACATATACTGTATTTCAGATAAAAATTCGGACTGCTTTTGAGGCTCATTTATCACGATTCAACACGACACTAGACCCAACCTCAGGTGCAAGATGAGATCCAGTACCAGACAAAGTCAGACATGATCAAACAAACAAAGCCTGGTTACACTACGCTGTTGTGATTCCTCCAAGATTAGTCATGTTTATAAGGACCAGCAAAAAACGTGTTCAGACTTTTCTTGAGATGCTGCATCTGCCGACCATTCTCTGGTTATTTCTTCGGCTCTTACTTTCTCCAGTCTTTCTCAGGTTAAAACCTCTTCAGTGATTAAAATCTTGCTTTCAAGATTTCAAAAAACAAACAAAAAATAATAATAATGTTGTGCCTCAACTTTCCTCTAGAGGGCAGCATTAATGCCAAGCATGCATCAGCATCAGTTTTAGGGGCTTTGATTGGAGAGTTGACTCAAATCGTTTAATTTCTCATATTGACCTTCACAGCCATTGAAACTGTGAAATAGTAAAAACAGAAATGTTCAATTGCGCATCTGACATCACGTTTTTATAATTATAAATCCCAGTATTTCAATTAAAACGGCTTTTGCTGTCTCCGTTTTTTGTTTAATAACATAATACCCTGTTCTCTTAGGCATGTCCTCAAACACTGCAAACGGCTTTTTAGAGACTTATAATATAATAATACAATAAATAATACAAGTAAAGAATAATACAAATGTATTTGGCATGCCAGCTGTTAGCACAGTGTTAACACACTCTGGGATCAGCACAATATCGTTATTGTCTCTGTCTTTGTAGTTAAAATATCAGTGAGCTCAGTCTATGTGTAGCATCCGCACACGGATAAGCTCAAACCACACCAGATGCCGAGACACTGAGGTAGGATGCCTGACAGACACTAAATCCCCTCCACAACACCACACAAAAAAGTTCACACGCAATGTTCACAAGACAGAACATACACATCTCCATCTCTTTCACACATCAAACTTCATACAGTTGTTATACATCATGCTTTACAGAAAAGAGCTGACAAATGGGGCTGTAACTCTACACACTTGGAGATGACTCCTGAAGGCTGCCATAGCTTGGCGGATCATGCCGGATGGAAAATCAGCTATCCCCTGGTGAACAGCAACCATAAGGGCTTCAGTTTGAGATCAATTCCAGGGATTTTTATTCCGTGTGAGCCGTCGCTCCAGCTTACCGAACTCACACAGAGTTTTTTAAGCTCAAGCAGAAGTTGAGCTACCAACAGACTTTAGCACCATGTCTCCTGCCTCACGTTCCACATGTGCAAATTTTGATTATTGTTAATCTTCGTTTTAATTATTTTTTTCTTTGAAATGTTGGAGGTTTTCTGGGAAACCCTGTATAAAGAACAAAGACCGTGGTTCCATTCTCAGCCACTCCCCTTAGCAAATTGTCTCCATTCTTTGTCAGAGACTCTGAGAAACTCCCAACTACAAACTCCACCACAATTAAAGTAAGAAAAATGGCTCAGCCAAGCAAATACCTTCATGTTCTTTTTCTTTTCGGAACTAGTCTTTAGGTATTTGTTGAAATCCTTGTTAAAAATGTGCACAGATTTTCCCCACAGATTCACTTTTCTGGATGATATTTTCTGTGAAATACTGCTGATCCCTCTCCTTTCCGATTTTCCATACTAACCTACGTCCCACATCCGAATGCCTCCACCTCTGTACATCACTGTTGGTATGGTGTTCTTGAGACACGCACAATCATTATTTCTCCAAACATGCCATGCTACATTTTTTGCCCAAGTATTCTATTTTTGCTCCACCTTTCATTCCAGAAGTGTTTCGGTTTGTCTAAATGCTTGTAAGTTTTTTGTGCCTCTTTGTTCAGCACAGATTTGCATAGGGCGTATCAAGATTGTGGCGCAGCTCGTTGCTTTATTACGGTGTGTTCCACTGCTCGTTCTCTGTTATGCTGGTGCTCTCAGGTCATCCTGCACCCATTTCTGAATGACTTGTAGCCTTCTCTCTTACCTTTTTTAACGGCGTGAAATCTTATGTGGTGCACGATGCGTCTGCAGGTTATGGAGCCGTTGCATTGATGGATATGTTGCAGGTTTTCCTGTGGCTGCATAACATTTTTCATTTGTGAGGTGTTTAACTGTGTCATCTCTGTGATGCCGAAGAACATTTTGCAGTATTTTTATTACAAATTTTCTCTCTCATGAGGACTTGAAAAACTGTATAGCATAAAAGTTATCATAAAACTTATTCATATCTTCGGATAACAAAATGGGATCTTGTAGTACCTCCACAGGTAACTGGTACATGCTGCCAGCAGAAGGTTTTAACATGACTATTCTGCACCGTGCAACACACACGTGGCATCTGCAGCATTCCACACCTTCTCTGCAGGTGTTATTAGGCTTTAGATACCAGTAGTGCAGATGGTGGTAATAATCTCAATCCTGGACTGCTTCCATTACCAAGTTTTATTATATAAAATTTAGATTTATTCAGCAGGTATCCATGCAATAAGCAAGTTAACAAACATGCCTACTGACCCCATATCAACCATCCAGGGTGATTCAAAACCCCTCCACTTCACATCAGAATACTGTATTGGTCCCGGATGAAATTCTATGCACACAGTTACTCCATACCAAGTAAAGAATGAGAAAAGCCTCAAAAAAAAAAAAAAAAAAATTATTAAAATATAAATACGAGCTCATCCATATATACACACACCTATAAAAAATACCCTATTTTCTGCACTATAAGGCGCACCTAAGAGCCCTCAATTTTCTCAAAAGCCGGCGGTGCGTCTTATCAGGTGCACCTTGTATATGGATCAATGTTAATTAATCATGGTTACCGTAGTCAGGGTGTTAAGGTGGAACAAAAAGGCTGCGCACAGTCTCCGTGGTACAACCAGACAGGGTAATCATGAAGAGCTAGGACGTAACTTTACCGACATTCAGCAGGCTGATAGGAATACCAAACTCAACGTAAACAGTCTTTTATCCGTGACAGTATACACACAGTATAGTCCGTGATGGAACTCAAGCTCACAAAGTCTTCTTTCCATGATAGTACATGCATGAATCAAGCAGCCGCATGCTAATTACCCACAACTCATACAGCCAGCTTAACACAGCAACGGTAGGGGGGGTGGGGCACGCCACTCAGTTTGTGGATATTCCCTTTAGTGCAGCTCCATCAAGAACAGGGGTGGGCAAACTTTTTGACTATCGGGCCACAATGGGCTCTAGAGGGGCGGGGCCAGGAGCATTTGGATGGAGCGTTTGGGCCGGATATTCTAAAGCATTGCATGTAGTGTGCAAACCTCACAGCACAGTAAGAACACGCAAATAAATGTCGAACCCGATTTAACAGATTTGCACTGAGGACTGTCTTTCAAATATGCAAAACAGCCCTCATCAGTTAATAAGTTTGTCTCAAGGAATATGCAAGATACGGTGTTTACACACTATTTTGCACAATACTGGGAGGAGAAAATGTAAATAGATTAAAATAGCATCCGCACTGATTTATCAAACCTGGAGATTACGTCTGTTTTAACACGTTTCAATCGAAGGTACAAAGTTAAAGAAATCAACATTTATTGAAAAAAAAAATGAATGGAATCACTTTCAACATTCAAAACATGTTACCACCCAAAGAAATACTCAAGCTCAATAATATCTAATTGTGTTAAACCCCGCAAAATCAAGGATTATCATGACCGCCTGCTCTACAAACACGCCACGGATGCCACACCTTCACACGCAAACAGTACACGTGCACCGGACAAGCACACAGACAGGCTGTATTAAATATCCTACCCACAGCAGAAACTAGAAATTGAAATTAAGAGTGATATGCAGCGTGTTAATGAAGCCACTGTACCACTGCTGTGCATAAATTGTGAAAACAGTTTTCAAATAGACCATTCACTGAAGGTGCGCCTTGGAGTGCGGAAAACACAGTATATGCAAGTCTGAAATTAGAAGTTACTAGTGTCTATAGAAACAGATAATGAATCCTGTCAGTGAGTGATGTGTACAGTATTATCAATATGATAACCAGTAGAATGTATATGTATAACAGTGGAGGTTGTTGCTATATGGAGGAGTTGTACCGTTTAATGGCTGCAGGTAGGAACGATTTCCTGTGTGGTTCAGTAGAGCATTTAGGTGGTATCAGGCTCTCCCTGAAGGTGCTCCAGTGACTGATCAGCAGATTGTGAAGCGGGTGGGGGGTATCATTTAGTATCGTCTTTATTTTGGACCACATTCTCCTCTCTAACACTACTGTCAGAGAGTCCAGTTCCATCCCCACAATGTTAACGGCCTCGTGGATCAGTTTGTTCAGTCTGTTTGCATCTGTAACCCTCAGCCTGCTTCCCCAGCCTGCACAAGTTCAGAGGACAGCGCTGGCAACAACAGACTCCGAGAACATCCAGTGCAGTGGGTCCTGCAATCACCCTGTCAGGGTTTATTCTACAATAACGTTCAGCTCACCGTGCATTATCCTTTACCCCATCGGCCCTTTCAACCATCAGGTATAAGATGAAACTGTCATATACAGTGCATCATGTATTCTCAGTACATCTAAGCATTGAGCCAGCTTTTCAACTGAACAAACACCTCCAGCAATGCCAGTGATGGTTTCCACTAAAAAGATGGGATCAGTGCATTCATATACAGTTGAACCTCACACGTATGGACCCTGACTCAACAGATTTCATTTCGTACGGACTACCCGATATTTT
>JAQNCB010000014.1:7057073-7067365 GCA_030068295.1 Euristhmus nudiceps
GAAAAAACCTTTGCATATCATTTCGTAAAATTAAATTTTCATGTACTGAAGCTTTCGTATCTCGAGGTTCCACTGTACAAGTTTAAAACCAAACAATGTCACAGCCATCTATGGTCAGAGGTCTAAATACACAACAGTGGCTTTGCCCTCAAGGATATAAGGAGGGAAAGAGGGTGGGGGGGGGGCAGTAGACTCTCTTTTCCTAACCAATCACAGTGACACCAGCCAATCATGGGTACCTGTGAGCTCATCCATGCATAAATTGACGGATTGAGTTTTATTGAAGTGTATCACGTCACCCCTGATTGCCCCATGTCTCACAGGATGCACATGTTACAGCCTTTTTTTGCACTCCCTAGTTGGTATCTTTTCATGCGATGGGGAGAGCTCGCGAGAGGTTGGGTCAAGATTTAAATAATAACGAAATAAAATAAAACATGCAGCATGCTGTGGCATGGTAGCATCGTGGTTAGCACGTCCGCCTCACAGCAAGAAGGCCTGGGTTCGATTCCCAGCCTGGGCGTTTGTGTGTGGAGTTTGCATGTTCTCCCCGTGCTTGTTAGGGTTTCCTCCGATAGTCCAAAAACATGCACACTTGGCTAAATGGCTGTTCCAAATCTCCCTTAGGTGTGAATGTGTGTGTTAATGGTTGTGCACGTGTTTGCACATGTTGACCCTGTGATGGCCTGGCAAGCTGTCCAGGGTGTACCCCACCCTCGACCAGAGTAGGCTGAGATGGGCGCCAGCCTCCCTGTGACCCTAATAAGGGTTAAGTGGTAATCTAAAGTGTCAATGCAGATGCATAGCTCATACAGCTCATGTTGTAAACAGTCGAGTGTGTTAGCGCATGTTAGCATTCAGCAGGATAACACTTATGAAGAGAACTGCCCTTAAGGGTGGTTGACAAAATAATTAGCAGGATTCTCATGCACAGTGCTGAATTTGTCACACATCTAAAGATGCACACCAAATCCAGTTGTTGAGCGCCTTCCGAGACTTATCTTCTCTCATTTTTAAGATGTTTCTCTGGACCGTCAACGATTAATGAGCTGCCTTGAGAGTGTCAAAACATAACATAACATAACATGCTGTTATCCATAATCTGTCACTTGACGGAGGAATTATGTCAACTTGACATCAAAACTGGAATAAAGCAGCCCTTATATCGGTGGATATTTATTGAAATAAATGTCCACGTCCAAGGAAAAGTTAATACAAGTGCCACACAGCCGTGTAAACAGTGTCCTTGGGCAAAGAGCTTTAAATCATAGTGCCGCATTAAACCCCAAACGCAAATTCCTCACAAGATGATTCATGCTTGCTCCATGTATGGGGCAAATCACATGCATTTAGATGAATGCTTTCAATCAAAAGATATTTTGTGAGTAAATACTTACTCAAAGGGACTTGGATTGTGGACTTTTATGCTTTACTGCTGATGTTTATTATTTTTTTTATTTTCCACCATTTTCACCCTAATTTAGTCGTACCCATTACCCACCCATCAGGTATTGCCTTTCCTATCACACTACCACCACCGACCAGGGAGCGCTGAAAGCATGCACAAGCCCTCTCCATGGCATGCAATGCTAGCCACCCGTCTCTTTTCGAACTGCGGTGCCATGTGTATTTTTGGTTGTGGTCTAACACATTCGGAGGGGAATCGTTATCCGTCCTTCATACATGTATACAAATGAGCTCACGGACTCGCATGATTGGCTGGCGATCACTGTAAGTGACAGGAAAGAGATCGCATGCTGTCGCCCCGTCCGTGACATGTGATGCTAGCCACCCTCCTCTTTTCAAACTGCTGCGCATGCATATTCGGCGGCGGGTCTAACACACTTGGAGGGAAATCGCTATTCGTCCCATCGTACAAATGAGCTCACAGAAGCCCATGATTGGCTGGCGATCGCTGTGAATGACAGGGAAGTCAGCGTATGCCGCCCCTCCCTCCAGTGTCCCATCAGAGCTTGGCCAATTAGCTCCCGTGGACTCCCAACACGGACGCCTGGGCATTAAACCGAATTCGATCCTGCGATCTCCGGTTTAATAGTCATGTCGATGTGAAACTTGGGAGCCTGCGACGGTTTGTTTATGGAAGATATTAATTCAACATTTTTCTGGAATAATGACAGGGATCCCTCAGTTTTTCGCGGTTAATGGGGGGTCAAGACCATATGCGAACACAGAATTTCCGAAGTAGGATCACCGCCCCCCCCCGACTGACGTATACGTACATGTACATGTGTATATAATATCAACAAATACATATTCAACGCTATAAATGCTTATAACAATTAGACATTCAAAAACAATGCATAAGACCTAACTAAAATATAAATATTAAGTAATAAGATGTAAATAGAATATAAATAATATAAAATACATATGTGTACATTGTAAATAAAGTGAAGAAATGTCTTCAGCCTCGTCCTAAACCGGAGTCGGTAGTGAACTTGTGGCCTTTCCCTTAACTTTTCCCCTATTTAATCGTGAAAAAAGTTAAGGGAAAGGCTGCAAGTTCACTACCAACTCTGTTTGGGACACGGCCTCTGAAATCTCGCAAGCTGATTGGTCGACACGAATTTCCCAGCATTCGTGTAACACAAGAAGAGGAAGATGAAGAGGCTGGAATCCGAATCCGAGTCAGTAGCGACCCTTCGTGGCATTTTCCTGAACCTTTTCCCTATTTTTCCTTATTTTTAAATGTTTCTATGAATATTTTTTTAAAAATCCGCGATGCACTGAAGCCGCAGAACCTGAGGCGCGATATAGCGAGGGATGACTGTATATGCATCAACAGTTTGTAGCTGCTGTAAAGTAAGCGATAGTAGGAACCCATTCATTTTGAACATTCTACAGCTCTGAAGGTAACAAGAAACGTCCAATGTGCCATCATTTAATTAGTAAAAATTGTTAGCTACAGTGCAAGAAAAACACTTTAACATGTGCTTTTATAACAAAATAAATAAGTTCGTCTCTCCTTGTGTTGTTTCGCAATCAAGCAGAGTTCTCCTGCTACAGAAGAGGAACACTCTCTATTCAGTGCTTTCAATGTACAACAGACTGGTTCCAAGCACACTATCTATCTTAGCACCCGATATTGTTTGTTATACATGATTTCTGACAGTAGACCTGGAAGCAGACACTGACAACTTCTTTTGTGTTTGGTCTGAGGATGACTCGGAGGGCTGGTGAAAAGCAGCATGCTGAGTGAGCAGAACTGGCTTTGTGCTTCTATAAAGCACTTTTAATTGCTGAAGTAGGTTTGTGCATGTCCCTGCTAAATTTCAGCAGCACAAAACTTGAGGGTGAAGAAAGAAGACCCTTAGATTGGGGTTTAAACTGCTTTCAACACCAGTAATTTTATATACACAGAGAGAGAGAGAGAGAGAGAGAGAGAGAGAGAGAGAGAGAGAGATTGGTTTAATACATTTAATTAACCTGGAGTTGCTAGCTTATACTTGTTTGTTCTTAGCTAACTAAGCAAGCAGTCTTTTAGTTATTTTATTGCTTATATGAATGCAATTCAAGATTATCATTCAACTGTAGAATAACTAAAGGCAGTTATTTTTTTGCTGTATGAAAGTTTCAAGATGTAATGTGTACAAAATTTAAATAGCAGGATTTACTATGCATTATTAATTTCAAGTGCAAGTATTATTCCCAGAGATACCTACCTCAGATATAGATTTTCAGTATTCATCACGACTTTTTTCAGTATTTTTGGAAAATTTTCAGTAACACTTCTTCCACACACATGAATTAGCAACAAATGTATTTGTAAACAATATTATTGACATATTAATTTTACATCATACTTAAAATCTAGAGGTAGGATGGCAACACCATCATATGACTCACATGACAGCCAGAGAGAGCACGCGCTCTTATTTTTCCATATATAATAGCACCCTGTAACGTAACACCGTATTTACATCAACTTACTGGTAGGCATCTCTGATTTACTCTCCGTGAAGGTCTTAAAGAGCTTGGCATCACACCACGCACTTCAATTGCAAAGTTAACACCAGACTCTAGACATCAGCTTTAACTAAGACAGGTTCCACCTGCGGGAGGTTTTAAATTAATGACCCCTAGCCTGGAACACTTGATTCTAATTTTACAAAAGAAAACCTTTATTTTCTATGCAACTGATTGAGGTCATGTTTAATTAAATTATCCAAGTGGTTTTGTCAGGGTTTCACCTTTATTTGTAGGAACTGTACCACAGAGGGTCAAATGCTTGTTCCATGGGATGTTCATATTTCTTCACATGACTACAGACTCAAAACAAGCTCCACCCATGAGGTAATAGCTTATACACACATATACACATTAGAATTACATCTGATCAATGAACACACACTGGAACATAACCAGCTATTAAATGAAACTCACCGTCCATAAACTCGGTGCAGATAGATATTCGGTTCTCCACAAAGAAAGCACTGTAGAACTTTATGATGTACGGAGAGTCGCACTATAAACCACAGAAACAATAAATCAGACTAGATAAAATTCCTCATAAACAGTCAAAGATAAACACTGTACAAAGTTTACATCACAGAATTTAAAAAGGGGGCATGTCTACACCTCAGCTCACAGCATTGGAACAGCAATTGGTTTTGCAGTACAGTGAAGATTTTTGTTTTTGTGATCAAATGATGAATATAACCAGGTCGGAATTCCAGCTTACACTTCCTGATCTTTACAACTTAGAAGACAGAACCTATAATTTTGGACCCACCCATTTTTTCAAGTGATCACAAATACTGGAGCATGTCTCACGAGTGGTGCATCAACAACATGCAAGTTTGAATCCAAGTTGATGTCGCAGCCACCCTCAACAGGGAGTCCATGGGAGTTGTCACGGGAGCATGTGATGGCATACGCACCACTGTTATGCACAGCAATCACCAGCCAATCAGGGGGTCTGTGAGCTCATTCATACAAATGGGATGGATAACGCCTTCGCGCTGAGCACATTAGGCCGCCTCCATATGCGCATGCGCAGCAGTTCATAAAGAAGCGGGTGGCAGCATCGCATGACACAAAGGGTTGGTGGTGGAAGTATTTGATAGGGAGGCAACATTTGACGGGTGGGAATTGGATATGACTAAATTAGGAGGGGAGAAATATTGGAACAGGTATTTCTTGTTGCCCTTGTGCCCTTTTAAAATAACTGTTCAAATATTTCAGAGCATCGAATGTCTACTCCTGATTTTAGCCCTTGGTTTTGACGCTGTAGATTGCATTTACTGTTAAAAAAGATTAACCAACATGAAGACCAGAGAGATGTCTATGGGACAAAATCAAGACAAGGTTTAACTCAGAAAAGAAGAAACATTCATCAGATCCATTGATCCATTACACAGGGTATACTCAATGCAATAATTGGAAATGCTCAAAAAAAAAAAGGAAAAACAGCTGGTGACCGTGAACATCAGCAAAGGAGGAAAAAAGCTTTTGATGGCACATGCATTGGGCGGACCGTCATGAAAGTAAAAAAACACACAAAACAGTGAGTGATATCACGAGCAACCTCCACAGAGCAGGGGTGACGGTATCACAATCCACCATTTGAGATGGTGCAACCACTCATCAGCGGTAAGCATCAGAAAATCAGAATGAAATTTGCCAAGAAATACAAAGATCAATCAGAAAACCTCTGGAACGAAGATTAATGTGTCCCACAGTAATGAAAAGGCCAAAGTGAGGAGAAAAAAAAAGGATCTGCTCATGACCTTAAACATAGCAGCTTATCAGTCAAGCATGTTGGATGTAGCTTCATGGCTTGGGATCACTAACATTTATTAATCAATGATGTAACTCCAGCTGATAACACCAGAAGTCTAAAGTAGCATTAATTTAGCCAAGTTATAGAGAAATTCTCCCACTCATCATCATGCAACAAGACAATGACCCAAAGGCTCACACAACAAACGAGTTCATCACTGGGAAACCGTCAAGAGTTTTTAGACCGGACAAGCCAGTAGACCTTAACACTGGCAAAACATGTATTTTTCATGCTAAAAAGGACACTGAAGAGCAAGATCTCTAAATAATAAGCAACAAGTGAAAAAACATGTGCTACAAAGCATGAATTATCATCAAACTATAATGGAACAGTTTGATGCCAGCGGTGGGATCGCTGGCTTGATGCGAACCAAACAATAATCAATTTTTCCAATACAGATTCTCAAATGTCGTGTGACATTTGTGGCATTTTGGTTGTCTGTTTCATGAACTCATCGCAAACAAAATTAAAACGTTTGAAATTTCTGTAAACGTCACAAAACAAGGCTCTGACATGGAGTGGTCTCAAACGTTCCGCACATGTCGCGAGAAGGTCACTTTGCTCGCAAATTCTTCGTTTTACGTTCACAAGGAAAAGCGACAAGTTGGAGACTTTCACACAAAATGTTTGGGACTTGCTGGCATCAGTCATATTTCGTATACAGTGGTACCTCGAGATACGAAATTAATCCGTTCCGGAGTGGCTTTCGTATCATGATTTTTTCATATAATTAATCGCGTTTTACATGTAAATCGCCTAAATCGTTCCAAGCTCTACGAAAGCACCACATTAAATTTTATAATAAGGGTAAAACCACAATGAAATAAGAGCCAAAATACATTTGAATCATTCAATATACCGAACCTAACCGTTAATACCTGTAAATGAAGTAGATAATAGGGCATAATGCAAAAAAAAAGGAAATAAAATAATAGGAAAATGTGGAATCTTACCTTTCGAGTGAGGCAATGTCCGAACGCAAAAGTGGCAAGGAGGAGGGCAAAGAAAATAATAAAAAAGGCAGAAAATAAATGGCAGGAAACATTAAACTCAAGTTTCTAATTTCCATCGGATTCTTCTTCTTCTTTTCCTTTTTTTGGCGGTTGACAAACTGACTTAAAGTGTAATACGACCACCATCTGAAGTGGAGTGTGGATGTTGACCAATGCATGATGGGAAATTGTGTTCCGTTTCTTTCATATGCTGAACAATTTTCCGTAAAATGAAGTGAAAAAACATCTTTGCATATCGTTTCGTAAAATGAAATTTTCGTGTACTGAAACTTTCGTATCTTGAGGTTCCACTGTGTTTTGTCATCATGCGTATTTTATTCGCATGTTGTTTGGCTAATGTGTGAATAAAAAGAGAAAGGTTTGAAGACAAAAAACAAACTGAAAAAAGTGAGTGATTTACAACAGGAGGTTCAATTTATTTCGCCAAACATTAGCACATCAATCACAAATTACCCACAAATCAGCTGTAAAAATCATCATGCAATATGGAGTCGCAAAAAAAATCTCGATTTCGCAAAAGAAAAAAACATTTCCAAAATAGTTTGCGTCAGTCACGTGTCTAGCTCTAGTGTGATCACCCCTGAGATCTAGCATGCGTAGATATAAAAATCAATTAATGACGGCTGAAATTACAATATACCGTCTAACTCGTCTTTTGGTTTCAATACTTCTTCAATGTATAGCAAAATCCATAGCATTGCGTGATGCTCCAATACTTTTGGAAAGGACTGTATGATGGACAGGAAGTGGTTCTGACCTTGTAAAGAATCTCCAGCTCAGACATGATCTGTTTCTGCAGTTCCACCGTGATATCCAAAGGAATGACCTACACAAACATAAATTAACTTCTTTACAAAAAGACTCGCTTCTTTTATACAAGCATCCACAAAATAGGCCAACACATACTGCTTTACACAATGCTCAACATTCAGCTGGTGCATGAGCAGACTGTACTGTCTGGAAAAATCAGAAACACAGACGTCTGGAAATAGAAGGTGGAATGCCACAGCTGAAGACTCTGTAGTTTAATACCAATACTGAAGAGTATCTATTGGTGGTTATCTCTCCCACTCCATCACTTTCTCGCTCCCTCTTCCTTGGCTCAACAGAGTGGAAAAACACATGTAATGTGGCCTCAGATTAGCTAAAATGCTTCTTTAGTTAAGGTTAGATCAGCATCTTCCCATTGAAATAATTGATTACAGGTAAGGCAGTAAGGCTGAGGCCACACCGTTACCCCTCAGTGAAGAGAGATCGGTTACGGCAGATAGGCATGCCCACTTCATCAGCACACAGCACAGCAGAGAACTGGGCCACGCCGGCCAAAGATCAGAGTACACAATGAAAGAGGAGAGATGGAGCAGAAAGACGGGAGATAAGGAGAGAGGAAGAGAAGTTCTGACAGAGACATACACAGACAGAAAGAGAGAGACAGACAAGGAAAGATGGAGACCGACCAACAGAAAGCACAATAGACACAACGAGACAAAGAAAAATAGAGCGAAACATAGTCATAGTCAGAGCAAAAGACAGAGTGGGGAGGGGGGGTTTGGCCAGAGACATACACAGACAGAAAGACAGACAGAGAAGGCAAAAGAGAGACAGACAAAAGAGAGAGGGAGACAGTAAGATGGACAGATGACAGAGAGAGAAACACGGAAAAAGAAAAAAGGCAGAGAGGACGCGAAAGACGGACAGAGAGGAAGGAAAAGACAAATAGACAGACAAAACGCAGACAGAGACAGAAAGAGTGACGGAAACAGCAGAACAAAGAGAAATGTTGAGAGAAACAGATAGCCAGAGCAAAAGATAGACACACAAAAAGACATGTATAGAAAAAGGCAGAGAGAGACAAAAAGAAACAGCAAGACAGACAGAGAGAGAGAAAGGTGTGAGACAGTTGGGGTCACCAGGCCTTCAGTAAGAATGTGAAGTAAGATTAACTTCAACTATGGAATGATGGACTGCTACATTTATTCCTCCTTCCCTTCAATTAGTATACCACCATTAATACCAGGTTAACAGTCATTTATCATTATCTACCATGGACAATTCTATAAACACACACACACACCAAATTAAACACTCAGTCTTGAACTACTTCTGCCTCCTTGTTACAACAGATTACACACATCTTGGAGTGTAGAAGCCCTTCTTACCTTCACCGCTAGAACCCTTTTCCCCAGGACATGGTACGCTCTGTTGGAAAAGAGAACGAGAGGGAGTCACTAATCCATAAATAGTTCAATATAGTCGCATTTCCACACTGCACATTGATTAGTTCCTCAATTCCCCTTGCACAGAAAAATTTGATAATGGAAGATGAAAACATTCACGAGCCTAATATGAACAACCTGAATGTATAAAGTTATCAAATGAAATTTCAAATCAAGAACTCACGGTTTCATCTAACATGTTCACACAGAGCTTTACAAATTGGGACTAAATACCACAAGTGAAAGGAGTACAATTTATTCACTTTGCATGAGGTCAGTACAAGGAAATTCCAGACCACGGCATTAACATATTAACCAAGCGATACTGATAAAGAAAATTGATGCCTACCATCAGACTGCGCATGTAATTTGCTTACTGAACAGAAAAGTAGCGTACATTTGCACAGCAGCGTTTGCTTTTGCAACTTTTGGGATTTATTCAGCCAAAAGTAATGTTAGATGCAATACTACAGTACGGCACAGGAAAAAAAATTAAATAAGAATGACTTTATTTAAGGTTCATGTTTTGATCCGGGGCAGGTGGCGTAGTGGTTAGAGTGCTGGGCTCATGATCAGGAGGTTGTGGATTCGAATCTTGGTTAGGCCCCCACCGTGCTAGGATCCCTGGGGCCATAAGTGTGCCTCTGTTCACCCAGCAGTATAAATGGGTACCAGTAAAAAAATTAAAAATCCGGGGAAGGTAACCTGCAATGGACCTGCGTCCCATCCAGGAGGAGTTGAACTCTTAGTTGCTTAACGCTACAGAAACCGGGGATAAGCACCAGCTGATGAGCCTCTGAGCTCGGATGTAAAAGCTCAATATGAGCCACTAGGCTTGGGTATAAAAGCCCACAGACTTACCATGTTTTGATCAAGTGCTAGAAGGCCATGAATAAAAGTTACTGACTGGGCTGTATTGGGAAATTCCGGAAGGCTGTATTGCCAGCAAGGCTGCACGTACTATCTATGTCTTAAACATTTCTATGTAATTTATTTCAATGTAATACATTTCTATGTAATGTCTTAAACATTTCTTTTCCATACTATGTATATAGTCAGATAATGATCTTATAACTCAGGCTATATGAAGCAGTCACTAATACGAAGTAGGGCCTTCTACCACAAGAGCCAAATTAACAACATGCATTTTGTAAACTACACTGCATGCTGACATTCATTGGAGCAGGGGTCCCCAACCTTTTTTGCACCAGGGACCAGTTTTATGTATGAAAATGTTTCCGCGGACTGGTTAGAGGCACA
>JAQNCB010000014.1:7267907-7281134 GCA_030068295.1 Euristhmus nudiceps
AGTTGGCTGAGATGGGCGCCAGCCTCCCCGGGACCCTAATTAGGATTAAGCGGTTCAGAAAATGAATGAATGAATGTGTATTATGAAATTAACCGAACCATTTACCAAAAATGTATGGTATAAGTACGGTATAATGTACAGTGTACCAGTCAATATTGTGAATTAAACCCCAATCAAGGGATTAGGATGTAATGACTCATGGTGCATTTTCCTGCTTATTACATAACTATTTAAAATTTGAAATGACAAAGTTTTATTGAATTATCATCATCATCATCATCATCATCATCATCATCATCATCATCATCATCATCATCATCATCATCTTATTCTTCCACTTGTTCCGGGGTCGGATCGCGGGGGCAGCAGCCTAAGTAGTGCGGTCCAGACTTCCCTCTCCCCAGCCACTTCCTCCAGCTCTTCCAGGGGGACACCGAGGCATTCCCAGACCAGCCAAGAGACATAGTCCCTCCAGCATGTTCTGGGTTGAACTCGGGGTCTCTTCCCCGGGACATGAACATGCCCGAAACTCCACACCAGGGAGGCGTTTGGGAGGTATTCTAATCAGATGCCCAATCCACCTTAACTCGCTCCAGTCAACACAGGGGAGCAGGGGTCTATTCCGAGCTCCTCCCGGATGGCTGAGCTTCTCACCCCATCTCTAAGGGAGAGCCCTGCCATCCTGTGAAGGAAGCTCATGTCAGCCGCTTATATCCGTGGTCTTGTTCTGTCGTGACCATAGATGAGCCTTGCGGCTCAGCTCCTTCTTCACCACGACGGACCAGTACAAGTTCCGCTTTACAGTAGAGTCTGCATTGATCTGCCTGTTGATCTCCCACTCCATCCTTTCCCCACTTGTGAATAATACCCCGAGATACTTCAACCCCTCTACTTGGGACAGGACCTCATTCCAGACCCGGAGGGGTCATTCCACCCTTTTTCCGGATGAGAACCATGGCCTCAGACTTGGAGGTGCTGATTCTCTTCCCGGTCGCTTCGCACTCAGCTGTGAATCGCTCCAGTGAGACCTGGAGGTCCTAGCTTGATGAAGCCAAACTGACAACGTCAATTTATTGAATTACATTTTATTTATAGGTCCTTGCTTCAATTAATTAAGTATGCCATTGCAACAGTCTGTTGTACTGAGAATGGGCTGTTATAAATACATAACAGACTGCTAAACGTTGTAATCAACTATTCAAATGAGCCATGTAATAATGATTATTAGAAAATTTCCCGTCATGCTCTAATCACCAATAGCACACCGTTTTTTTTCGTTTGCTGTTTAGTTCATGCACACCATTGTCAAGAGAATGATACCAGCTGCTAGAAAGAGGCCATCATCTACAAGGTTACTTATGTTACCCAAAAGTGTTATGCTTTGCATAACTACTTGAAATCATTAGTTAATGTCAGCACAACTTGCATAGCATGACACCGCTGAAAACTTGTGTCGGCTACAAACTCACTGAAAGTACTGCATTATGGCCTTCCTGTGCATGAAAAGTGGTGGGATCCTCATCACGGCTCCCGTCACTTATCAGTGCTCTGAGTGGACGATAACCGCACTCGCCTGGCGTCAGGTTCATAACTGCTCTGACTCCCATTTAGTCTCGTGTAGATAATCTATCAGCAGAGAGTTTTAGAGCTAAGGAGACAGGGAGTCCGGCACCAAACCACCTCCCAAAATAGCCCGTGTCCACCCAGGCTCTGGGCAGCCGTGGTGCTGTCGTAGAGGGGCCTAGCAAGACCCAGCACAGGAATGCCATGTCATCAGGAGCAGTAATGGGGCTATGGCAAGGTTGCAAAAAGCAGCAAGTGAAGGAAGTCACTCTGCGTCCATGAAGGTCTGGAGTGGATTGGGGGCAGATAGAGTAGCTTTTGCAGGCTGGAATTGATCTCAGACTACTGGAGAAAATGGATAATGAGAAATGGATACAGAACAGTGAGCTGGTGATTTAAGAGCCTGGATGAAAGACGCCTTTCTGAAGTACATTTACACTTGTACTGAGCTTGTATTGAGTTTGTAATGCAATAGACAAGAAATCAGACTTTCTGACTCCAATGCTTAGCCAAAGAATGCTCACAACAAACACATTAAACACATTAAAACGTTATAATGGGAAATCTTTCCCAGAATATATACACTGTAAAACTTCTAGGCTCCCTATATTTTTTAACTATAAAGTTTGTTTTATATTTTTACTGTATTAGTATGGCAGATGAATAAAAAAAAATACAATAACGGATTTTTTTAATGATTCAGTGTTACAGAGAATTTTTTTGCGTTTTGCTTTGCAAAACATTAAGTAACAGAGCACATAATCAAGGTTGTCTGGGAAATGCAATAAAAAAAAGCGTAGAAAGTACTCCAAGACCCTAAAAACAGCATACCAACCAAGTTCCTCGGAACATTTCTCCACAGCGCCCCTGTATCAGTTTAAAAATTTCACTGGTTTATGCTACTGTTTACTGCTAAATGTCTTCAGTATTTTAATATTATTGAACTGCAGTATTCTGAAGCACTGGTTAGCATTGCTATGTAACGGATCCAGGGTTTCTGGTTTGCACCTAAGCTGGGGTTACTGACTGTGTGGAGACTCTATACATATTCTCATTAAGTCTATGTGAATATAACTTTCCAAAAAAAACAAAACAAAACAAAAAACCCAGTACCTGGATTGGCTTGAATAAATTATCCCTAGGCACGAAGATGTGTGCAGTATTTCCTGCAGTCGACTGGAATCCTACCTAGGATTCCGCTCTCATGCTCAGTGTTCTCAGGATGAACTCTAGGTCTATCATGACCCCTCAAAAGAGTGGGTACTGAGGATGATTTAGTGAGTAAGAGAGTGAGATAGAAAGTATATAGCATTATATCTCAAGGTTTGGTTGCTTTAAATTTCTTTAGATGAGCTTAGAATTCATTCATTCATTTTCTAAACCGCTTAATCCTAATTAGGGACAAGGGGAGGCTGGAGCCCATGTCAGCCGACATTGGGAAAGAGCGAAGTACACCCTGGACAGCTCTCCAGGCCATCACAAGGCCAACACTCACACAACCAGTTACACTCACACATTAGAGTGATTCGGAACAGCCAATTAGCCTACTGTGCATATTTTTCAACTTGGGAAGGAAACCAGAGAACCTGGAGGAAACCCATGTGAGAACGGGGAGAACATGCAAACTTCACACAGAAACGTCCAAGCTGGGAATCAAACCCAGGCCTTCTTGCTGTGAGGTGGACTTGCTAACCGCTACGCCTCAGTACTGCCCTGCCTAAAATTCATTGATATCAAATATCATATAAGTACATTATTAGAAAAGTAAAATTGGTTAGGATTGTACTTTAAACATTGGATTTGAAGAACCATTGTGCACACAATTTCATAACAATACTGTCATCCCTCGCTATATCGTACTTCAGGTTCTGCGGCTTCAGCGTATTACGGATTTTTAAAAAATATTCATCGAAAAAAAAAATCTGGAAAAATAGGGGAAAAGTTGAGGAAAATGCCGCGAGGTGTCGCTACTGACTTGCATTCAGATCCCAGCCTCTTCTTCTTCTTGTGTTACCGAATACTGGGAAATTTGTCTTGATAATCAGCTTGCGAGATTTCAGAGGCCGTGTCCCAAACCGAAGTCAGTAGTGGCCTAGCGACCTTTCCCATAACTTTTTCACTATTAAACAGGGAAAAAGTTAAGGGGAAGGCCGCAGGTTCACTACCGACTCCGGTTTGAAACTCGCTTTGCGACTCAGCACCCAAACACATTTCTTTCACTTTATTTACATCTATGTACAATTACACGTATGTATTTTAATGTTATTTATATTTTATTTACATCTTATGCATTGTTGTTGGATGTTTAATTGTTATTATAAGCATTTATAGCGTCGAATATGTATTTATTGATATTATATACACATATACATGTACGTATATATGTCAGTCAGGGGGGTCGATACTACTTCACGGAAATTCGGTGTTCGCGTAGGGTTTCGACCCCCCATTAATCGCGAAAAGTGAGGGATCCCTGTATATATTCATATAATCAGTGGTATTTTTAAACTCAGGAGCCATATTATTATATATATTGTAAAATATCATTCAGTGTTTGATTTCTATTAAACCTGCATGTCCATACTCTCACGCACTCACTCATTTGGCAAACTGCTTAATTGTATTAGGGTCATAGTGAGGCTGGCGCCTATCTCAGCCTGACAACTTGCCAATCCATCTCAGGGCCAACACACACACACAACCATTTACAATTACAACTAGAGGTAATTTGGAACAGCCGTTTAGCCTAATGTGCATGTGTTTGGACTGTGGAAGGAAACCGGAGTACTCGGAGGAAACCTATGCAGGCACAGAGGGAACATACACACTCCACACAGCTGTGCCCTCGCTGAGCCCGGAACTAGCAGGAAACCAGCAGGAAAAATGTGGCCGCAGGGGGAGTGATCTGCACCTTCCCTTCATTCACATTAGTGGCTGAAGTGCCTTTGAGCAAGGCACCTAACCCCTATCTGCTCTCCGGGCGTCGCCTGTGTGTGTGGCAGCCCACTGCTCCAAGTGTGTGTGTGTGTGTGTGTGTGTGTGTGTGTGCTCACTTTGGATGGATTAAATGCAGAGGTAATAATTTCCCTTGCAGGATTAGTACAGTATAGCAAAATAAAAATAAAAAATCTATATATTAAAAAACATAAAATCTGGTCAGTTGTGAACCTTTCCACTGGCAGATGAAATGAAGTCACAGTACAGTACGGTTATGCATACAAACTGCACCTTGGTTGTAAGTATACATTAGTTCGGTATAGTGCAGTAACTAAATCTCTAGGATACAACATTCTGTCTGAAGTGTTCACTGAGTACCTTATAATTGCTGTACTACCACTGCCACTGTGCTATGAAAAATATCCACATAAAATAAATACCCCGCGTAACACAGTAATAAAAAAGACCTTGACTAGTTTTGCAATTTCACCAACAATGAAGCACACTGCAACAGCAGGACTCAGACAGCCATATTCAGTGGAATCTGTCTGGGGATGTTTTTGGCCTTCGAACCAGCATTTCGGCACGTGGAACCTCATTTATGGTTAAACAAGGGAGACAGCCAGAGCCCTCAATGAGTATCTGCTGGGAAAACATGGGGTAGATTCTTCAACGTGGCACAAGCCTGGAAAGGTCTGAGTAGAGCAAAATTCACACCAAAACCTTCGGTTGGTGAGTATACGTGGATCCGGATGATACATACAATTGATTAAGTAGCTTAGTGTACATATTCTTGTACTTTAAAGTAATGTAAGTTTAGATTACATACAAATGCAACCATGTGATGTATAAGATATAAATCATAGGCACTGCTGTTATAAGAAAAATCTGAGCACATGCTTATGCTGACAAGCCCACTGCATTTTTGTTAAATTGTTATTCCTACTACACCAAAGGCCAACACAGCACACTTGGAGGAAAGTGCTATCCACCCATTTCAACATACATGAACTCACAGAAGCATGTGATTGGTTAATTGGTTACCCTGGTTTACACTGGGGCATGAGGTCCACGATCTCCATGATTTTAGAGAATTGTGACGAGGTTGGTGGGTCGTGTGATCGAATAGTCATGATCTTGACGGAACTTGGTGGCTTCGGGATGATTACGCTGATTACGAATTGATGCCAATTGTGATAGAACGTGGGAAGTGCGGAAGAGCACAGCAGATTTTAATAGACTTTCACAGACCTTGATGCACCATTGTAGGGTATCTTGATGACCTTGGCGACACGATTCCTTCAAATTTCATCTCCTGGATGTGAACTGCGCCCTTTTTATTCCCCAAGCGTGCTCATAAATGGCGGAACGGAACCCTTTTTTAAATCATGTTGATCGCGCACATCATGCCCCAGTGTAAACTCAGGGTTAGAATATGTCATCCAACCCAAAAAGAAAATGTGCCTAACTCTACCATCCATAGATGTCAGTGAAATTGTTGGGATTTAAACTCACAATCTGTTTATCATCTCATCTCATTTATCAACCTGCTTTATCCTTTATTCTTTGTCCTTTTGTCCTTTATCCCTATCTTAGCTAAATCTGGGGGAAGGCTGAGTTCATGCTGAACAATTCGCCAGTCCATCGCAGGGTCAGCACATAAAAAACATTCATAGTCACACATAGGGGCAATTTGGAGCAGATAAGTAATGTACATCAGCGCTCGAAATTCTTTTTTTTTTTTTTTTTTTACCAGCCAGCCGGACTAGTTACCTAACAAAGTTAGTAGCCAATTAGAAAATCAACTAGCCAAAGTGTGTCTGATCTCAGTGAGTTCAACCCTTGGTAAAAATGACACAGAAGATTATATATTATACAATTGTTCATAACTAATATGCATTTTATTTTATTTCAAGAGTATTTTTGATACTGTTGCTTAATAAAAAAAATGAGAATAACTCAGAGCACCAAAATAAAATAAAAAATAATTATAATATTGCAAAACTTGGCAAATGAGTGTTTTATAAAAAAAAAAATTGAGCATCAGAATTTAAGTCAACAGAATGGCATGCATTTTCATGCCAATTTTACGTTGCTGTAAAAATGCATAAATTACAAAAGATATTTACTTTATTGAGGTACTTCTAATTGGACTAGAAACTGACGAGACAACAATGTAATTCTGTACATAAAACACACATGTTTTTTCCCTATACAAAATAGGTAACACGTCGTATACATGCGCAGTGTTTAAATGTCCGCTTTTATTGTATATTTTTTTCAAGTTTCAAGCCTGTCCTTTTTTGAAAATATATTTTCAACTCGCCAAACCGGGCGCGCTGGTAACAGAACTAACTCGCCAAATGAGAAATGAAGTCACATCTGGCGACCGGACTACCGTGAATTTCGAGCCCTGGACATGACTTTGTATTTTGTGAGGAAACCAGAGTTCCAGGAGTTCCCACAGAAGGGAAAAAAACATACAGAAATGCTTTCTCTGGGCGAGAGGCTCGACCTGGGACTTTCTTGCTGTGAAGCGAATCGTGTGCCATCCGTGGCAAATTCAATGGTATATTATTTCTAATAATCTGCAGGGATCTCCATCCCAAAGAATCTCAGTCATTGAAAATTTGAAGTAGTAGCATTACATGTTAGAACACGTGGACACTGAAGACTCATTCAATAATTGATCATTAAACGTTTCCAAATGCTTACAGAAAACAGTGTAACAAAAAAATCACACAACAGT
Organism: Euristhmus nudiceps; assembly: GCA_030068295.1. Classification (NCBI taxonomy): domain Eukaryota; kingdom Metazoa; phylum Chordata; class Actinopteri; order Siluriformes; family Plotosidae; genus Euristhmus; species Euristhmus nudiceps. Next base: position 7,275,157 of record JAQNCB010000014.1, read on the forward strand.
TTACTGTACGTAGCGGGTTACACAAGTTCAACCAAACTGTCGGCATGTTAATCCTAACTCTCCCTTAGGTTGTTTGAGTGGTTTAATTCTGAGCTGGCTGGGACAAAAATTCCTCATATGCTATTGTGTAAAAATAAAAGAGTTCCTCTAATATAATTATATTGCCGTAAATGAAATCTATCATCACTTTTGTCTATTCAAATCAGCGTGACATTGTAGATGAAAATCAATGCGGGCTTTATAGTGCGATTATAAAGAACTAGCATTTCCTAACATGCAACTTCATGACAGTTGTGCAGAATTACAGGCATCACTCTTTTTTGTGTTTAGAAATCCGACACTGGCAGACCATAGGCTTTTAAAGTCTCCATTGAGTCTTCAAGCACTTTTTAAGTTACAATAGACTAGAAAGGACCACAAAAACTGGGGTACCGCTGTTTACATGGAACAATCATAAACAATGTCAGGAATATACAGTGAAAGCCCCAGGACTGAAACACTCTTATAAACACTCTTAACCAACAATTATTTGGAATTCCTCCAGCTTTCTATCATGCTGGGCAGAAATATAGTCATGTAATATATTTATATATTAAATTAGAGTAGGGCAACTAGAGACCTGAGGTTTTGCTTCAGCTCCTTTCATTCCTTTGCATGCTTTCTAAACATGCCCATGTTTAGACTGAGAGGAGGAAAGAGAATATCTAAGAAATTGAGGAAGGAAATGAGTTGAAAACAAAGGAAAGGGCAAGAAAGGCAGTGTGACAGAGGGCTGAGCGGCTACTGATTGCGGCAGAGGCTCCAAAGCGCTCGGCGCCGGCTGAACAGGCCACAGCGTTCCAGACAGTGAGATTAGCTTCTGCACTCACACGGGTGCATATACACAGAGTCTGGACTGCTCTGATGTGCTTATGATGCATTTATAACAGATGATGGCATTCTGTCTACATCAACTATAATCTTCGGCGAATGCCCGATAAATGTGCCCACCTAGCTTACATTAATAACTGCACAGCCTTACAAAAAGCTTTCGAAAATATCTTTGGGTTTATACGGAATTGTTTTTGGTTAAAGAAGAATCTTGGCAGCGAAAAAAAGAAGAAGGACAACAATGACTGCTTGGCTAACAGATAATTGGAAAAAACTGCGTGCAGGGCATTGTCACGCTCTTAGAATGTAGTTGAAACTTTCTGCAGAGCGGTACATTTTTTTGTTGGGAAAGAGAGAGAGATGAAAAATTGATTGTGTACATCACTAACCTTACAAAAGCAGAGGCAGACACGTCCTGTCAACAGCTGTGGCCTTTGCGTGCGTTTGACCACCAGTGTTTACGTCAGCAGGTACAGAGAACATATCTAATCTCCAAGAGTGAGACGGAGAAGGGGGGGCTTGAGTGCCACTACGGGCCAGGGTGCCTGAGGGGCCGACTGCTTTGAGAGAGAGAGAGAGAGGGAGGGAGGGAGGAAAGGAGAGAGAGAGGGAGAATGAAAGCAAATGGAGGGAGGAGAAAGGGAGAGGCAGGGGAAAGAGAGAGTAAATCAGCAATGGAGATTTGAGACAGGAAGAGCATGGCGTCAGTACAGGCTGGAGATAAGGACTTGAGCTCCATACACAAACATGCTTTTTCCCTGTGCCTGGCAAATACTCTCTCTCTCTCTCTCTCTCTCTCTCTCTCTCTCTCTCTCTCTCTCTCTCTCTCTCTCTCTCTCTCTCTCTCTCTCTCTCTCTCTGTCTCTCTCTTTCTCTCTCACTCTCTCTCTCTGTCTCTCTCTTTCTCTCTCTCTCACTCTCTCTCTCGCTCTTTCTCTCTCTGTCTCTCTCTCGCTCTCTCTCTCTCATTCTCTCTCACTCTCGCTCTCTTTCTCTCTGTCTCTGTCTCTCTCTCTCGCTTGTGCTCTCTCTCTCTCTCTCTCACTCTCTCTCTGTCTCTCTCTCACTCTCTCTCTCTCTCTCTCTCTCTCTCTCTCACTCTCTCTCTCTCTCTCCCCTCCTTGCATGCACATTTCTGTCTCCCTATGCTCCCTTTGTCTCTGAGTAGCAAAGGAACTGCGCAGGTGCCACTTTGCCGTTGCTCTTTGTCCTGACTCATTGGTTTTCCCCCGAGTGAATTTTTCAGCAAGTCAAAATAAACACAGATTCACTTAAAGTCTTAAGTATTTTAAGTGCATACATTTTAGTAGTTCACACACACTATATGAGGGCATGGTAGTGCAGAGCATGGCGCATTATGAAGGTCCTGGGTTTGAGCCCCATGGTCAGTCAGGATGCTTTGGTGTGGCGTTTGCAGGTGCTCCCGTGCTTTCGGGTGTTTCCTCCAGGTACTCCGGTTTTCTCCCACAGTCCGATTGTGAATCAATGGGAATAAATGTATGTCCTAGAGATCAGGCTCCACAGAAAGCTTTTGCAACTCTATCAGGTGAAAACATACACTGCAACTGAAACACCAAATGCGGCCCGATGCATCATGGATGCAAGAGATGACATGACAGGATAGATGAATGTTTGGATGAGTGGATAAATGGATCGATGAATCTCCATTTTGTGGCCAAAGGTATGTAGACACCCTTCCTAATTTTTTAGTTCAGATGTTTCAGCCACAATTATTGCTAACAATAATTATAGGTCGTAGCCGTGCAATCTCTGTAAATACAATAAACATCAGCACACTTTGGGACCCTTCGTTTTATAAAAGGGTAATGTCAATTCTGAAGTATGCAAAGGCATTTGGTTGGCATGATGGCATGGCGATTAGTAATCCTTGCAGCAAGAAGGTCCTGTGTTCGAGTCTTGGCCTTGGACATTTCTGTGTCAAGTTTGCATGGTTTTCCCATACTTGTGTGGGTTTCCTCTGGGTACGCCGGGTTTCTCCCAGAATCCAAAGACATGCACATTACACTAAATGGCTGTTCCAAATTGCCCCTAGATGTGAGTTTGATTGCTTGTGTGTGATTGTTGGCCCTGTAATAGTCTGACAACCTGTTCAGAGTGTATCCAACCTTCACCCAGTGTCAGCTACGATAGGCTTCAGCCTCCACACAATGCTAGTAGGATTAAGCGGTTTGACAAATGAAGGATTGAGTGACATAACACATTTTCAACAATTGCATGCTTCCAACCTTTGGCAAAGTTCATGGGAGGCCCTTTTCTTGTTCTAACATTAGTGTGCACAAAGTGAGGTCCATAAACTTATGGTTTGATGAGTTTAGTGTGGTGAAATTCACAGAGCCCTGAACTCAACCCCACTGATTGATCTCAGAAATACTTTTTTTTTTTTACTGAATACACACAAATTCCCAAAAATACGCCCAATATATAGTCCCAAAATCTTACAGAAAACATTCCCAGATGAGAGGAGGCTGTTATCACAAAAATGCTGCCTTCTTGCGGAATTGGGATTCTGGTAAATAAGAGTTACCGACTTGAAAACTGTATGAATGCCCCCTCAAGTTGGACTGTCGAATAAAATATTCAGAAATAATTTTGATACCTGAGTTCCCAAGCTTGAGTAACCTTTAACCTTTCAACACAGAAGACAGATTCAGTAATGGGTGGTCTGTATTTCTTAATTTTTAACAGTAAATTTATTATTTGCTGTTGCTTGTGTACTTAACTTTAATTTGTAATCCATGTTCACTTCATGTGATGTGGAACATTGCAATTTATCATTCCACCCACAGCAAACAGACCAGTCTGCTAGTGCCAGTCAAACCTGACATTATCAAAACAGCAACAACAACAAAATGTACCTCAATGTGCCTTTTTTCAATTTTTTTTTCAATTTCAAATTTTCAATTTGAAGTGATGTCATATCTTTAAAAAAAATCAGTGAAAGAGTACACCACTTGTAAGTGAGGCTAATTGGGAAAAAAGGCCCATGTACATAGCTTGGTGGCATAATGGTCAGCATGCCCGCCTCACAGCAAGAAGGTCATGGGTTTGAGTCCCAGGCTCAAGCGCCTTTCTGTGTGGAGTTTGCATGTTCTCCCTGACCCGCGTGAGTTTCTTTTGGGTACTCCGGTTTCCTCCCACAGCCCGAAGACATGCTCATTAGGCTAAATTGCCCCTAGGTGTGAGTGCGAGTGCGAATGATTGTGTATGTGTTGCCCCTGAAGTGGTCTGGCGAGCTGTTCAGGGTGCATCCAGAGTCGGCGGAGACAGGCTTTAGCCTTCCCATGACCCAAGTACAATAAAGTGGTTTGGCAAATTAATGGATGAATGAATGAATTTAATGGCAGCATCAGGTCTCAAAAAAGTTGAGATGGGGGCAACAAAATGTTGAAAAAGTACTAAAAAGAAACATCCGAAGGAACATTTTTCAATTATTTTGGTAAATTGGCAACAGGTTAGTAACATGAACAGATTAAGCGGTTCAGCAAATGAGTGAATGAATGAGGCCCAAATGTGATGTGATGTCATGAGTCCAGATACCCCCAGTTCTAGAGCCTGTATGGGTGCAGAAGGGTAAGAAAGGAAGCCTGTGAAGCAATGTACCAATTATGCATAACTGGAAACCGCCGAGTCCTGACCTTAACCCTACTGTCTTTGGGTTGTGCTTTAGAATGGACTTCCTGAAGTGCTTTGACTCTACTGAAACAAATAAAAGATTTTAATGAAAAATTTATGCAACTCTGGTAGGAAATAAACTTTGTGATGTTGTATAAAGTTGTCCAAACAATGTCATGGTGAATACATGCCATAATCAGAGCTGAAGGCACTAAAGTGTGTGACCTTTCTTTGGCCAGGCAGTGTAGCGTATAGAATAATATGTTTAAAGATAATCTGTAAATAATGAGATAACATGTTAGGGCGTTAATATAACTTAGAATAAATTGCTATATTTTTATATTATTATGGCATATTTGGGGTTAAGAAGACTACCTTCCTGAATAATACAACAACATGTTTGTACTGTATTATGAACCAAACAGCAACAATGGACTATCTGAACTCAACTGTTTCTTCCTTAAACCAGCAAGGCACCTAAAACACTACCACAAGGAAACACGGCCTCGAGCAAGCGATGTTTTGAGTCTCGGTCCCGCCAGGGGTCAGAGGAACTTTTCCTTAAAGATAAGAGAGAGAGTAGGCGGAAAGGAGACATGAAGGAAAACACTGCGTCTCTTGGGAAAAGTGTTTTGCTTTGAGAATATTGTAACTGTGATGTGAAATTGTTGAAAAGGAATAGATGTTTTTAAGGCTGAGTGTGTGTGCGCAAAACCTGTGATAAGGTTGGTAATGTTGCAGGAAAACACAGCATGCTTAATATTGTCGGTAGGATAATTACACCTACTCTCCTCCTACTCAAACCCCCCCACCCCCCCACACCGTTTTCATTCTCTCCCCAATCCAAACTTAATTGTTTAGTTCCATCACTTCCTTCCTCACTTGCTTGAATGATCAGGAAGCTATCACTGAACTGTTTTACATACAATATTTTCGTATGGGTAAAAACCCTTATGTTTTATTTCATTTCATACATTTTTATTTCGTTTTCTGAACTGCTTTATCCTTTATTAGCGTCATGGAGAAGCTGGAGCTCCTTCCAGCCAATTCTGGGAGACAGCAGACTACACCCTGAATCAGACCATCACAGGACCATCACAGACACACAACCATTCACACTCACATTCATACCTAAGGGCAGTCCAATATTCGAAATGCCTAATGTGCATGTCTTTGGGATGTGGAATGAGACCAGAGGACCCAGAGGAAATACACACAAGCGCAGGGAGAACATGCAAATTCCATACAGCAGCATTTCCCAATCTGTGGGCCGCGGCCCCCTGGTGGGCTGCGAAGGTATTGCAACTGGGCCGTCAAAGAAATTTCTTATTCTAGCCTACTAACTAGGCCGCCTATTACGATTGTGTATGTGTGTGTGTGTGTGTGTGTGTGTTTGTGTTAGCAGTACAGATAAAGGTGAATCTGCCCATTCACACAGAACTCAGAGATTTAAAGTTGCATGTTTGTTCACTCAT
>JAQNCB010000014.1:7622657-7634353 GCA_030068295.1 Euristhmus nudiceps
TCTCGAGCTCTGTTCTGTTTTTTTTTTTTTTTTTTTTTTGCTCTGTTGATTTCTACCATCGTGCTCCTTGTTTATGTTCATATGCGAACAGATTTTCATATACAGAAATAAGAACAGCAATGTTAAATCACTTTACTGAAATTTTATGGCACATGCCGACTGAGCTAAATAGCAGGCAGCCCCCCAACCTCACCCTCCATCCCCCACCTCCTGCATTTGGCCTGATTTGCTTTTGGAGTCTGGAACTACATTTATAACATTGTTTTTAACTGAAAGCATGTTGATTCGCTTAAGAACACATTTGTGGCCCTGATAGCTTAATAAGCAAAGTCTAACTTGGCTCACACTGACTTGTCATTGTGAAACTTGCAAGGTGAGATTCCATGTGTGTATGTGTGTGTTTGTGTGTGTGTGCAAAACATTGTGTGCAGTGTCTGTTTCTCTGCAGTGCAATGATGAAGTGATTCTTAAATGAAAATACACCTGTCTTTAGGACAAATACGTGGCACTAATTACTTGCCTAACCTAAATCTCCTGCCTCCAGATGTTGCTCAAATGCAGAGCGACAGAGACAAATTGCGCAGCGCTCTTTTAGCTAGTGCGGAAATATAGACGTTTAAATCATCGTTTCCTTGACCCTGTTGGAAAGGCATCTGATGTGAGCACTAAGGCAAAGTTAAGACTAATTGTAGCGGTATAGTGTGTAGTGTGGAATCTTGCCTCGCTTCAGTATGGCTGTGACACGAGAGGGATTATACTAATATCATCTTCCTCCCTCCAGAATGCCTGCTTTTCACCTCTCTCTCTCTCGCTCTCTCTATGTCTTTCTCTCTCTCTCTCTCTTTCTCTCTCTCTCCGCCGCGCTCTCTCTTTCCCTCCTGCTCACTTCCGCTTTGCAAAAAATGCACTTTGCAATGCACACAAAGTACTGAAGAATTTTGTATCTGATTTTTAGGAGCTGTTGAAAAACTTGCAGGTGTCAGTTACAGTAATTCAATAAGGCCCTGTTTGAAAAGACAGAGGAGAAGAATGCTGCTCTCTTCCCTGTCTATACTAAAACACCTGATAGAGCTATCACACCCATTCAGCATCTCTAAGCTCCATCTATAAAACCCTGATGCTCTTTTCCTCTCCTTCTGCAGTCCATATTTGAAATCTGCATGGGGCAGGTGGAGTGTGTGTGTGTGTGTGTGTGTGTGTGTGTGTGTGTGTGTGAGTGAGAGAGAGAGAGAGAGAGAGAGCGAGAGAGAGAAGCCTTGTTTTTATGCCTTGATGAAGACCACTATTCCTATACGAATGGGGCTATTTACCAAATTTTGACCTTGTGGGGACATTTCGGCGGTCTCTATAAAGGAGCTAGCTTTTATGTGAAGCAAACAAACTAATTAAAAAAGCCAGAAGCTTTCTGTTTGATTCCTGATGTTAAGGTAAGGCTTAGATTTAGGTGTAGTGTGGAATTAATTAGTTGAATTAATAATTATGTCAATTAAAGGTCTTTGCAAGGATAGTAAGGTGTGTGTGTGTGTGTGTGTGTGTGTGTGTGTGTGTGTGTGTGAAATGATGTGTAGGCACTACAAACAGCCAGCCTCCCTGTTAATTTAAAGGACAGGATAATGAGGCTGAATATCTATTTGCTCAGCACAATGTGTGTGTTCCCAGTGACGTTAAGAGACCTGAAAGTGTGCGTGTGTCACACTGCGCACACACACTTGTGCAGAAGCTATGGGAATTGAAGAAGCTCAGGATGAACCATGTCCTCACACAAATACCCAACAAAGTGTTGAAAATTCCAAGAGGTCCAGCGTTTACAGTGTTGTAAAAGGAACAGGAACGTGAATGAAAATACTTCTTGCTTGTTTCAGGATGGCTTTCATCTCTGCGTGTGTCTGTATGCTTCGATCTGTAAACTTATTCAGTGACGTTTTTGTGCTTTTTTTTTTTTTTTTTTTTGGAATGACGTTGGATGTAGTGAATACACAGACAGGACTGTTTTTCCTTCGAAATAGGACGTTTTCTGAAGTGAATTTTTCAGGGACTGTTTGAGAAAAATGACAGCAAATTTAAGATCACAGTTGTTTTCAAGTTTCTTGTCAGAAACTCAAAGTGTCATGCCTTCACCCTTCACACTCAGTGCTGTTTGACTCAAAATGGCGGTGGCAGATGGACTGCTGCTACTCTCTCTTGGCCTTAACCGCTCTCCTCCCTCATTGCCATGTGCCCCACGCCTCCCTGTGTAATATCAGTCATGAGCGTTCATTCTAATTATTTGTGCAAATGTTCTAATTAGTTATCAGGTGCCCCCTCCATCAGCCTCCCAAGCATCCTTTGTATTCAAAATAAGCTGTGGCGCATGGGAATTTTACAAGCCATCAGCAAATATTTACCACTTCCATCTCATTATGTTTGGAGTGGCCTTATGTGCTAAAAAGCTGACCGTGAATATCTTAAGGCTCCGCACACACACTTTAAACTTTGCCTTGACCTTTTCAGGCCGGCTGACCACACTGGAGAGGCACTGGGGTCCCCTCCCTTGTGGCGTAGTGTGTGTCTACATGTGGCTCACTGTTGAGCTCTGGGGCTATAGGGGCAGGGCAGAGATACACTGAATATGAGTATGCTCCCTACTTTTGACCATTACAAAGCAGTTAATTTTCTTTGCCCTCCGTTTGATTCGCATGTAACCGACAAAATGAACAGATGATATATCAGCTTTAGTGTGACCAGAGGAAAACGCTGACGGTTTTTATTTCTCAGGCTCAGTGATTAGGAAGTTCGGAGTTGTCGATACAATAGGCATGAATGATTAGGACAAACCTGAATTGGGGCTATAATCTTTTTTTTTTGCATTGCTTTGATATTGCTAGTCTGCATTTTTGCTTAAAAGGAAAGTGATTAATCAATAATTAATTTGAAGCTGAAGCACAGACGGAGGTGAAACCGAGGGAAATATTTTTCATAAATCTGCACTTTATTACGAGCGCGATTGAGCGGTGCCGGCCAAGCCTCGTCTGTCATGTTAAGCACAGTGTTTTCGTGACGTAAACATAAGCTGCTGCCTTTAAGAAGCTGAAAGATGAACACTTGACTGAAAAAAGGAGGGCCAAGAGGAAATGTTTTAAACCTGGTTGAACACCGTCAGAAGTTCTGATGTCTGCTGAAGTGGATTACATGCTGTATGTGAGAGTACGACGATTCTACCTGAGGATGCAGCAAGATTTCAGGCAGAAGACTTGACGCACAACGTCCTTTGAAATTGTTCACAGTAGATCCAGGCTGTGCTATCACTCTCTCTAGGTAGCTATAAATGAACTGACATCGACCTTTGACATGCCATGCTTTAGGGCTTCACGTTTCATCAGTAATTCTTCAAAAAAACAAAATGTTATGTCAGTTAGAATGAAAAAAAATAAAGTGAAAATTAGTGATTGATTCTGGGAAAACACACAGGATGGCGCTCTGGAACTAAAACAAAAAAAGATGAAATATCATCCAAAAATATCCGACGACATCACCTCGGATATTCGGTAATCCTGCGTGGTATGTTTAGAGTGCGGACAATTTAAATTTAAAGACAATGTAACTTTGATGTGCACGCCAACGCCAGTCCTCCCAGCAGTATTTACCCCCCGGCCCTTCCTCTAGCATTGTTCAGATGGACTTTTGAAGACAGGTTTTCTGCAAAGTGTTAAATAATGTACGGTGTCCCCGACAATGAACATTTTCACCATCCCCTTTCACCTGGAAATGTTGTGGCTGGTTTTTTTTTCTTTCTTTTTTCTGAGCGCTTTATGGTGCAGACATTTGCACAAAGACACAACATCCTCTTCCTCTGAGGAAGAGAAAGGTGGTGACCGGAGCCTGTCTGGTTGCAGTCACTTTTGCAGCTGTTGTTTGTGTGTGTGTGTGTGTGTGTGTAAATTCTGGAGTTGAAGATTGAAAGCCAAGCCTGTGGGTCCAGGAGGAGGAGATAGAGGAAAAGTAGAATATTTTGAGGGAGGGATGAAGAAAAGAAGAAGAGAAGGAGGAGGAGGAAGAAAGCAGCTGTTCCCACACCATCTGGACTCCTCTCAGAAGAAGGTGAGGTCTGTCCGTCCACTGGCCATACTTCAGAAGAAGGCCACACTGATTTAATGAGAAAGGCCCAGGATTCCACCGCATGGATGGAGGGAACAAAAAAAAAACGGTTGTGCAGGAAAAGGTGATTAAGAGGTTGTGCACTCAAGCCATCATGGTTCTAAGCAGACTTGCATATAAATCCACTAGTTTCAGAAAGTCAAAGCCTGAGAGTGGACGGATTTCTCACTGGATTTCCAGAATGTGTGAGGACTGTTTTTGGAAGAAAGGAATAAAGAGGACAGCTAATAACGGGGCGAGTGAGAGCGGCTGTGGTGGCTTGTGCCCGAGCCAGCGTGTGTGGCAGGGTTTTAATGATGCATCTGCTCATGTCAAATGATTCTGGACACATGGCATACCCTGGCCTGATGGAAGCTTTGATGTCATCCTCCTTCTCTCACTCACACACACACACACACTCTTGCTCGCATGTGCTCCTTTGGACTCACACTTTGCCATGTTCGGGTGCAGGTTTAGACGTGGCCCCCTCTGGTGCTGTGGTGTCAGGTTTTAATGTCTCTGCCTAATGATCTGGCAGCCCTCGAAAGGTAAATGATAATTTGCTTTAAGTGGAGCCTTTAGGCGGAAAAGCCTTGTACGGCTTCACTTTTTTTTTTTTTTCCCCCTTCCATTTTTCAAAAAAGTCTTCCACAAGCCATAGACAGATTTCGCTTCAAATGTGATTTTCGTGCGAGAAAAAACGCCACATGGTCACCCACGCTGTCAGCTCTCATTTCAGCATGCATGTCCCAGTGATGAATTTCAAGAGCTCTCTTATGAAGGGATTCGGTGACTCAAGCTGGACTGCCATGGAGGTCTCCACAGTAGGAGTAAACACTGATCTTAGACCATCCTGGCCCATGAACAGTCTTCCTACAGAAACTGTATAAATCACCGTACAGTGGGGCCTTTGTACAGAATATTTGTAAGATTTTAAGTGATTCATCACTGAGAGCTGCTCAGCTGGTATCTGTTTTATTTTTAGCCTGACTCAGTAAGCAAAAATACCTTTTCCAAACAGTTCTAGAACTTTCCCCCCTCATGAGTGATGTGCTGAATAGGTAACCCATTTAATCCACTGCTAAAAAACTGACTGGGAAAAGCCTTCACATATCCAGAATATTTCATATTGTTATATTTTTTTACTAGTTTGTAAAATGAAATGTTTTCCTGACTGATTTGTTTCCCCTTTGCTCATACCTCAGTCACACTCCTCAGTGTACATGTGTTAATGCCCCCCAAAAGTGAAAACTGAGTACGCAAAACCGTCTTTACATTTAAAAAATTCTGCTTATAAATTCAGCAATTGTGCCAACATTGCAACTGAATGATAATTTTACAATGGGTCCTAAGATAGAACTTTGATTGTTAGCATCATCTACTGTATGTCAGTATCTGCCTCATCATATAAGTTGAAAGTCACTCATTAGCTTCTTCATCAGAATGAATTCTGTTTACGTTAACATTCATTCATTCATTTTTTAAACCACATAATCCTAATTGGGGTCGCTGGAAGGCTGACTCTGAACGAGGGCAGAATACACCCTGAGCAGGTCGCCAGATGATCGCAGGGCCAACACACACCTAGGGGCAATTTGGAAAAGCCAAGTAACCTCCTGTGCATGTTTGTGGGAGGAAACTGGAGTACCTGGATGAAACCTATGCAAGCATGGGGAGAGCATGCAAATTACTAACCCCACCATGCTGCCCCACACTAGCATCGTTAAGGAAATAATGGTTGATCACTTCAGTGAGTTCCGTTCTGAAGGCCAAAGTTCTTGGTATTGATGCCTTTTATAAGGTGTATAATGTTTTTATACTGGAGGTATCCATTAGTTACTGGTGTTGATGTTGTAGTCACACCTCCATTCTTAGAGATCAGAATCACATAAAACTTGGCCGACATGTTCTTGTGGACAATAGCTAGAATTCCATGAAGGCTGAGTTTAGTTCTTCGAAGCAGAAACAGAATTATGATGTCATAACCGAAACGATTCTAAAATTTGCAAAGGTTATGCTATGCGACAATAGCAACAATTCTGCCAGGTCAGCTTTTTCACTTTTGAACCTGGATGTAGAATCATGACATCACATTCATAAAATCGCATAAAAGTTTAAAGGTTTATACTAGATAATAATAATGATAATAATAATAATAATAATAATAATATAGATATTTTTTTAAAGCAGCTTTCAAAACACCCAAGGACAAAATCAACAAAATAAAACATGGGGATAATATTGCAACGGTGAGTGTATGACTAGATGACCTAATGAACAAGTCTTTGGAGTTTTGGATTCTCAAACCAAACATGGAATTGTTGGCATTACTGGCCATGGGTAGCTATTCTGCTCATGGCCATGCCTCATATATCGTTTTATCATCATTAAGCCCTCGCATAAGGCCTAGACAGCCTTAAGACGCTTTTTCATCTTAAATCTCTCGACTTACATATTATGTGCTGACATTAAATGCAGGCCAGATTAAATATTATTTCGTGGACACGATCATTCCGTTTCCGCGTCGTTTCTGGTATTTTAAAACCACGGAACCAGAAGTCCCACGAAACGTACCACATAGTATGGTATAAATGCAGGGGAATCCTGGGAACCGAAAAACTGTTTCTGACCGTCTCCCACTGTCAAAAATCACAGAACCGAAAAATTGTTTCCCATCAGTGTTGAAATCCTCATGCCAGTGATAAGAAAGTACACTTTGCTAGCAAGGCAGAATTGCTGTACAAAATGTGGTTACTATAGATGTGGATGGCTCTGTGACAAGTGATTAGGACTTCATAGCAAGAAGGTCCTGGGATCGAGCCCCATGCCTGGCGAGGGTGTTTCTCTGTGGAGTTTTCATGTTCTTCCTGTACTTGCATGGGTTTGTTTTGGGTGAACCAGTTTCCTCTTACACCCCAAAGGCATGCAGATCAGGTGAACTGGATATTTGTGAATGTGCTGTATGAATGAGTGTTAATGGTTATTGTTGACCCTGTGATATCTGGTGAGTTGTTCAGGGTGCTCTCTGCTTTCCCCAAGAGTCAGTTGGGATGGGCTCCAGCCTCCCCGTGACACTAATAAAGGATAAAGAGTGTTGGAAAATGAAGTGAAGACTGTTACAGTTTTTAACACTGCATTTGTTAAGCTGCTTCTTTAGTTAACACCTTACAAAATAGACAGGAAAAGCGAAAGTTAGAAAACTCTATATTACTGTATTAGGTAAGTAAGGTAAGGTCTGTGGGCTTTTACACCCGAGCCCAGTGCTCATCAGAGCTGGTGCTTATCCCTGGTTTCTGTAGCGTGAAGCGACTAGGAGTTCAACTCCTCCTGGTTCACAGGTTACCTTCCCAGTATTTTTACTGGTACCCATTTATAGTGCTGGGTGAACAGAGGCACACTTGTGGTTAGGACCTTGCCCAGGCGTCTCACCGAGATTCAAACCCACGACCTCCTGATTATGAGCCCAGCACGCTAACCACTAAACCACCGGCCCCACATAGTACTGTATTAACAAGGATGAAATATTTGCTTTTTTAAATCAGTTGACCAAATGCCTGGGCCAATCCATCTCCCTGAGAGATAGGGTGAGAAGCTCAGCCATCCAGAAGGAGCTCGGAGTAGAACTGCTGCTCCTCCACGTTGAGAGGAGCCAGTTGAGATGACTCAGGAATTCGATTAGAATGCCTCCTGATCGCCTCCCTAGTGTGGTGTTTCGGGCATGTCCAACCGGGAAGAGACCCAAGGGTCAACCTAGAGCGTGCTGGAGGGACTATGTCTCTCGGCTGGTCTGGGAACGCCTCGGTATCCCCCAGGAGAGCTGGAGGAAGTGGCTGGAAAGAGGGACGTCTGGACCTCACTGCTTAGGCTGTTGCCTCGGATCAGGCGGAACATTATGATGATGATGATGAATGAAGGAGTTGAAAAAACATACACACAGAGGCAGATGCTGTAGTTTGGCAAGAGCAAAAAAAAAAACTGGAAAAAGAACAAAATAAGCATAAGTTGGTGTAAAAGTCTTGAAAAAGGTGATAAAATGCACCTTCAACCCCTTGTTTCTGTGCATTTGAAAGGTGTACAAAGACTAAGCACTGGCATTCATGCCTTTTTAAATAGTAACACACACATTAATAGTGATATCTCCAATGTGTCATCTGTGAGTGACATCATCATGTCAGCAGTGAATGTGGCAGTTTCGTTAGCAGGCGCAGTAGTTACGGCAGCAGGAGAAGTGGAAAGCATGCTCGGATGCTGTGTTGCCGCAGTACAGAGAACGAGATGAAAAGAGCTGTGATGGAAGCGAGTGTTTCCCTGGGGGGCGGTAATTGGTCAAGGCCGAGGGGAGTTCAGGCTTGCTTTTGTCCTCCTAGTAATGGGAGATGAGAGTCGAGGTACCGGGCCTGTAGCGACAGCCTTTTACTACTGATCAGAGACTGATCAGGGTGTAGCGGCACGTGGGTTTCTTCTCTTTTTATTTTTTGCCTCTTCCTTTCTTTCCTTCTACTCAAACAGACAGGCAGATGTTCCTAGAAGGATGGAGGTTAACTGGTTGTGGAAATACTTGAAAATGAGAGTCGGCTGCTCTTTCTCTGTCTGTGCACTTCCCCTTTGTGTCTCCTGTCTGTGCCTATCACTTTCCTCGTTCTCACATGGGCAAACACTGGGGCGTTAAGGATCTCTTATCCTCTCCCTGAGCGAAGGAGGTGCAAACTTGGCGCTCCGAGGCAATATTTCTCCCCTCTTCCCTTTTTATTTCTCTTAAAGTTGCAGCTTAAAAGGTAATGCAGCTTTTTAGGGTTCTAGACGTAAAGTGAGATGGGAAATGTGATTCTAAAGCATTAGATATTAACACGAGAGTATTGCTGTGGGAGAGAGGAGGGCGTTTTGATCATGGAGTGATAGAAAGATGGGAGCCCCAGGGGCTATGCCTTAGGAAATGTATAAAACGTTTAAGAGGCCTTTTTCCTCTTACAGTAATGGAATGAAAAAGGCTAGATATCATAATGTGTGTTTGCCTCACAAAAATCCTTACACGTAGCATAAGTGGAAAGTGGTATGGGTGCTCAGTTTGTCTGGATTGTCTTTCAATACACTGGCGTGCTGCCCTGCCTGCACAAGTTGTTGTAATTGATGTTCACAGTAGCCCATAAGCTTCTGAGTGAGTTCGAACTGAACATTTGTGTGTTTCTGATATCTGGCTTTGTCTGAATTCCTTTATCTGCTGTGATCTGGCTTTTGTGCTCAGTACGGCTGTTTCCAAAATGAGCTAGTTGAATAATTACATCTTCACTCATTTGTGGACAGGAACTTTTTTATATGTCTATTTATTTTTTGTATACTGTTTAACAGTGCTGTAGTGGTCAAAAAATAAGTGAGTACACGATGGCAGCGAAGCGACTGAGGAGCGGGGGGGAGGGTGCTTGTATTTAGCTCTTCATCTCTGCGTCTGGGAGGGGCTTTGAAACTATTTAGCACTTCATATCCGCTTTTTATTTATTCATTCGTGGAAATTTACTTTGATCAACTATAAAGTAGACCAAATTAAGTCAGTACACGCAACGCAGCCACTAAAACAAGTGGGTACACGGCGTGTACCGGCGTATACCCACCAGTACATCCCTGCTGTTTAATCTTTATCGATGAAATGTCTGCCCCCTTTTTCTTAAAGTAAAAAATTGTTAACGCAGGGCATACACAACTTCTATCTGAACAAATTTTAAAAAAAGGACTTTTAATTTTTTTCTTCAGAATCTGTACTCAATGATATAATTATACGTCACATCTGTATCAAATTAGGTAATCCAATTTTTCTCGAGTGAACCATAGAAGAAAAAAAAAAGCAATAGCATCCAGAGAGCACAAACCTCACAATGATAAAGAATCCTTCAAAAAAAATCCTGGATCCTGAATTTGACCTGATTCACTTCCAAGATCTAACAGCCGTCCTTGTCCAGAACCCCACCTCTGGTAGACACTTCAAGGGGGGAAAAAAAAATCCGCACATAACTTTTCACGTAATCCTGTTAACAAACATGTATCCTTCAAGGCAGAGGTAAAAAAAAACATAAGACACAACCAAAGCAAGGAAACGTACCAGATTTATTTATGTAATGATGCATGAAGGCTAGCGCTCCAATAGCAGTCATGGTACTTCCCATAGTGATGACACTAAATGTGCAGTAGAAAAGTGACTGATGCAATTTTTTTTTGTGTGTGTGTGTCTGTGTGTGTTTTCTTTCTTTTTTTGTTGCGAATTTTGAACTTCAGGGTGTTTTTGCGACTCCTCATGCAAGCGAATCATTTTGCAGCTTAGATACATATATCACTGATTTACAACTGATTTGTGGATGTTTGGTAGAAGAAATTTAATCTTCTGTTGTAAATCAGTTACGTTTTGTTTGTTTTGTGTTCTGAAAACCATTCACTTTTAATTTATATGTTAATAGTGCAAATAAAACGCAAATAAATTATGAATGATGCCAAACTATAAGGAATATGGTAGATGCCAGCAAACCTCTCATAAACTGTCCGTGTGGAAATCTCCAACTTTCCCTTGTGAACAAAAGACAAGTAATTTGTGAGCAAAATGACTATGTTGCAAGCTTCCCACTGCATGTGTGGACTGTTTGAGAAGAGTATGAGACCACTCTGCATCAGAGCCTTGTTTTGTGACATTCGCAGGAATTTCAAATATGTTTTAAAATTTAAAAAAAAAATTTTTTTTTAGTTCACAATCCATGGGACCAAAATGTGATTCCACGAATGTCGCAAGACAAATTTGAAAACGTGTTGAGAATGTAAAGCGACAACCACGAATTGCCATTGGCATCAGTCACTTTTCCATCGCACCTCTAGTGTGATCACCCCCTAAGTAACCTAAATTATCTTTGCTAATAAAGTGCCAGTGCCAATAGTGGTGTAATTCATTCATTCGTTTGCCGAACCGATTTGTCCTACTAAGGTCACAGGGAGGCTGCAACCAGCAGACTCTGGATAAAGGTGGTGTACACCCTGAGCAAGAAATTTGGAACAGCCAATTAACTTAATGTGAATGTCTTTGGGCTGTGGGAGGAAACCCGCACAAGAAGAGGAAAGAACATGTAATACACCCTCGCTGAGCCCTTGACTCGAACCCTTCTTATTGTGAAGCAGATATTCTAACCACTATACCACTGTGCCCCCCAATAGTAGTGTAATTATAACAGAGTGGTAATCTAACCTCATGTATTTTTCTTAATTTAGAACAAATATGCTTGCGAATTGGCCAAGCTCTCACAGGAGGGAGGGACAGCATACGCTGGCTTACCTGTCACTCACAGTGATCACCAGTAAGTCATGGGCGTCTGTGACCTCATTCGCACGATGGGGCGGATAGCGCGTTCCCTCAGAGTGTGTTACCCACCCCCACCCCACCCCCAAAATGCGCATTGTGCTGCAGTTCGAAAAGAGGCGAGTGGCTAGCATTGCATGTCATGGATGGGCCGTATGCATACTTTCGCCCTTCTCTGGTCAGTGGTGGTCGTGTGATAGGGAAAGCAATACCTGATGGGTGGGACTTGGATACGACTAACTTATCTCACCTCTGA
>JAQNCB010000014.1:7726771-7738522 GCA_030068295.1 Euristhmus nudiceps
GTGTGTGTGTGTGTGTGTGTGAGAGAGAGAGAGAGGGAGAGAGAGAGAGAGAGAGAGAGAGAGAGAGAGAGAGAGAGTGCGTGCACCCAATTTCCAATATTCCTCTACCACACTTTTTATGCTGACATCAATGGCAAGCTATTAAAGACAGTATTTCATTATTGGTTCCTCGTCCCCAGTGGTTATTTACAATCCTATATATACTAAGCACTGATATTAAAGGAGACCATTTTAATGAGGTGCTATCTGCCTTAGCAATATGTCTTTCTCCGAATGAGATTGTGTTTAAAGATTTTATCAAGAAATGGCTGTTCGCTGGGGTTATGTTTTGTCCATGAAATATGCATTTCATATCTCTTTCATTTCATTAACATAATTTAATTTGTGCTTTGCATTCTGTGCATAATACATATTTGATTTACAAAACAAATATTTCCATTAGAAAATGAATTTCATGCAGGCAAAAGGCAGAACTGAATGATGTATTGTAAGGAAATAAGAAAAAAAGGAATTGTATTATCCTCTGACTAGAAAAAAAAGTGCCTTGGCAAAACAGAGAGAGAGAGAGAAACACTCAATAGACTTTTAGTGTGTGTGCGTGCGGGCGTGTGTGTGTGTGTGTGTGTGTATGTGTGTGTGTGTGTGTGTGTGTGTGCATTCATGTTTGTGTGTTTAAGTGTGACTCTGTGTTTATAGATGTGTGTATGTCTAGGGATATGTAGTTATGCATGTGCGAGTGTGTGTCTATGTCCCCAGTATGCAAATGAACATTAGAATAGCTATGGAGGCGCCTGGTACATTGCATTAAGTTTAAAGCAATATAACTCAGATTGATTTACTCGGCTTGCCGTGGCTGCCTGTTCTCTGTGTTAGCTAAGTGTTCGAGTGGAAATGTGGCGGGGTCTGCTTTTTATTATCGATAAAATATAGAGGATATTATAAAGATATATCTCTATGTTCAATAGCACAAAAGAAGAGTACACATCCATTTTAATTCGATGTCACTTTTTAAGAGGAAACTTGGTCACATCGGAAAATATGCTTTGATATAAAAAATACAGGATATAATATTTCACAGCTTAGTGCACGCCATATATCACAGGGCATCGTCATCCAAATGATCCAGTGTTATTCTCCAGGCACATTTGGAAATGCTTCTCAAACATCATTTTAAGGCGTATTAGCTTTAGTTGCTCAATCTTTCCCCCTCTTTCTGTTTAATGCACACATGATAAATTACGAAGTCCGTCCCTCTCCATTTCCTTTCCTCATCTCCGAAGGGACTGTTACTAGTTTTAATTAAAGGACTGCACCTTGGTAGTTTAAAGGCTATCAGTGGCTGCTTGATAAGTTGCGAGAGCTCAGGGCTTTGGATAACAAGAAGCATTTAAACTGGCCCTAGTGAATTCGTATTAATTTGGCTTATCGCATGTATTAAAAGAAAAAAAAATATCCAGGTACTGTTCAGACCGATCCCCGGCATTAATAATCTCAGAACGTAAAGTTGGTGTCAGAACACTCAGATTTTTTTTTTTTTTTTTTTTTTTTCAAAGGGAGTGGGAAATAACTTGTCTGAGCTAAAAGCCAAACAGTAAGATCTATGTTTCAGAAGTAACTAGTATTAGAAGGGATTTGGGGCTTGTCTGACATGCTGTGTGCAAAGGAGGGCTTAAAATAGAAGCCCCAGGTATGTGGAAAGGGGGCTTATACCTGCATTTACAGTTTTGCCGCCTTACTTCACTGCAAGGAAGAACGATGAGAGGATCTCAGAGCTTTGAAGAAGAAAAAAAACTTATTTTCTCTATTACTTCTCTGTCTATACTTCTGCCAAAGCGGTGATCGTTTGTCTGGCTAGCAGCTCAGCATTAGCTTTGGATCCCTGACAGGTGTTTTTAAAGTTTGCACAGAGAGAGAGGGAGAGGGAGAAAGAGGGAGAGGGAGAGAGAGAGAGAGAGAGAGAGAGAGAGATGGTGATCTTGTCTCAGCGCTAAGGAGGTGATGAGAGTCTTAGGCTGACTCTCTGTAAACTTGAGCCTCATCTCATCTCCATTCTCACAGTTGTTCAAACTCTCGTCACACCAAATCCTGTAGGAGTATGCAGATGAGCTGGATGCTTTAAGTGAAGTCATTCCAGGAGGGCCATTTGGGTTCTGTTAAGTAGAAAGTTTAGTGATTACTCAATTGAGCGAAACTGCACACAGTAGACATCATTTCCTGTTTGCATACTATAAGCCTCCCTCTGTTTGGGCAAGCACGCATGGAAATGATTAATCGGTATGGGAATAAAACAGGTCTACCTTATATGCGCTTATAGTTACCAGTTATATTTTTAAAAATCAATGATGGCACTGTACAAAAATAAATAATAGACAAAACATTTGACCTCGTCCTCAGCAAAAGTATCACTGGTACAGACGTTTCGAAACAGCAATGACTCTCTGGCTTTTTCAGGAGACATTGAGGGAGGTAACAAGCCTTGTTTGTTAACAATCGGAGGAAGGGAAAGAAAGCAAGAGGAGAGGAGAGAGAAAAATCAATCTAATACTGCAGAACTATCAGATCATATGAGATGATGGATTCTTAGTCGCAGCATTCAGCCCCTGTCTGCCGAGCTGTGCAAATCAATTCAAACAGACACAAAGAATAAACACACGTCGCGCCATACAATAGGAAATTGAAGCAGAGCCGCCTTTTTTTTTTTTTTTTTAATATAAATATGCTGCTACATATTTGTTTTGTAGATTACCATGCTGAAATAAAATTTGAACAGTTACTTAAAATAATATGCAAAAGATATTTCCTGTTTTTGCTGCCCCTGCACCCCTCCTGCTCGTGTGTTTGTCAGAGACAGGGGCCAGTGCGGGCATTGGCGTCAGTGTAAACACTGCACGCATGTGTTGTCCCAGTGATTATTTTTTATAAACATTTTTTTGGGGGGCTTATCCTCATTGCAGGAGGTTTAGATTTCATATTCTATTTGCCTTCCCTCTGTCAAAATATATTTTTAGAATAAAACGCTGTGTGGAAAGTGTGCCAATGACTGATGTGTGGAAGGGAACAGATTTATGAGTGTTGATTTACAGTGTGGTCGTGCTTTAAAATAATCATATTTAAGCTGAAACCGCCATCTGCTTTTGTTTAGCTAAATGACACTATGAATATATATTAAAGTACAGGGAGTAATGTTAAGCCTTTACACAGATATCACATACCCCATATAGTATATGTGTTACAAAAGAGAATATACACTGCGGCCCGTTGTAATTAACTATAGTGTACTGCAGTTTCTGAGGGCTCTTATGTGTTTGTCAGTGGCAGGTCAGTGATGTTTCCCAAGCCGATGGCGTCAGCAGCAGGGCTTTCTGCAATCTGCAGCCTTCATAAAGCCTGTTTAGTGTGGCACATTCATTTTTGCCAGCCACTCCACCAGTCCTTCGTCTTCTGTGTAATTGAAGAGATTCTTATGCTTGAGTGTGAAGGGCAGCGAACAAAAGCAGATGGGTGTTTTGTCTTTTTGCTATGAGGCTGTGGCCAGTGCTGACTCTGTGAGCCAGGGGGAGCAGGAGAGAAGCCCTGGCCCTGTGTTTAGGTGGTGGAGGGCATGCAGGTGTTGGAACTTAGGGCCTAATGAGCCTTAATTAGCCCATTGAGGTAATCAGAGACTTGATTGGTCCTGTGTGCTTAAGCAAACCACCACATACTTAGAGTGCTAGCAGGATTGGGGTGTTTCGAGAGCAGTGCCTGACTCTGAATGTAATGTAGATTTATGAAAATTAAGGTCAAAGGAGAGCTTTCATTTAGTTCACAAAATGTCTAAACAATGGTATTTTCTTTAGGTGCTATTTATTTAATAATGCCGCATATGAATGAAGGTTGTGACTTAGTTTTTGACCTCTGTTAATGACCTAACGTCCCTGCTAAGATTTCTTGCTCGGGATGTTGCGAAGGGCTTCTCAAACCTAAATGTAAACTAATGCTTCTTTACTTTTGTATAAGCTACACTGCATATACTAATACAGTGGAACCTCGAGATACGAAAGCTTCAGTGCACGAAAATTTCATTTTACGAAATGATATGCAAAGGTTTTTTCGCTTCATATTACGAAAAATTATTCAGCATACGAAAGAAATGAAACAAAACTGCTTGCAGAAAATTGTAAAATTCATGCCATAAACGTGCCCCTGCTACCCTATTGGTCAGATTCTTTCCCATCATGCTCAGTACCATGATCCTGCTCTCCTATTGGCTGAATTGTCATCAAGCATCAATCGCGCGTTTGTTGGTATCCTGCCAGTATAGTACAAGCATTTTGTTTCGTCATTTGCTATTGTTCAGTACGATCCGAATATACAGAGAACGGAAGAAGAATCCGATGAAAATTAGAAACTGAAAAAAGAAAAAATAATTTTAAGTGTGAATAAGTTTATGTTAAGTGTTAATGCTTCCTGCTATTTATTTTCTGCCGTTTGACCTTGCCACTTTCGCTTTCGGACATCGCCTCACTTGAAAGGTAAGGTTCCACATTTTCACATTTTTTTTCTTTTTTTTTGCATTATGTTCTATTATCTACTTCATTTACAGGTATTAATGGTTAGGTTCAGTATATTGAATGGTTCAAATGTATTTGGCTCTTATTTCATTCTGGTTTTCCCCTTATTATAACATTTAATATGGTGGTTTTGTTGAGCTTGGAACGAATTAGGAGATTTACATGTAAAACGTGATTCATTATACGAAAAAAAATCATGACACGAAAGCCACTCTGGAACGGATTAATTTCGTATCTCAAGGTTCCACTGTATTTGCTTGACTGCAATCAATTGACCTCTTGTAGATTAACTTTGAGAACTTACTGTTCATTCATTTTCTAAGCCGCTTAATCCTAATTAGGGTCCCAGGGAGGCTGAGACCTAGCTTAGCTGACTCTCGGTGAGGGCGGGGTACACCCTGATCAGCCCACCAGGCCATTGCAGGGTCAACACACATGCAACTATTCACGCTCACTCTCACACATAGGGGCTATTTTGAACAGCTAATCAGCCTACTGTGCATTTTTTGGACTATTGGAGGAAACTGGAGTACCCGAAGGAAACACACAAGCACAGGAAGGATGTGCAAACTCCATACGAAAACACCCCAAGCCCAGGAATCGAACCTAAGACCTTCTTGCTGTGAGGCAGACATGCTAGCCACTGCCCCACCGGGCCACCTTGCTGTTCACTTTATGCCTAATACATTCACTACTTGGGAGGTGCTATTGTAACAAGATAATCAGTGTTGTTATTCATTTAAAAATGAAAGCCTTCAAATATTTTTTGGTATTGTTCTACAAGGTGACATATTCCATCATTGATATCGGATAAATTGAATGTCTTGGGCCAGTATCCCTTTTTCTTCTCTTCCTTCGAAAGGAAGCTAGACAGAAAATTGCTACCTGGTTACAAGACTTGAGGCCAGGTCCTTGCAACTAGCTGATAAATTATTTTTACTTCTTCAAAAATGGTCCTTACCAGTAAATACTTCAATTCGTTATTTTGTTGCTTTTCTTGAAATTTGTTTTGAATGATTGGGAAACAACATTATCGGAGTATCAAGTTAACTGGTTATCTAGACACCTGCTCCTTGTAACTAACTGATAAAGTTCATCATCATCATCACCATCATCTTCCATTTGATCCAGGGTCGGGTTGTGGGGGCAGCAGCCTAAGCAGTGAGGTCCAGACGTCCTTCTCTCCAGCCACTTCCTCCAGCTCTTCTGGCGGGACACCGAGGCATTCTCAGACCAGCTGAGAGACATAGTCCCTCCAGTGTGTTCTAGGTCGACCCCAGGGTCTCTTTCTAGCTGGACATGCTTGTATCCACGATCTTGTTCTTTTGATCACTACCCAAAACTCGTGACCATAGGGGATTATTAGGATGTAGATTGACTGGTAAATTGAGAGCTTTGCCTTGTGGCTCAGCTCCCTCTTCACCACAACGGAGCGGTAAAAGCTCTGCTTTACAGCAGAGGCTGCAACGATCCTCCTGTCGATCTCCCATTCCATCCTTCCCTCACTTGTGAACAAGACCCCGAGATACTTGAACTCCTCCACTTGGGGCAGGACCTCATTCCAGACCCGGAGGGTGCATTTCATCCTTTTCTGGCTGAGAACCATGGTCTCAGACTTGGAGCTGCTGATTCTCATCTCATCTCGCACTCCGCTTGAATCACTCAAATGAGATCTAGAGGTCCAAGCTTGATGAAGCCCTCAACGCCATGACTGCGTCTAGAAATTCCGTCCATAAAAATCATGAACATGATTGGTGACAAAGGACAGCTTTGGCGGACTCCAACCATCACTGGAAACGAATTTGACCTGTTGTTACCAATGGTAACTGGTAACTGATAAAGTTGCCCATGGTTTAAAAAAAAACAAAAGGTTCTTACCTATAAATAATTTATTTTCATATTTTATTGCTTTCATGGAATTTTGTTTAGAATGATTTGGACACAGCACTAGCGGAATGGCATTCTATGGTTAGAGGTACTCCTGACTGACTCACACCACCTGTAATGGTCATTCTGCTGGACACCCTCAATAGGTCATAACGAACTGACAGCTCGCTCACTGCTAGCATATTAACTAGATTGTCTATATGTTAAATATGTTGAATAAATAATAAATCAATTCTCGAATTCATCTTTTTAATGATATAGTGAATACTCTGATTGAAGGCATTCGACCTGGGTAAATAACAGCCTCTGAGATTTGAATAAATCCTGATTAGACCTAAATCAAAAATAACAATAACAATCACTTGAGAAATTAAACAATTGGTGAGGAAGCAACATTCACTATCTGTCAGAATAGTATACTTTTAAGGATTAGTTGTTTGAGATTTCCATGTATTCATCCTTTAACTGTGTCTCTTTATGGTTTGATGGGTTAGTGTGGACATAGCTTTATTACAGATTTTAATATTTGATACTTAGTTTTGCATCTTTAAGACCCAGGAATTTGATTCATGCCATTGTGCTCATAGTTTACCCCAATCAGTCAGTTTCATTTCAGGTACAATTTCTTCGATGGAACTTTTACTTCTCCCACATCTTCCTGTTATGCTACTAACAAGATTCCCATGTCCACCTCTTCTATCCCTCTCGACACTTTGCACTTCATTCAAGCACCACTTGTCATCCCACAAAAACTTCACAATCCCGCATGACAGACATCACTAGGGATGGACACTCTGGACTTCATCCCCCATCGACACACGACAAAGACATCTGGACGATTGTCACAGACGTCACGGTCCTTCATAGTTGACGTCTCCCATGGGGCATCGGCAGGAAGAAGAAGGAAAGTCAGTCTTGCGTGATTTTGAACATTAGGTGATAATTGACATGCATGATGTTTTTTGAATGACTTCAGGTTAATAGTGAAATGGGAATACTATCTATGCGGTTCTTTTTTTAAATAATGCTGCTGTTGTGTTATTCAGGTGTCAGGCGCGAGCTTTATGCGCATCAGATCACATCATGGTTTATGAGTATGGAAAGAGAAACCTGTGAGAAACTTTCATCCACAACTTTATTGTCCTTCTGTAGCTCATACACTAAATATGATAAATGAATGAGCTGAAGGTTGGTAAACTAAAGATTTACCATTATAGCCTTTTTCAACTGATGTAATTGTATGCTTATATCCAAGAGCATGCATGACTTCTAAACCATATTTCAGTATAATGGTGCAAGATATAGAACAGCCATTACGCTTTTAAACAGTGATTCATTCAACTGTGTGGTAATCATATCACTGTAATGACCTTTATTTGGGACTCTAGTTTATAGTTTTCTCAAAAAATCATTAGCCAATTTACTCATGAAATCAACTTTGAGTATGTATGTACGCATCCACACACTCATAGTGATGTAACGGTATATTATCTGAAGCCCCAGCTGGTTGAGATGGTGGTGGCTGTGGCAGGAGGACTCTTGTGAGAGCCATGGGTAAACAGTGAAGATCCTGGCTGGGTACTTCTGGCTCTGGGCATTGCCCTGTTTGCCAGAGCTGTGATAAAGCTGCTGGAATTAGGAACTACTGCTGTTATGTATCCAGAGATGGAGTCATTTGTGTTAGTACTAAGCTTTGTAAAGTTTGCTTCTGAATGTCCTGCATAGCAGCTTGTTAAGTAAGCTGAAATCTACTACTGACAAATAATTTATTGTAGTTCTTTTGTCTCTTTTTTTCCCTTTCTGATAATTTATTTATTTATTTATTTATTTATTTTATTGATTTTTCCCTAACGGATTTTATTTTACGGCATGGAAGGACTGCTGCTATATTTACTCACATCACATGCTATGCATTGGCCACCATGTTCCAAGGGCACCAAATTATCATCATAATCATAATGTTGAATTGTTTAATTTGAAGGTGAAGCACACGTGGAACAGGCATCATTAGACCATATAGGCAGAGTATGATACTGATTAAGCAACTGTCACACTGCCTTTTCAGCCTAAAATGCAGCTAGGCGACAATGTGTTTGTTGCCAGGTTGTTTTTAACTCCCTCAATGTTAGAGCTGACAACATACACCAGATATTTTAGTAACTTTCATTATAAATCAGAGATATAGATTGCAATGTATGGAAAGAGGACAAAATAAAAACAATCACAATAATGATCACTTGAAAAATGTAATTGTTTTCTATATTGGGTTCGTCAAGCCTTGTTATTGTGTTAACTTTAATAGGAAATTACACAGAATTACACAAATTGTTGTATTGGTTGCCGGTCAGGACGGTATTGGATGGGATTGTTGATGGGTCACCTTGACCATGTTTTAAGGCTACAGCAGTCAACTTGATAAGTTTTTTAGAGATGGGTTTCATCCATTTGCTTGATCTGTACAGCTTGTTCATGCGATAACTTGAGGCATAGACACATGTCACAAAGTCACCAAATGTGGTGTATGGGCCTCCCTCATGGGAAAATAGGGTGGGATTGCATATGGGTTACCTTCACTTTATTTTAAGGTGGCATGGTCAGTTTTTACATATAGGACTTGTCAAATGGTTCTAACTGGCAGGAGCATCTGGTCCCCTGCCGTCTACTTTTTATTAATCATACTCATTTTTTTTTTATTAAGCATTAGTAAATTAGAAAGTTATTATTTTTAACTCTACAGAGAAAAATTGGGATGAATTTGGATGCCAGTCAATCGCATGTCTAATAACATACTTATTCACACCGGGGACAGACGTGGCCTCTAGGGTTTTTGAATTGCTCAAAAAATGTGTTTTTGAATTTTAGTTCACTATAGAGTAAGAAGACTTGGATACACTTGACTGACAGAAATCTCCAAAGAGACCTAGCTCAAGCTAGGGCCCTCTGTTCATTACATTTACAGACTTATTTGTATTTTCACCACAGAATTTCCCATCATATACCGACTCATGAGCTTTTCTGGGTGCATGCACCAGTACAAATAGGCATTTTGTGCTAGCAATTTAGCCTTGTAAGCTAGCACCATTTATTTTTTTCGTTACATATATCTAGGCATCAAAATTTGCTCAAAATACTTCTGTTCATAAATGAAAACATATACTATCAATAACATTAGGACGGAGTTTTATAAACATGTCCCACAAATAATATGTTTTAAACTCATCATGTACTGTTGGCTGCTATGTACACCAGGCTGCTCCTCCTGAAACCACAGCTAACTTATCTGTGAATTTCCAGATCAAGTCCAAGTGATAAACGTCCTTCCTAGATGCAACTGTGTTCATGAAATATCTCCAGTTGAAGCTGTTTAAGCTCTGTATATCGACATAATAAAGAGAATTTAGGAGTCTCATCATTTACACTGGAGGAAGGGGCAAGCAACACAGCAAAGAGGACCCATGTATTTACTGCATGTGCCTGAGCCATGGAAAGACTCCAGTGGACTCTATTTGCAAATAATTTGCTTCACTTCTGTAGAACTCCATCCAATGAATGGGATTCCCTCAATATATATCAGAAGTTTGCAGAGGAACCAAGATGATGGTCAGCAGTTGCCAACAACTGACTAGCTATCCGTTATTGCAGGGCAGCCTCTTTATCCTACAAGTCTGTTTCATTCTTGTATACCATTTAGTATCAGATTTTGGAAGCCCAGAGGGACTGTACGCCGAAGACATGATATCATATACCTTAAATCTGTTCCAGGCATGTTGAAAAACTTTGTTTTTTTTCTTCAGAAACCTCATATGGAAGTCCAGAGTATTATGCCA
Organism: Euristhmus nudiceps; assembly: GCA_030068295.1. NCBI lineage: Eukaryota > Metazoa > Chordata > Actinopteri > Siluriformes > Plotosidae > Euristhmus > Euristhmus nudiceps. Next base: position 7,737,036 of record JAQNCB010000014.1, read on the forward strand.
GGGGCCTTAGAACAGTGGCAATGCTACTCACTATACCAACATGACATTTTTGTTATTATTTATGATTTTTGTATTCCAGTTGATGTTGTTTGTGTGCTGATTTTTTTCATTTCTTCCCAATTTGGTCTTATCCATCTTTTTCCTCCTATCACATGACACCTACCAGTCATGGAGGGTGAAGGAGAACATGTACAAACTATAAGACATGATGCCAGTTACTACATATGTTCAGACTTTCCTCTCATGTTACATTACAAGGCAGCATTACAATACCAGAGAAATATGCTATTAGACTTATATTCATATGTGAGTTTACAGACACCCAACTTTGGTTAGTGATGCTGTGATTGACATGGGAAAAGAAAATATGCAAAGATGCCTCACCAAAAGAGCATGGACAGTTATGGTCTAGATCAGCGGTCTCCAACCTTTTTTGCGCCATGGACTGGTTTCATGTTAAACAGTATTTTCACAGAGCAGTATCAATCGATCGATATTGCCATGGTCCAGTGCGGACCGTTGGCGTCTTCCGATGCCTAGCCTTTTGGCATTGGGATACTCTAGACTGATACCTTGAGGGGCGCCACGCCGCATCACGGACCAGTATGCAAACAACTAAAAACAAAAGTGTCAAAATACAACTCACCATCCTGCTGAATTAGTGTGAAACTCTCCAAAGTTGTTTGTTTTTTACTTACCATATTTGTGCTCGCTTGAGGGGATTTTTTTTTATTTATTTATTTTTTTATGTACAGCTTCAGGTGACCAAGACGAGCGGTTTTTCAAAATAAAAGATCTTTCAGTCTCTGGTAATTAATAAAATATATTTTTATTCAGCCTTTCTGAGGGTCTGGTTACCAAATGACCCACCGACCAGTACCGGTCCATAGCCCAGTGGATGGGGACCTCTGGTCTAGATATTCTTAGCCACGAATGGGATCAGTTGGACTTCTTTCACTGATAAAACACTTTTATCAAAATGATTAAAAAATTATTTGGATATTTATATAATCTATTTTAATTAGAAGACAATCGAAGAGTTTATTTAGAAACAAGCAAGGTAACTTTAAAATGTAAAGATATGTCCAATTTTGATATATATGACTCCTAATGATGTACGTACTGGTTAGCCAATTTGTGAAACTTCACAGAAAATAACTTAACTGTAACGATAAAACATTATGAATGATTATTGTCAGGCTTAACTTTATAGCAGAGCTCCCAAGCTGAACCCCATAGGCATGGAAAATAGCTTGCATGGTTGTTCTGTCCGGTATCCGTGTGTGTCCACCACAGGGAATCCGAATCAATATAGGAAATGGCTGAAAAATTCAGCATATGCACAGCTTGTGCTAAATAAAAAAATTAATATAAAATACATAAATAAATAAATAAATAAACTAGAAAAGTACTCGGAGAGCGCAGACCTCCGCCAGGCCATAGGGTCACTAAACTCTTTTCTTTATTTTGAAATACATGCAATGTTG
>JAQNCB010000014.1:8125779-8136553 GCA_030068295.1 Euristhmus nudiceps
GAGGGGGAGAGAGAGAGAGAGAGAGAGAGAGAGAGAGAGAGAGAGAGAGAGAGAGAGAGAGGGCTGTATGTCTAAGTTGACGTATGTCCAAGTTCAGCACAGGTTAGCATGGTGTTAGGAGCAGAAATCGAGAAAGTGTGATGGTGAAGTTTTAGAACAGCAGCAGTCAATGTAGAACAAAGTTACAGGTTGTTTATTATTAAACTCTGCAGCTCTTCAGCATCAAGAAGCCTCTGTGTTGTGCTTCGCTACTGCTGACTAAAGGGGAAAGCTAATCCCAGAGTTAGCATCAACTTTAGCCCTAAATGAAATAAATAACTGTCTCCCCTGCAATTCCAGACTACAGTTTGGATTAAAAAGTACGAAGGATTACTACTGGGTTAATTTTCAACAGCTCTCTTTTCACCATCTTATTTCCACTTTCATCTGTGTCGCCTGTTTTTTTTTAAGTTTAATTGTCCTTTTAATGAATTCATATTTTGTCAAGCTTCTGATTTCGGTGCTTGCTCCATTCATTCATTCATTTTCTGGACTGCTTAATCCTGATTAGGGTCAAAGGGATGCTGGCGCCCACCTCAGTCAACTCTCAGTGAGGGTAGAGTACACCCTGGACAGCTTGCCAGGCCATCGCATGGCGGAAGCACCCTGACGGCTATGCAGCCTACTGACAAAAGTCAGCAATGGTTCTTTTACATTTCTCTCACTACAGACAGTAAGAGACTTGGCTGGCCTTTGATAATCCACTTAGCTGCACAACTGCTGGGAGGACAGCGGTGACAACCCGGTGATAGTGGGGCTTGAACGCCTAACCAGGGGATCAGTAATCCAGCATCTTATCACCGGGAGACCACAGCCCGTGTTTGCTCCATGACCATTTATTTTCGTGCAAGTTTATCTGTCTACCCGAGTTAGATTGTGTATTTTTTATTCTGTGTGAGTCTGAACGGTGGTGTATGAGCCTCTCTTTTTGAGCTTCAGTTTTGTTATTATTATTATTATTATTATTATTATTATTTATATTATTATTATTGCTGCCCATTATCAAGCAAATTAGCAAACTATCTGTATCAAATTAACAATGCAGCACCTACCCTTATTGGGTTTCCTGTAGTGGACATGAATGGACCCAGGACAAACATTCATTCATTCATTCATTTTCATTCATTCATTCATTTATTTATTTTCATTCATTCATTTTCTGAATGGCTTAAGTCAAAATACAGTGGGGTAAGAAGAGGTCCTGGAGTGGCCTAGCCAGATCTCAACCCCATAGAAAATCTTTGGAGGGACTTGAAAGTCCGTGTTGTACAGCGAAAGCCCCAAAATATCACTCTAAAAAACTGCTCTAGAGGAGATCTGCATGGAGGAATGAGCCAAAATACCAGAAACAGTGTGTGAAAACTTTGTGAAGACTTAAAGAAATAATTGACCTCTGTCATTGCCAACAAAGGGTATATAATAAACTATTGAGATGAATTTTTGTCATTGATCAAATAGTTATTTTCCCCATTATTTGCAAATAAATTCTTTAAAAATCTGACAATGTGATTTTCTTCCCTCATTTTGTCTCTCTTTATGATGAAAATTGGAGATCTCTCTCATATCTGTAAGTGAGAGAACTTGCACAGTTGGTGGCTGACTAAATACTTTTTTGCCCCACTGTAAGGTTGGGGGGAGGTTGGCACCCATCTCAGCTGATCCTGGGCAGCTCACCAGGCCATCACAGGCAGAAACATGGTGACAGCAATACAGCCTACTCTTTATAAGTCAGCAATGTTTCTTTTACATGACTCACCACAGACTTCGATAACCCAGTTAGCTGCACTGGGAGGACAGCAGTGACAACCTGGTGACAGTGGGGCTTGAACCCCTGACCTTGGCATCGGTAATCCAGCACTTTCCTTTTTTTTTATATTTTCATCACTGCCATCACTGCCCATAGGGCATACACCCAAAGACATATTCCATAAATATGGTGCTCTGCTCAGGAGTTCTGCTAGTATGTCTAGTCTGATGGATGGCACAGCCATGTAGTGGTTAGCACGTCCATCTCATAACAAGAATGTCCAGGGTTCAAGTCCTGGGCTTCACAGTGGTGTTTCTGTGTGAAGTTTGCATGTTCATCCTGTGCTTGTGTGGGTTTTCTCCAGGTACTCCAGTTTCCACCCACAGTCCAAAGACATGCATATTAGGTTAATTGGCTGTTCCAATAGGTGTGAGTGAGAGTGGTTGCGTATTTGTTGCCTTGAAATGATCAGGCAAGCTGTTCAGGATGTACCCCACAATTGCCTCATGTTGGCTGAGATAGGCTCTGGCCTCCCTGTGACCCTAATAGAATTAAGAGGTTCGGCAAATGAGTGAGTGTCGAAGAGCTACTGATGCACAAAGTACTCGTACCTTTGACTCAGGTTATGATAGAAAGATGTCAGAACATACAGTGTATTTCAACTCGCTGCATATGAGGCTGTCTAACTGCACACCAGTCAGCTGGTGTTAATGTTATGGTTGATACATGTACTGTACATAAGAAGCATGTATAAAAATGTAAAAAAGTCATGAACTAAAAAACTGCAAGCTATTTCAGAAGTCAAAGAAGACCAAAGTCAAACTGACATTGAATAAAATTGCCAACTCAACTAGTTTCCCGTTATTTTGCACAATGACATTCTGAAGTAAACTGGCTGCCTTTAAAGGCGGAAACACCTGGATTTTAACATCTGTGGAAGTCAGTTGTACAGCTGTAAAGCTTGTTGATTAGCACGCTGCTCCTTGCCAAACACCTCCTGTAACCTTTTTGTTGGTTAGATGATAGATGATCAGATTACTGACAAAACTTCTGGTAGTAATTTCATTTCATTGTGATGTCTGATTGTTGCTCAAGCTTTTGAGCTACCAGTACTACAAGTTTCAGTCCTCAGCTGGATTCCAATTATCCCTCAAAGGGATTTCAACATATTAACATATAAGCACACAAAATCTGACTCTTTATCTCGAACTTGTAGTTTAGTTCACTTTATGTCAGCTGCATTATTATTTATTAAACATTACATCTGCAATCTGTATGTTATTATATTCTTTAAGTGCTCAATTATTTTGCTTGGAGCCTAAAGGCCCCTATAACAGCAGACAGCGGTAATAAATGTGTCGACAGACTACATGTTCTCCATGTTATAGATCACCTAGTGTCACTCACAAACCTTGAAGTAGCATTTAATATATATTTATAATTACAGTGCTGATGAATTCTCAATTCTGATTCATTTTTTAAAGCAGCTATAACAATGCAGATAATTACATTACATGTTTATATGAATGCTCTCAATAAAATATTATATTGTTTCTATAGTAACAGCTAATTCAGATTAGGTCAAGTTTAAACTGAGCATGGGGTGATCAGTTGTTCTCTCTCTCTCTCTCTCTCTCTGTCACTCACACACACACACACACACACACACACACACACACACACACACACACACATACATATGTACACACACAAATTAAATTTCACAAGATTGTCAAAAAACTACAGACCACGTCATCTGGTTCATCATGTGACCCATTTCGTGTTCGCAGTAAGCATTTATTACTGAATTACTAATTATGAACATCTGTTTTCAATCACACTAAGTCCTTTAATTAACCCGAGCATTCGCATGTTGATGATTGAAGTTATGTTTTCTGCAAATGAAGATGCTAAAGCTTTAGTTTTTGATTAAGACTGATTTTGACTTAGTTGATATATTTGTCACCGGCTAAAAGAGAGTGACACTCTCACAGGTGGAAGGAATCTTTAAAATCTGATAGTATGCGGAATCCAAAATGTGTCTGAATTCCAGTGTTGCACACAAGACGTTCTTCTAAGCAGGCAGCCACTTCAAAAACCTTTTTTAAATTCTGCTTAAAATATTACTTAATATTTTGATAATATTTCTTGACTGATCGCTGTGCTTTCATATAGACCAGGCTGAGACTCATGTTATACTTTCTGACTTTCAATTGCTTTTCAGTTTTCATTCATTCATTTTCTAAACAGGTTATTACTAATTAGGGTCGCGGGGAGGCTGGCGCCCTGGACACCCTGGACAGCTCAGCAGGCCATCACAGGGAGGACACTCACACAACCACTCACACCTGCGGGAGATTTGGACAATGAAACTACCTTGCATGTTTTTGGACAGTGGGAGGAAACCAGAGTACCCAGAGGAAACCCACGCTAGCACATGCAGAATATGCAAACTCCACACAGAAACGCTGGGAATCGAACCCAGGCCTTCTTGCTGTGAGGCGAACGTGCTAACCACTACACCACCGTGCTGCTTGCTTTTCAGATTGATTTTCAGTTTGATTTTGATAATAAATTTGGATTGTCTTTTTTTCCCTTTTTTTGTTGCATGCAAATCATCTTGATCCATGATGATAATAGTAAATACTTCTTACTACTTCAAAAGCAACATCAATAAAATATTAGTTTTATCCTAACACCATAAACTAGTATCAATACACAGCATCATACAATCATACAGTGTGTTCTAATGCAATGCTTCAAAATCCTTCATATACTACAATTAATATGTCTGATGTGGTGCCCTGTTCTCTCCAACAGTGGTGGTGAGCAAGATAATGGGTTGAGGGAGGGCTGTGATTATGACAGGGGAGGGGCCAGAAAAACACTTCTTCCTGCAGCGACATTATTTTTATTATCACCGCCTATCAGAGGTCCTTGAGAAACATGTACTTTCAGCCCAGGCAATCACTCATCTGGAGTTCCTGCTCGTGGAGAGAGAGAGAGAGAGAGAGAGAGAGAGAGAGAGAGAGAGAGAGAGAGAATATCGACTGATACCCTTCAGCAGTAAGAGGAAGTGGAGGAGGGTGGGAGTGTAAGGCTAGGAGATGGAATCATACATACATGCAGGAATAAAAGGGGGGAGAAGATTAGCTGTGGACAAAACCAACATTTATCCTCACCCTGCTTTTTAGAAGCAGCTAATCACCAACACAATTATTTTAAATATAATAAAATGGACCACACATGCTTCGGAACGTAAATATAATAGCTTTTTAAACATACATAAAAGATGAATGAAACAGATGGCCTACATGACGGCTGCTCGTCTTCTTCTCCAGTATTTTAGACACCATCTGAAGGCACTCAAACCTCTCTCTCTCTCTCTCTCTCGCTCTCATTCTCTTCTCCGGCCCACTCCGTCACTCCCCGCGCTTAATGAACACGTTGTGGTAAAGCTCACAGCTCTGGTTTTCTCGCAGGTGATCGTCAGCTCAGCACCGAATCGTCACGGTAACTGACACTCTCTGATTGAGAGTGATGCTATTAGTGCTACTGATTTAGCAGGTGTAGAAGTGGACAGGTGAAGAACGAGGTTGGGGGGTGGGTGGGTGGGCGGAAGAGTATTGCGTTCGTTTGACATTAGGTTTAAGTGATATTTTTAGGCTATACAAAGCCTTCGTTTTTTTTCCAATCACAGCACTGCAGCAGTGGAATGCTTAAAATGGAGCTCTAAACTGTAATGACATAATTAACATAAAATGAGGCCTGAAGATGTGTCATTATTGCTAAGGGCCTGATGTGAACCGTGCTCCATATAATGATGTGGGTTCTCAGTGTGATGGGTATCAGCGAGCTCGGTGCCAGTTGAAGCCCTGCTGGAGGTCAGTGTGATTGTTAATCTGATCCTGATCCCAGACCTGCATGTCTCTTTCACACCAGACAGCTTATTGTCATGATCTTGATGGCCATGACAACCCTTAACCTCCCTTCATCTCTCTCTCTTTCACTCTCTCTCTTTCACTCTCTCTCCACCTTAGTATAGTCTCATCACTCAAAGGGAAGAGTCGTCTCTCACACACACCTGATGGCCGACAGGCCTGCACTTCCTGTGGGTCTGATAATCAACGTACTGTCAAGGTTGTCAATACCCAACAGACAGAGTGGGGACCAGGGATATCATACACACACACACACACACACACACACACACTACATATGCTGATGGATACACACTCAGATACAAAATTACCAGACCGAGAGACATCATATCACACCGGCGTGTCTCCACACAGGATGAGAATCTGTCGTGGATGTCAGGACGGGTGAGATTGGGTTCTTTGCAGGTTTTGTTCTTGATGAGTGCTGCAGGCTTTATTAATTAGGTTTAATGTTGATGAATGCAGGAGCTGTCATCTCCTCCAGCACACTGAAGCTGTGTGAATGAGCGAAGGCAGCTTTAAACAGGAAGCTGAGCAATACCACTTCAGCCGTCTACTGTACACACACACACACACACACACACACACACACACACACACACACACACACACACACACACTGAGCACATCACAGCTCATCAGTCATTAACGACTGAGTTGCATGAGCGAGGCCAACGGAGAGATAGTCTCAGACTCAAACGCTCTGCCTACAGACTGTCTAATGGATATTATCCACATGTAACACTTCCCAATCACAAATTCTGCCTTCGTTTACATTACCATACCTAAGCACTTCGATTCGATTCAGATACCAATGCTGCCTGAATTTACTTTTCATTTTAGATCGTGACATCATGAAGCGAGACCAAATCCTGAATGGCATTCTGTTATCTATAGAGGAAAACATGCTGTAGGATCAGTGCTTTTTAACTGCTCTATATACTGTGTAGGAAGGTATTTGCGATTTATACAAGCATATTTTTGCTCATTTTAAACTCCGCCAAGCAAAGATTACCCGCACGTCCAAACAATGGCTTTGTTTATAATGTTTGTTAAATTTTCACCAACAACCATATGTCATATAAATTGACAGTTTTTTTTTTTTAGCATTATTATTTCCATCTTTTTTTTTTTTTTTTTTTTTTTTAACCAAAAAAAAAAAAAAAAAAAATCAATGACCATCGCACCATGCAGATGCACGCTTTCCCACTGAGGGGCTCCTCCAAGGAGTTGCTTTACCAACCAGCTTGTTTTTAGTCGGAGAAACAGAACTGGTAAACCAGAAGGAACCTGGTTGTGGAACCACAACCTGCAAAACTCCACACAGTGAGGAACCTGAATCAGGGATCATGGAGGCGTCTGACCCTTGTGCTCAGTTTCAAACCTCACAAGATTGCTCTTATCTACCATATTTTCCGGACTATAAGCCTTTATAAACTATATATAAGCCTTTATATAAGCCTTTTATATACTATAAAACTTTTGTCCCACACTTTGAACCATGCGGCTTATACAGAGATGTGGCTTTTCTATGAATTTTTCTTCAGCCCTCAGGGGGCGGGAGCTCTAGCAGGAAGTGCAAAAACGAGACAGGCAGCGGGAGTCAGTGAAAACAAGAAAGCGCCAGTTTTTGATTTTAGCACATGCAAGACACGCCAACAGCAAAATGGAAAACACTCGAAGAAATTCATATGATGCAGCCTTTAAGTTGAAGGCCACCGATCTGGCTCTTCGTAAAGGAGATAGAGCGGCTGCACGTCAGCTTGACGTGAATGAATCTATGGTGCGGCTTATACTCCGGTGCGGCTTATATGTGACAAAATATGCATTTCTTTTAAATTTTAGTGGGGGCGGCTTATATTTTTGTGCGCTCTATAGTCCAGAAAATACGGTATATGTGCCTGTAACACTTAAAATAATTCCTACTGTGTGAAAATACATATCATTCATTTATTAATTTTTTTAACTGCTTAATCCTAATTAGGGTTGCGGAAGGCTGGCACCCATCTCAACCGAGTCTGGGTGCTGGGAAGAGTACACCCTGGACAGCTCACCAGGCCATCTTGGGGCATAAACACGCTGATGGAAATGCAGCCTACACTGTTAGTCAGGAATGGCTCTTTTATTATTATTATGTTATTATTTTTACATTCCTCTCACCAAAGACAGTGGGAGACATGGCTGGCCTTTGATCACCCGGGTAGCTGCACTGGGGGACAGCAATGGCAACCTGCTGATAGTGGAGCTTGAAACTTCGGGTGAGTAACCCAGCACCCTACCACCAAACCACCACTGCCCTGTCAATACATATTTTAAAGAGATATTATTTCCAGGTTTAAGGTTATTTTAAGGTTATGGGAGTGCGCTAATAAGATCGTTTAGTTTGACAGACAAGCTCATGGATAAAAGTTGAAGTTATGAGTTGATTAAATGCATGCAGCCATCCCTGGACACTATGACGCTGGGAAATCATTGGAATTTTGCCATCTTCATATCTTTTAGGGAAAGCATTTCCACTTACTTTTTTTCTCCACTCATCCTCTTTTCCTTTCCTCTGTGCAGCATTTATTTCACCTCGATCTCCCTCCCTCTCAGTGTTATACATCTTTAATGATAGAAGTGTGCTGAATATTTGTATTCTTTGTGTATATTATGTGTGTGCGTGCGTACATGTATATAAGAGCTTGTGTACGGTACTCGCATGTGTGTAAGTAAGAGACAGAGAAGCGAGGCCTGTTCAGCCACTGACCCTGAATCTGTTAAGGAAACAAACTGACAGCGACTATAATGAGAATAAATGAAATAATTGGGAATCATCAACCAGTACATACACCTCTCTCCCTCTCTCTCTCTCTCTCTCTGTCTCTCTCTCTCTCTCTCTCTCTCTCTCTCTCTCTTTCTCTCTCTCTGTCCCCCCCTCTCTCTCTCTCACTCCCCTCTTTCTCTCATTTCCTTTTCTCCTCACATGCTCACACAGCCCCATCAATGAAAAATTAGGCATAATTAGAGCTATAGTTGAAGGGGCCCAGCATGGCGAGCTTTATGTGTAGTACTAGCTTATAAGAATTACATATTTATGAAAATACTCCAGGAAAAGCAGTTGAAATAATTGGCTATCAGGTGGGTTTTTTAAAAGGCAGAAAGACTGCTGATATGTGACAGACGATTCACAAATTCCTACAAATAATGAGGGTTTTCATCTCTCTCTCTCTCTCTCTCTCTCTCTCTCTCTCTCTCTCTCTCTCTCTCTCTCTCTCTCTCTCTCTCTCCAACAATGACAGTATATTCAATCACAGAAGTTAGTATTAAATATTACAGCAGTAAAATAGAGACTCTCCCATTGGCATATCCCTTCTGTTTTGGGCATTCGTATCTGCTTTATATTTGGGGCACATGTCCTGTTTATGTCTGGGACTCAGTTGCATCACACTTGTGCGTATGTCGTTCTTCTTTGAATGAAATGAGCAGTTAATATCATCAGCTTTGAGAAATGTGACTCTCTACACACACAAAAGCAAATACATGTCACATCATGCTGTGCCTAATATCACTAAAGACTAAACGGATGTTATCAGTGTAATGAACCATGCATCTATAATTAAAGCCACAAATACAGATGATTCTACGGTGATTCTATTAATAGCTAATTTAACTGACATGAGCGAAGAGAAAAACGTGATGATGCCATTACATTCTGATAATCATTCGAAGTCACACTGCATTTCCTGTTCAAAGTAACGAGTGCACTTGTTATATACTATAACTGTGTTTCCATTCACCTGTTCGATCCAGAATCTGAAATTGCAAACTTACCTGAGTAATGGAAACACTGTACCTCTGATACGCATGAGGTGTCTGTTCAGACGAATTGATGAAGAAATATTAAAAAAAGAGTTCAAATGCAAACATATTTGTAACATTTAAGCCATATGACACAACATGAGGAAGCAATACCAACAAAAACACACTGCCAGATCGAATAATTAAGTATCTTTTCATTTTCTGAACTGCTGTATCCTTTATTGTCGGGCCAGTGTAGTGGTTAGGGTGCCTGGCTCATGATCAAGAGGTCATTGGTTTGAATTCCCATTGGCCCTTGGGAAGACCTCTGGGCAGTCTTGAACACAAGTGTGTCTCTGTCCACTCAGCAGTATAAATGAGTACCAGTAAAAAAAATACTGCGAAAGTAACCAACGATGGACTAGTGTCCCATCCAGGGGGAGTTAAACTCTGAGCCATTTCAAACTATGGATAAGCTCCAGCCATGATGAGCCAGTTGGCTCAGGTCTACAAAGCTCAACAGATTTACCTTCCCTTCCCATACCTTTATCCTTTAACAGGGATGCTGGAGCCCATCCCAGCCGATTCTGGATGAAGGCAGGGTACACCAGTGCTGTAGTGGTCAAAAAATAAGTGGGTGCACGCTGCCATTCAAGGTCACGCAGCAGCACCTCAGTGGGGTATCCCCCTTCGAGCAAGGGGGGTCTTTTGAATCAATTGAAACTATTTAGCACTTCATCTCTGATCTCTGCTTTTTATTTACACAGTCGCGGAAATTTACATCGATCAACTATGAAGTCGACCAAATTAAGTCAGTACACGCAACTCAGCCACTAAAACAAGTGGGTACATGGCGTGTAATGGCGTGTACCCATCACTACAGCACTGGGGTACACCCTAAACAGCTCACTAGACCTTCACAGGGCCAAATCATCCATACAAGCATTTACACTCACATTCACACCTAGGGGCAATTGACAATATCCAGTTAGCCTAATGCGCATGTCTTTGGACTGGGGAGTGATGAGCCAGCCAAGCATAGGGAGACTGAGGAGCCTCCAAAAAGAAAGGCCTTGCTGAGCACAGGGCTCAAACTCAAGACCTTCTTTCTGTGAGGTGGAAGTGTTTACCCCCGTGTCACCATGATGCCTATCAGAGCTATTATAAATCCTCCTGACTACCAGGAGTTCAATTTGTCCTCTGTGGGGGACATTTGTAAACCTGAATATCTCCCACCCACTGCATTCTACTGAGTGAACTCCTTTTG
>JAQNCB010000014.1:8474761-8485197 GCA_030068295.1 Euristhmus nudiceps
CCTCTGCTCCTTTGCCGGTCCCCCTGCTGCCGTAGGTGGTGGCTCCAGAGCTGCTGGGGACTGAGGGCCTTTGGTTATGGTCGACTGTCATCGGTCCAGGGGTTGTTACAGTGCTCGCAGATGTCCGTACGGGCCATTGTGACCAAGGCTTGAACTAATTCTTCCCTGTTCACTCTAAAGGGATCTAAACTCTGAAGGGGGTTTAATTCAAAGGCATGGAAAGAAATGGGCAATTGAAATGAACACCTTTATTATAACTGATGTCAATGAATCAATAGATATAGTACTGTGCAAAACCTTTTTGCCTCTGATCAATTTCTGACATTTTTTGCAGGTTTGTCACTATCATCCATTTCAGATGAAGCAAATCTAAATATTATACAAAGATAAAGCACAAGTAAACACAAAATGCAGTTTTCAGTGCCAACTGCATTTTTTTAAGGGGGGGGGGGGGGTATCTGGACCTACAAAGGCCCATGTGAATAAGTAATTGCCCCCTAAATCTAACAGCAGGTTGAACAACCTTTTGCAGCAATAACTACAGTCAAGCGTTTGTGATAAGAGGCAATGAGTCTTTCACATCGCTTTGATGGAATTTTGGCCCACTCTCCTTGGTTGGATTTCAGGCATGAACAGCCTTTTAAAGATTGCCACAGCATCTCAATAGGATTTAGGTCAGGACTTTGACTAGGCCACTCCAAGACCCTCATTTTGTTCTTTTTTAGCCATTCAGAAGTGGACTTGCTGGTGTGCTTCGGATCATTGTCTTGCTGCAGAACCCATGCGCGCTTTAGCTTGAGGTCTCAAACTGATGGACGAACAGTCTTCACCAAGATTTCTTGGAAACGAGCAGAATTCATGGTTCCATCAATCATGACATGTCGCCCAGGTCCTGAAGCAGCAAAGCAGGCCCAGATCATCACACTTGCACCACCATGTTTCACTGTTGGCACAATGTTGTTTTTATCAAATGCAGTGTTCCTTTTCTGCCAGATGTAACGGGATGCATTTCTCCCAAAACATTTTCCCAAAAGCTTTGGGAATGATCAAAATGAGTCTTGGCAAAAGTGAGTCGTGCCTTGATATTCTCTTTGTCAACAGTGGCTTTTGCCTCGGAACTCTTCTATGGATGCCATTTTTTCCTAGTGTCCCTCTGATGGAGTCATTAACATTGACATTAACTGAGGAAAGTGAGGCTTGTAGTTGTTTAGAAGTGGTTTTTGGATCCTTGGAGTAATTTTGGTAGGTCGGCCACTCCTGGGAGGGGTCACCACTGTACCAGGCCTTCTTCATTTATGTGTAATGGCTCTGACTGTGGTCTGCTGGACTCCCAAAGATTTACCAATGACTTTGTATCCTTTCCCAGACTGAGACATCTCTATAATCTTCTTTCTTGTTTTCTCTTAAAGCTCACTGGATCGCGGCATGAAGATGTGGGCTCACTATGGCCTACCTCACCTTGTCTGACAGGATTTATGTTAGGGATCTCCTGATTGGAAATGTCTGACAGCAATCAGGCTTGGGTGTGGCCTTGAAATTGAACTCAGTTTTCCCCAATAAGAAGATTAATCACAATAACCTCACCTTTTATCAAGGGGCAGTTACTTTTTCACAGAGGTTCATGAAGGTTTGGAAAGGATTTTTCTCTTAACAAATAAATCACAACAGGAAAACTGCATTTTTTGAATATTTGGATTATCTTTGTATAATGTTTACATTTATTTGATGATCTGAAAAATTTAAGTGTGACAAACGTACAAAAAAGTAACAAAAAAATCAGTAAGGGTGAAAAAACTTTTGCACAGCACTGTAGAAGTGAATAGAATTGAATCTTGATCAGATAAGAGCTTGCTTTGGGGGAAATAACATCCAGCTCGCTCTACTCTTGTTTGCCGTACAGCTTAATCCTACTATTTGGGGAGCACGTGGTCTGAAGCCTTTCTCAGCTGACACTGGGCAAAGATACCCAGAACAGCTTGCAAGTCCATCACAGTTGAACATACTCAAATCCACATTTAGGGACAATTAATTTAAAACTACTAATTAATCTAATATGTAGGCCTGTTTGTTTGTGGGAGGAAACCAGAGTCCCTGGAAGAACCCTGACAAACACATGCAAACTCCACACAGAAATGACCAAGCCAAGAACCTTCTTGCAGTGATGTAGAAGTGCTAACCCCAATGCCACCATGCCACCAATCCAGCAGTGTGGCAAGTGCAGGGGTCACCAACGTGGTGCCCGTGGGCACCAGGTAACCGGCAAAGTCCACATGAGTAGCCCGCGGACCTGTTCTAAAAATAGCTCACCATCGCGCCACTTATCAGTGAGTTACATCTAATTTTTTTGTTGCCAATCTTTTTCTAAATTATACTTGCATTTGGTGTGGAATGAAAATGACAATTAAAAAAAAAACTTTAAAAAATGTTTCATATTATGGAGCTAGCTTGTCTTCATGGCAAGTGGTTGCTTTTTAGGAATTTCCATGAAAAAAGATTGTTGTCTGTGCAAACCTGTTTTAATTCGTGAGCTTTTTCCGATTCATTGAGTAGTTAGTATGGTAGTTTGCGTGAGATGATTTACCCCCAAAAACATGGCAGAAAAGAGAAAGAAAATGTATAATTGTCACAGTGAATGGGAGGAAGAGTTCATTTATTTTATTTTATTTTTTTGTAAATCATTGTGAGATTCCTACGTGTGTCTCGTTTGCAGGGTGACTGTGGCGACGGTAAAGTGGCACAACGTTGAGATATTTTAGAACGTGTCATGCAAGCTCCCATGCTAACTGCCCACTGGGCAGTGCACGACAGGCAGAAAAAGCACCTGTAGATTTTGTGCCAAGTTCAGTAAAATCTCAATGTTGATTTTTTTATGTTACATAATTGATAACTAACAGTATGCGTAGTTCATGATTTGTTAAAAATTGTTAGTGGCTAGTTAAAATGTTGTAGAAGTGATCATTTGAAAATGTAAACACTTGCAGAGATTTCTAGAAATAAAGTGTTGCATATTGATATCGGTTTCATAACTTGTTAAATCATTGTTGATGATTGTTGTAAGAAATCATGATCAAGATCAGCGTCTTCACATAGATGAATGTCATTATTTATTTGCTATTTTAGATGTGTCTATCAAACTGGTAGCCCTTCACATTAATCGGTACCCAAGAAGTAGCTCTCGGTTTCAAAAACTTGACTAGTTGGTGACTCCTTGAATGCTACATTGCTATATTTCATACTTCAACTCTACCTACTACGATTAAAGAAGATTTCAGATTCCACAGATCCCATGCCTTATCTTAAAGTAAGTATGCACTTAAGTATATCCTTAAAGAGCACTTTGTCTTTTTTTTCCTCCCTTCATCCTAAAGAAAGTATAGCTTGTCACTTCAGAGAACTACAGCTCAATGAAGGGCATCCAAGAGCAAATATACCGAAAGAAATGAGAGAACAATGGAGAGAAAAAGATAATCGTGCAAAAGGCGAAAATAAAAAGTAGTTAAATTTTCCTTTTGTGCTTTTGTCCTTAGCAGTTTACTCACCCTTTCTTTCTTTCTTTCTTTCTTTCTTTCTTTCCCTCCTCCTTTGTGCACTTTCCCCCCATTCCCTCTCTCTCTCTCTGCTTGGCTGGACTAATTGAGTATCTAAACAAACTAATTAATCACCAGCATTGGTGAAAGATGGACAGGTCCAGGGAGGTGATGTTCATCAAACTCCCCCAATTTGCTTTTTTTAATCCCTGCAGCAATTTATTTGCTGAATTTGCAAACACCCCCCCATTGGCCAAGGTTAACCGTACACATGCTCATTTACTATTTATGATTTTTCATAGCGGATAAGTTCTCTCCCTCTCTCTCTCTTCTCTCTTCTCTCAATGCACATGCATTAATCAAAAATAATGAATAAAATGATCCATCTGACAATGCTCGTGGCCTCGCAGGTTTCAGGAGAATAACCAACCAACTTTATTAATCAACACATGCTGATTAATTGTTACAAACTGTCATCCATAAATTTTAATAGTACTTGGCCAACACTAACAATATCTCCAGTGGCTTCAGATTTATTGAGAGCGATTGGCTATCGAGTAGAGGAGAAAGAGTCACAAATGTGGACCAAACACCCCCCGCCTCCACATTACCCGTTTAAAAGAACTTTAAGATCCTCTAAGTTTTTTTAAACTCGTCCTGTACTCTTCAAGGGCTGCCGTAATGGCTGCTTGTTGCCCTTTTGTGACTCCCCTCATCTCTCCCCTCTCTGCTCTGGCCTTGCTTGGATCTCCGTAGGATAAGGTGAGGCACCGGAGTAAACCATTAAGGATGACAGTTTCACTTTTCTCCCTCTAATTACTTGTTCCTGCCTATGTGGCATTTCTTAGAAAAATTTGTTGAATAATGACCGGCATTAAAATGGAGACTCTTAAGAATTTATATGCGCTGCTTAATTTATCATGTACTTTCTTTATCTCCTCCTTGGATTTATATCCAAAGTGTCGCAGGCCCCCTCTGCTTGCTGACAGCGCCGTCATTTTCTTAAGGGCACAGCATGTATATCAGTGACAAATTTCCCTGACGCCATGCAGGCCGTCGCAACTGCTTGCGGCCGCGCTTACTCCTGCGTAGACATTGTTTATTTGCACTTTGGAGATACTTAAGAATCGCTTACGCAGTCAGTTATAATGGCAGAACGATTTCAGATATGAATCCGACAAGGTTGCTTTTGCACATCACTTCATTGGGAAACAAATTTCACTTTAATAAATTTACTGTGAACAGTCTCTCAGGTGAAACTCAACAAGTCAGCATTTCGGTAAATGCCAGGAAATTGTCATTTTTAATTTTTATGCTTTTTTTCTTTTTTTTTTGTGGTGAGTCAGGTTGTTGTTTAAAGAGTGAATCTAATGGACTTTGGTGTGGTAGTTAAAAGCAGCATAGCTGAATCCTTCTGGAGTATTTTTTTTCTTTTGATTAATTTTAAAAAGAACACATTAAGTTCAGCATGGTATTTCGTCTCTACTCCAAGTGCACACTTGGGTCATTTTCATTGTTTTAGGGGTCCAGGCTACTTGCCCTGAAAGTTCTGAGCATTTTGTTGAAGTTTAAAATAATTTTTGGAGCCTGGAAGGAGTCCAGAAAACTGATCCTGGTCCATATTAAGTGAAAAGAATCCACTCTTCATGCTGCATCACGAGACACGTGATTGACTCACGGGCAAAAAGGTGGTGTAGTGGTTAGCACATCCGACTCACAGCAAGAAGGTCCTGGGTTTGAGTCCAAAGCTCAGCTTAGGTGTTTCTGGGTGGATGCTCTCTCTGTACATCAGTAGGTTTTCTCTGGATACGCCCTGCGCCCTGATAAAACGGTTTGGCGAGTGATTGGTTGATATTTTGTCCTTTCTCCAAAATGTTCCGATGTTAGAGAAAGTCTTGTTTTCATCAGCAGGGAGGAGGAAATGTCTTACTCACCTATAACACCAGACTTTTATAGAACTTGTGCACTGTAATTAGTTTAGCTCATTGCAAATGCATACATGTCATGCATAAAATAACGCAGGTCTCTTTCAGGCCTCCATCTATCCATCCATTCATTCATTGATTTTCTGAACCAATTAATCCAAATTAGGGTCACGGGGAGACTGGAACCCATCTCAGCCGACTCTGGGTGAGGGCAGGGTACACCCTGGACAGCTCGCCCGGCCATCGCAGGGCAGAAACACGCAGATAGCTATGCAGCTACTCTTGACAAAAGTCAGCAATGGTTCTTTTACATCCCTCTCACCACAGACAGTGAGAGACACGGCCGGCCTTTGATAACCCAGTTCGCTGCACTGGGGGGGGGCAGCAGTGACAACCGTTGACAGTGGAGCTTGAACCCCTGACCTTGGGATCAGCAATCCAGCACCTTACCACCGAGCCACCAAAGCCCTCCATCCATTCATCCAACGGTTAATCTATACAGTTTATCAGTCAGAGATGCAGCGGTAACTGGAGCCAATCCCATCTGACTTCAGGTGCACCCTGGTTAGTTGCCAGGTGGGATATCTTACATATTCCACCTTTGTAGACGATGAGCATATCATTGGACAATGTAATGAGCATATCATTGGAGAGCAGGAGAAAACCAGAGTACCTAGAGGAAACCACGAGGCAAATACAGTGGAACCTTGAGATACGAGAGCTTGAGTACATGAAATTTTAATTTTAAGAAACGATATGCAAAGATTTTTTCGCTTCATATTACGAAAAATTATTCACCATACGAAAGAAACGAAACGCAACCGCTCGCAGTAAATTTTAAAATTCACGCCATAAAAGTGCCCTGGCTGGCCTATTGGTCAGGATCTTTCCCATCATACTCAGTACCATGATGCTGCTCTCCTATTGGCTGAATATTTCTCATCAAGCATCAGTCAAGGGGAAGTGAGTCGAGGGGATGGTCAAAGGGATCCGAAAAAACAGTGAAGATGAAGAATCCGATGAAAATTAGAAACTGAAGAAACTGAAAAAAGAAAAAATAATTTTAAGTGTAAATAAGTTTAAGTGTTAATGTTTCCTGCCATTTATTTTCTGCCGTTTGCCTTTCTCGCCACTTTCGCTTGCGGACATTGCCTCACTTGAAAGGTAAGGTTCCACAATTTCCAATTTTCTTCCTTTTTTGCATTATGCACTATTATCTATTTAATTTACAGCTATTAACGGTTAGGTTAGGTATACTGAATGATTCAAATGTATTTGGCTCTTATTTCATTCTGGTTTATTATAAAATTGAATGTGGTGTTTTTGTTGAGTGTGGAAGGAATTAGACGATTTACATGTAAAATGCGATTCATGATACAAAAAAATCATGAGACAAAAGCCACTCCGGAATGGATTAATTTCATATCTCGAGGTTCCACTGTATGCAAATCCCACACAGAAATGCACTCCCTGAGCTTGAGACTCAAACCCAGGACCCTCTTGCTGTCAGGTGGACATGCTAACCACTACGCCGCCATGCCACTCCTCCATAAATTTTTACATCGATAAAACACATAAGAAATAGATCTCTAGGATTTTGAAATCCACTCACAGGCCGGGTGATGAGTACAGCCTCAAACCTAGCCTGAAATGGTTCCTGAATGTAGACATGGTTCCTGAATTGTTCCTGAGTGTGAAGCACTCTAATATCCTCATTCATACGGTGTATTGCTAATTCTTTTCAAAGTTTGCCTATTCGTTCTTCCTTATTAAAATATAAACACTTTTTAGGTGCACATAAGAATGATTTATGCAATGAACCCACTTAGCCATTAGAAAGACTACCCTCAACGTCTGCCTTACTGCTGTTGTTTCTTTTCCATACTTCCCCCCCATTTATAGTAATTTACTGCATGCTCTTGGGAGAACAAGCTTTAATATTGGCCTTCTTTTCAAGGGCGTCATACTGTGCACAGAGTGTCCCTCTGTTTAAGATCTAACATCGTAACTGGCACTAACAACACAGTGGTGCTTTTAGTAGCTGGATGCTGCATGAGACTCTGGCCTGATGTTAGTCCATGTGATGATGCTACTAATTGGACAAGTGCTAATGATCAAAATGGAGCATCCTGCTGCCCAGCTTTGATTCCTTCCACAGACAAAAAAAAAACAAAAAAAAAAAAAACCAAACAAACAATCATACAAACAAAAAAACCCACTTTGCAGATGATGACAGCACATTGGGTAGGGTCCAAGAAAGGGGTTCAGGGTGGCTTTTTATACACCAGCTCCATTTTTCTGCCCCTTTCTTTTCTTTCTTCTCCATTTTCAGAACAAACATACCATTTCCAGCCCAGGCAAATAGACTCGGCGTTTCTCGCTGGCCTCTCTCTCTGTGGCCGTATGACAACAATGAATATATTATCGTAGGCTCCAGCTTAAACACTTAAACATGTGACCTAATGAAATTACAGGTTTGCCCTGTCTCCACTACTTTGCTTTAGCCCCTGTGAGCATTTCTATGCTAATCAGATGCTAATACATGGAAACGACAGCAGACATTTAACCCTGGAGTACGGGAACGCTAGTGAATTAAAGAGACTTTTTTTCATGCTTTGTCGTTTTTTTTTTTTTTTTTTCCAGCATTAGTACTTAATGGAATGCCTTAGACACTGAGGCAAATGTTATAGTTTTACCTTTTTTTGGGAGCTAAATGCCCACTTCTACTCCTAAATTGGACCAGAGATACTGTTTTAAACTTTGATCTTTTTCCTGCCCAACCTCTTTCAAAGCTTGGATAGTGATACCATCAGGAGAATTAATGCTAATTGTCGATTCTGCGGGACTTTATAGCCATGTATGACATCAAACATCAATCTCAATAGCAGTATTTATGCCACTCAAAGTACTCCAGATCTGGTGTGCCCAGTGCTTTATAACCATAGGAATATCTCTCCGCTTCCATCATCCTTCTTAACCAGATACCCATTTGTCATTATGCCCTCCTATGTGTATTGCTAAATTGAGACATATCCTAGTTTTCCTCATTGCCACTCCTCCTCTGCTGCCGCCGCCACCTCCTCTCGTATTCTCACCCTGGGCAATGGCAGAGCTCTGATGGCCTACTGACACATTAAGTGGAGTGATGGCAGTGCCAGGGTGTGGCTGCAGGGAGATGAACGGAGGAAAAAAAAACCCTGCATTACCTAGGTACTCTCTCACACACTTATAAATGTGACAGCACCGTTTGACCTTGTAACCTTCTCATTTAATGGCACAGCAGCAAGTAAAAAAAAGGGCTGACATGCTGTATACAGAGGGTAAATGTCTGATCGGAGTGTGGCTTAATATAGCTGTTATTATGACTGACCCGATTGTTGATGAGGTGAAAGAAAAAGAGTAATAGGCAGGCTCTGAGTTGAGTATATTAGGGATGTAGCGATGGGATATAAGCTAAGAAAAACCATAAATGACCTGATTTTTCAACCTGATATGACAGCACTTTAATCGGAAACACTCACATAAGAACCGGAGAGTGCCACAGGGTTCTTGTTCAGTCAGATCTCCCCATACAGACGGGACTACATTCCCAGCCTACATATGCACAGCCCTTGTGATAACCATCACTCTCAGGTTTGAAAGAAAGAGAAAAAAAAAAGAACGAAGGCGAGAAAACCCGATGGATGACATTTGTTCATTATCATTGTGAATAGATTTTCACCTGCTTGCTGCCTGGTCTGCTACTCCCGGCTCGATGAATATCAAACAGGCTTTTTTTTCTGTCCTTGGGGCCAAATTTAGGAAATAACATCCCTGCTCTTCTCCCTGGAGTGGAAAACAGTGGCACCTCAAGTAGCTATCACTCAGTCTACGCTGCCTGGCTTTATGAGCCTCTCCATAATGAGCTGGAGTAAGAGGAAAAGAGCGACAAAGCTCATGCAAAGGGATGTGAATAGCAGAACAGAGGACATTGCCAGAACACAGGTCTTTTAATTTGGTCATATTGGAGTATGATCCCTAATTTGGATCAACCTCAGAAGTTTGTAACATCATAGCAATAGCACAGTCAAGGATTTCTAGATCCAGTGGCAAGTTCCTTAAAAAGGAATCTGTTTACATTTTGTTCATTTCAAAAGTCTTACTCACATGTGTCATTTTTAATTAACCCATCATTAAGACACAATCAACTGGACCTTTCCTGAGTAACATGTCCATCCGTACATTCGTTTGTACATCTCTGTATCCGTATGCATCACAACGTTGATTGGCTGTCTACGCTTTCAGTATTGTTGTCAGTCACGCCATCCATCTGGGAGTCTGTGTGTCTGTGAGTCTGTCTGTCCATCAAGGCCCATGGACACTGTAGTGCCTCCAATAATTGCTCAATCGCCATAAAACTTATATTTGGGATGCATCTTGGTCACCCCCAGAAGCCTATTGAAAATTAGCTTGATATGTTAATTATTACAATTGTAATTATTTAAATTATTAACTAGATTTACAGGTGTGTATAGTACTGTGGCGGCAATGCATTCACACGCGGCGGCTCTGAGCTCTCAGTTTTGTTTTTTTTCGGTATCTCTTTGTGTTTTTGTTATTTATGTTTCAAAACTTTCATGCATAATACACTACGGAAGGGCTGAACTGTTGGGGCTATGGAAAAATTCTGGACTTTTTCAACCTCCAAAGCTGGATTTTATTCCACCAGAGCCTTCAGCATCCCTCCTCTGTGGCCCAGGAGATGAAATAAACCAAAGCGGGGTTGGCGGGGAGGGCTGCATGCTAGCCCACACAGCCTGGTGCTATATGTTACATGGGCAGAGCAATAGAATATGTTTCCATGGTGTTTATGGAGCCAGCCAAACTTTACAAGAATATTACTTGATAATATTACTGATATTATGCAGTGTTGTTTGAAAACTTGTACATACAGACATATATATATATATATATATATATATATATATATATATATATCTGGTAT
>JAQNCB010000014.1:8507441-8519416 GCA_030068295.1 Euristhmus nudiceps
GTGTATATGGTGGGTGATATGCACATGCAATAAATTTCCGCATGCCTGTTTCTTGTATAATTATGTGTTGCAGGAAGACAGATTGTTTTGTTATGTTGCAATATTTTTCTAGAAAAAGAAATGCACTCATCCTGTATTTAACCTTGAAAAATTATGTGTTGGCAAATATCATATCGTGAGACCTTTACTAGAGCACAACTTCACTGCAAACCGCATGATCCACAGGAAAACACAACAAGCACGTCACTAGACTCGTTAGGTATCCTTCCATACAGTTATTTCAAGCTACACTAAAAAAAAACCCAAAAAAAAAAAAAACTGAACGGCTCTCTCACATCTGCAGACCAGAACTCAACGGGTGATTTAAACACCCTCTATCTGGACTGGAACATTACGTTAATTCACTGATGCATGAAACATTAAAATGTAGATGGCACTAAAATGAAGGGTGAGGAAGTGTAGAAGAGAGAACGAGCTTTCGGGTGAAGTGGGTTTATTAAGAGTGGCCCATGCTAGTTTGCTGCCATTATTAGCTGATTAGGTGTCAGAAGGAAGAAAAGACCTGGCAACCTCACAAGGCAAGAGGTGTGAGCCATTTTACATCTGCGGACAAAAAAGGAGTTGGGATAATTAGCACAGCATCACCAGATGATTCAGACTCGGATGGAAGGGGGGGAGAAAAAGGAGTAAGTGCAGTTTTTAAAACAAACTTAGAGAAGCCGGGGGGGAGGGGGTGTATGCGGCTGGATGCGAAAGTTATTAACATCACAGGAAGAGAAAAATGAAAGCACAGAATTATTTAACAATGCATTTGATTAGCTTGGATTGCTATATACTGCAAATCTAATAAATATATTTTCGAACACCCAAAAAAAAAAAACCCTCAACAAAAAAGTACAAAATAAAATCATTTGAGAAAGCATGAAAGAAAAATTTATGCAACAGATAATATATTTTATTGTAGATGCATGGGACACTTACATAAGCTTTGATAAGAAAATGCAAGCAATCCAAAAGAACTGAAGCATGAAAACCTTAGTGTGCTATATGGCACAGCTGCATGTTAAAGCAAAAAAATGCTACAAAGCACCTTTACATGAATGTGGCACATGAAAAACTAATTTATAAATGAAATTATTCAGTTTAAAGGGCTAAGCATGAATCTAAATCCATTTTCTTAGTACAAGTCACAGTTTTGCAGTTTTATGTCAGATCATATCAAGAGTAGCTCAGTGAGTCAGTGGTTAGCATCACCACATCACATCGAGATGGTTCTGGGACTGAATTTGACATGGACACATTAGGTCAACAGGTTCCCATAACGGCTGGCTGCATTTGTGTTTGTCCTGCAAGAGATCTGTTCAGGGTGAACCCTGCCTTTTGCACTAAGTTAGCTCGGGTTGGCTCCAGATTCCTCTTGAAATTCTGACAGATAATTCGTATAGATAATAAATGGATGCATTGATGGATGCACAGTGTGCATCAAGGAAAAGTCTGATTACTAATTAGAAGCTCCTCCATTATGATTGTTTGACTGTTAATGGTTTGTTTATTGCTGCTGACCAAAGACACCATGGTGCAGAGATTTGCTGTTCAGGTTTATTGCAGGTGGAAAAGGATCCACTCACCGACCAAAAAAGTTTTATTAAAAACAGGCAAACAGCTGCCAGAAAATTGTGTGTGTTTTTTTTTTTTTTTTTTTTTTTTTTTTTTTTTTTTTTTTTGTGGTCCGAGTATTCCAAACTCAAAACAGAGAGCAAGGAAGGGACTTGCAAGAACGGTCAAAGGCTCAAGAAAAACCTCTGGCAGAAGACTGGCATGATCTTGCCCCAACTGTGGGGAAATGTGGGGTGAAGTAGACATACTATGCTGGGGAACATAGGGAAAACCAAAAGAGTCATGACCGACAATAACAAAGACACATGGCAAGGCAACAATCAAAACACCACATGATACCAGAAAGCAAACGCGAATCAGCAGAAGTCTCAACTTTACCCCCCGCACGGACACATCCTGGCATCTTAGCCGAGTCCGTCTTCTGAAAATTCCAGACGAGTCTGCCACCCAGCATGTTCCGATCAAAAACCCAATCCCCCCGTTCACTAAGAACTGAAGGCAACAGCCGCAGCAATGGACATCCAGAAGCTGGTTAACTGTAAAGGCATCAGAGCCATCGATGAGTTGTGGAAGGGGCTTGGGAATGGGGCCGAGTCAGTCACAAAAGAGAAGTTTAATCCAAGATGTGGGAAGCATGATGAACACGGCAGAGGGTTTGGGGAAACCTAAGCCACACAGCAACAGGGCCCACAACCATCACAATGGGGTTCAGACCAATAAAATGGAGTCAGTTTTCAGGACTTCACAGTGAGAGGCAAACCGCAAGGTGAGAGTCTGATGCATTGACCCTCATGACAGGGAGGCATCTTTGAATGGTGTTGCCTGGTTGCCTGGTGCTTCTTCAGGGCTGAAGCACATTTCAGAGCTCCAGGTGCATCACGCTTGGGTTCAGGCAGTAGTCCAAGCTTTAGCAGAAGAGTAAGCTGTGGCAAGGCTGGCACTGGAGCAGGTGATAGATATAGAGCAGGTTGAAATTGTTGTATCTTCGCCCTAAAATCAGCAATTGCTGTGGACAGGCTTGCCAAGGTCCTTACAAGCTCCTTCCTATATTTTGTTTGTCATCTCCACAGCATGACGGCCTGTTCCAGTGAATTCCTCCACTGGTTTGGGGCTGCAGGACCCATGCTGGCCAGATCGTGCCGTTAGAGTTACTTGCAGTGGAACGGATCCATTCACAGACTAAAGTGAGAGAGAGCACAAAGTTTATTAAATGGGCAAACGGTCCAAAACAACAGGCCGAAATCATGATCAGAGAATTCCAAAAAGTGAAAACAGAGAACAAGGCTCAACTGGCACAATCTCGCCCTGACTGTGAGGAAATGCTTGGTTTAAGTAGACAGACTACTCAGGCAGGTAACGAGACACAGGTGAGCATAATGAACATATGGAAAGCCAAAATGGTCATGACAGACAAAAACAAAAGCACATGGCAAGGTAACAATCAAAACAAATTCACATGATATCAGAAAGCAAAAACTAATCAGCAGATGTCCGAACATTTGCAATCTTACAAGATCAAGTTCACATAAAGTGGAGCTAAAGAAACATGAAGTGTCCTTTTCCCTTTTATATTAACCCTAGAACGGTTACCAGGGTGGAATTCACCCAGTGTAAATGAGGTGGTTGTGTAACTCGTACGTCTGGCCGTGTGAGTATAAGTATGTTATAAGTATGTTATAAGTATGTTATAAGTATGTTATTACATATTAGTTAATTTAGGGTCAGATTCTACCGGGTTTACCTTCCACGTTAGCAAATTAGAGAGTAACCGTTCTACGGTTAATGACATTTCAGGTCTACAGAATCTCTCTCATGAATAAATCCAACCAGTCCAGGACTCTTTTAAGTATTATGAACTGGAATTCCGTGTGTGTGTGTGTGTGTGTGTGTGTGTGTGTGTGTGTGTGTGTGTGTGTGTGTGTTTGATGTGTAAGCTGTGTTTCCAGTGAGAGGCTAATGGCTGGTGGGAAAATTGCTCACTCATGTTTCAGAGCGTCGAGGGTTCTGCAAGGCATGCATCTCTTGGGCTTCCCTCCCGGAGGCTTACTTCCTGTTTGCACACTGATTTAAGCCTATCGGGTCAAACTTCACCGCTTCCTTCCTGTCTGAGAGGAAATCAGAAGTGTATGCAGGTGTTTTAATATGTGTGTGTTTGCCATTAGGAATTGTGAGGAAAAATAACTTTACAGATGTTAATAATAATTCTGAATTATAGCATAAATAAATAAAAATAAGACATTTTGATTTACTTAAGAAATTGATTATTCGATATGTACTCGAGACAAACACAGGGTGTTTTTACTCCTGTTCATTTCATAGGAATATGCATTTTCAAATATTTAATTAATGTTACTCGTCTGTTCTTCCTATAAAGGTTTTTGCAGAAACAAAATGGCAATTCAAATAATAATAATAATAATAATAATAATAATAATAATAATAATAATAATAATAATAACAATGTGCTAAAGTCCAAAATTTTCATTAAGAACAACAGTATACAATAGTCTACAGTTTAACATGATATCTTACAAATTTTTAAATTAAGATATTTAGATTAAAAGATGAGAGGTTTAAAAATATATTTAATGTAAAAATTAATCTATGTAGTAGTAGTTTGTGTTTTCCCAATTCCCTTTTTTTCCCTTATTTGTGATAGAACTGTAATGCAGCCTGTTTTTTCTGAACAATAACACAGCACAATTTCTTCATGAATAAAGTTCAGACTGCATTATATGACCTTTCTCAGCTTATTTCCAAAACATCTTAATGATTGTTTATAGCGCTTGCTACGCTTTTAACTGTATTGCACCACGCAAACTTTTTAATGCACTTGAAAATGGCATTAATTTCAGTGCAGAGCCTTCAAGACATATCCGCAAACCACAAATCCTAAAGCTCATGTGCCTTTTCATATAGTGCACTAAAATACTGGCCAGCCCTCCCCTTCAGTTCTAAATCTGCCCCAGAGAATGGAGGCAATTCTGCAGAGCAGTCCCTGTTGTTGCTATTATCTGCTTTATTGAACATAGCACCCCGTTTCCAGGGCCATTTACATAAACGGAGGAGTCTATATATTAAAGAAGCACCAAATGACTCATGACTTGGGGGCGAATGGAGGCCCCATCCCTCTTCCCCTCCTCCCTGCAGATCCCCACACTCCACTCCAACTCTGCAACTCTGCATTGCAAAGCCCCTTACATTAAATTGTGATAGATGAAGAACGGAGGCCATTCATACAAATCAATGACTTTAGTGTATGTGTCATTAGCTTGAGAGATGCAGGCAGCGGTCAGTGCCATAAATCAAGCGATGATCGGCCTGTCTGCGAGGCAGCACGGCTCCCCGCACAGCCACACGCATTAGTACACTGGAGAGAAGAGCAGAAAAGAATCAGAGCAAATGGCTCTTTTGCTTATTAGTGCCATTCTAGGTTAGTATGCTAGCTCGCGCCCTTTGAAACGCTTTGTTTTCTTTGTTTATTTATGGCCCAGATGTGGAGCGACTGTCCCTAAAGATCACCCAACCATCGGATTAATGGCTCACAACTCTGGCTACTTTGATGCTAATACTGATGGCAGAGACCCAGCGACCTGAAACCCCAAAGAGATTACAGTCAATAGTTCACCCTTTCACCCAGCATGGCACAATGGCACAACAGGGAAAGATAATGTCCTCCGTCTTCGAGTGACAGAGATTTAATATGGACTCTGGACTTATTTATGTCTTCTGTTATGAGGACGGGATAATGTGAGCAAACTCGTACTAATCACATCGGATCATTTCTCAAACTAATTTCTAATCCTATTCTACGACTCAACAATAATGTTTGATACATGGTGCATTGAGTATTAATTATGATTATAATCATTACACTTAGAATTCTGTTTCATATCAGAGGATCTTACGGCCAACGTCATATGATGAACACAGCCACAGCATGATCTGATGATAGTGAAGGGCATAATATGAGACTTACTGTATATCATTTTCTTACTCACTAAACATTTCCGTGATTTAAAATGAAAGATTATGAAA
The DNA here is from genome assembly GCA_030068295.1 of Euristhmus nudiceps. Lineage (NCBI taxonomy): Eukaryota > Metazoa > Chordata > Actinopteri > Siluriformes > Plotosidae > Euristhmus > Euristhmus nudiceps. The sequence goes on from JAQNCB010000014.1 coordinate 8,513,097, forward strand.
AGCAAGTTTTCTATAGAAAACATGAAATATGAGTGGGTTTCAATTTCTACTGCAATTCTGTAAGTGTCTAGGATATTTATTCATGTACCGTATATTTTCCCCCTATAAAATAAAAATTTAATAAAAAATGCTTAAAACAGAAAAAAATAAAATAACTTATGAATTTTTTTTGCTTGTGTTTATAAATACATTCATTCATTAATTAATTCATTTTGTAAGCCACTTAATCCTAATTAGAGTCGCATGTGGCTGGTGCCCATTTCAGCCAACTCTGGGTGAAGGCGGGTACACCCTGAACAGCACACCAGACCATTGCAGGGATAGCACACGTAAAACCATTCACACTCTCACACACTCTCACACACACACACACACACACACACACACACACACAGCGATTTGGAACTGCTAATCAGCCCACTGTGCACGTTTATGGTCTACAGGAGGAAACTGGAGTACCCAGAGGAAACTCATGCAAGCACAGGGAGAGCATCAGAACTCCCCACAGAAATATCCGAAACGTGGGATCTTCATGCTGTGAGGCGGACGTGCTAACCACTGCGCCACTGTGCCGTTGTGTTTATAAATGTCTTTAAAAAAATCCCATTAAGAAAAATAAATAATTATAATATTCCCTAATTATATGAATCAATCAGTTGTTTTGATAGTTAACATGGGAGATATTAATTTGCTTTGCACAGGTTTCTGAATATCAAACTTATTTGCACATTCTATTATATTTGCTTGTGTGCATGTTTGTGAGTGTGTGAATGAGGATGAGTGTTCCAGGGGAGGGTGTGAGTGAGCGTGCCAGCGAATAGGCAAAGTCACATGGGCTCATTTGTGCATCTATTGTTCCCCAGTTAACTCTCTTAACAATGAACCACAGTTTACACATCACAGGAATGTATACACAAACGCGCCACCCCAAAGACAATACTGCAAATGAGCATGTTGTTAATTAAATATCATGCGCTAAGCCTTTACATAACCCCCTGACAACATTTGTACAATCCAGTTACAACCTTGAAATGAGTCCTGCTCTCATTCCACTACAATGGAATGGTACTGTGCTGTCTGGCTCTTATGATATATGATCATTGACGCCATTAGACTAAGGTATTATTAGAAGATTAGGTGAAGCCGGCTAGAAATTAGGTCCTAAAGAGCTTCACTGTTGTGAGACAAAAAAGAAGCTGAAAAGCTCGAGAAGCCACAGATTTCTAAAAGAACATCCATGCAGATGAGTGAAGCATAGATGTGGTTAATGTAAGTTGAAATTATATCTGTGGCAGAAATGATCATATCAACATGCACCTCATGGTTCCAGCTCAGAGAAAAAATCTGTACAAGCTTATATATAGTGAGGAATATAATTCAATTTACACTGATTTACTCAACAAGTGAACCTGTTGGAAGATAAGCAAAAGGAGCATCGGTGATGGTTTCAAAGCTTTGTATCACTGATGGTTTCCTCAAAGATTTGTCCCTTTAAAGGGAGGAAATCAAGAGGAATCCATTTAAAAAGCCAGAACTGGTAACAAAGAATGTCTGTGAAGCATTATTTCTCATTCAAATTTTAATAGAGGTAAAGCTAGTAGCCCAAAACAATCATTTACAGATATTAACAGACCTACTTTCTCTATAGTAGAGCTCCTTCAGCTTGCATGAATGAAACACCTTACTGAACCCTAGAACGGTTACCAGGGTGGAATTCACCCGGTGTAATTGAGGTGGTTCTGTAACTCATACGTCTGGCAGTGTAAGTATAAGTAAGTTATAAGTATGTTATAAGTATGTTATTACAAATTATTGAATTTAGTGTAAAATTATCTTGGGTTTACCTTCCACGTTAGCAAATTAGAGGGTAACCGTTCTAGGGTTAAAAATAAATAAGTAAATAAAAATAAACCAAAAAAAAAGAAGAAAAGAAAAGAAACATTAACTTGATTTTGGATCAACATAATGTTGAATGGCTGCTCACTTTTTGGCAGGAATGTGACACATGCATACTTATTTTTTTTTTTTCACAAAACAACCTGAAAACAACAAAGTTAATCTTTAAAATTTTTCTCGCTGCTTCTATTGACCTTTCCTGAGAACATGGCTTAATCTTTTAGAGCATCAACAGAATAATTCATGATTTCAGTCTGAGCAAAAAAATAGACTCAGTCAACAAAATATCAAAAGGAGTTCCGCATTTATGCGTTATTGAGTAGTAACTCAAGTTCAGGTGAGTTTGATTAGGAAACACTTCAGCTTAAATTGTTGGCTGACAGAAGGTGTTGTTTTCTGTGTGTGTGAAATAAAAAAGTGTAGTTAAAGAATCACATATCAAAAAGAAAAACATGCTTAAAAAACAACTTGACACTTTTGTTTTTTAAGAGTGAAGATTATATCATGACTACTTTAAATAAAATTTACCCACTTATAAGTATGAACGGATTTCAGATGTTTCTGAGGTGTCGCGTCTCACTGTCATTGTAAGCCAACTGCAAAAGGATTTCTCACTCACTTATTTGCCAATCCACTTAATCCTATTAGGGTCATGGGGAAGCTGGAGCCTGTCTCACCTGACTCTGGGTGAAAGTGGGGTGACGGTTGTCCATCGTGATTGCCGATGACCTTCTTTGATTTGCGCCTGCCAGTTCACAGTCCCTGTGGGTTTTTTGCTTTTCTGACATGGGCATGGAGATGGCTAATGAGCCCACACTTGGACTTGCAAGAACAACCACATTCAAGATAGGAGTATTCAGATCCAGGGATTTCTTGACGTGGTTGATTTAGTCTTCCTTTCCGAGTCCAGCGTTTCCCCAATAGCTTCTACAATGCGGTTCTTCTCGAGAGTGTTGACACCCTCTTGGAAAGAAGTCTCCCACAAAGCACAATCTTTAGCTAATGTTTCCCAGTTCTCACAGGAGATTCCACACTGTTAGATGGTCTCCTTGAGGTAATCTTTGAACCTTTTATGTTGGCCACCCCTGTTTTGCTTGTCAAGTTTAAGTTTTAAATACTTGTCTGCTTTTGGAAGCATACGGTCATCTATCTGGAACTATGTGGGCAGCCCAGTGTAATCTAGCCTTTCCTATCATGGCTTCAATGCTAGTCACATCAGCTTGGTGAACACACACACACACACACACACACACACACACACACACTCTCTCTCTCTCTCTCTCTCTCTCTCTCTCTCTCTCTCTCTCTCTCTCTCTCGCTCTCTCTCTCCCTCGCTCTCACCTAGGGGCAATTTTGAACAGCAAATTCGCCTAACTTGTATGTCTTTGAACTGTGGGAAGAAAATGGAGTACCCTGAGGAAACCTACACAAGCACAGGAAGAACATGCAAACTTCACAAAGAAGTGCTGATTGCCACGCCACCATGCAGCCATAAACAGACCTGAAAAGTAATAATCTTATACAACAGCGGTCCACAACCTTTTTTACGCCATGGACCGGTTTAATTTAAAACAACACTTTCACGGACTGGTATAGAAACAACTCGAACAAATACAACTTGCAATCCCATTGAATTAGTGGGAAGCTCTCCAAAGACATTTGTTTTTTACTCATTTTCGCGAGCCTATTGGCTTATTTTTTTGATGTACCGCATCAGGTGACCGAGTCAAGCTTTTCTGGTTTTTTTTGTTTGTTTGTTTTTGGATTCTTCCCCATTTTATCCCTAATTAATTCATATCCAATTCCCACCTATCAGCTGTCACACGACCACCACTGGCCAGGGAGGGGTGAAAGCTTGCACACTCCCTCTCCGTGACATGCGATGCTAGCCATCCACCTCTTTTCGAACTGCAGCACCATGTGTATTTGGGGGCGGCTAACACACTTGGAGGGAAAACGCTATCCGCCCCCTCATATGAATAAGCTCACAGATGCCCATGATTGACTGGTGATTGCTGTGAGTGACAAGGAAGTGAGCGTGTTCCGTTCCTCTCTCCCGTGAGAGCTCTGCCAATTAGCTTCCATGGACTCCCGGCCACAAAAGCATTTTTTTTTTTCAAAATAAAAGATCTTTCAGACTCTGATAATTAATACATTTTTTTATTCAACTGTTGTGTGGCCCGGTACCAAATGACCCACAGACCGGTACCGGTCCACGGCCCGGTGGTTGGAGACCTCTGTATACAGGAATATCATCAAATGCAAATTAAAACAAACAACATAATTGTAAGATTTTATATGAATAATGTTATGAGAATATACTGAGCTGTTAACTTTGCCTTAAATCTAATCATAACTTTTTATTCATTTTTTTGTACTATTCATCCCTTGTCCCTTGTGGGTTGCATGTGTACCAATCCCAGCTGGCACCAGGCGAGAGGTTGGCTACACTGGTACGGTGGCCGTCTAACCCAAAACAACAGGCACTTAGTAACTTTTCATATCAATGAAGTGTTGTATTTTTGTTCATAAATTTTGAGCACACAGCAATGATGGAAACAGATATAAAGGGAAAAACTCCCTAATTAATTCATTCATTCAACTGAGTATTCCTGTTAGGGTCGCAGGGAGGATGGAGCCTATCTCAGCCCCATGATCGCTTTGGTTTGGTAATTTATGTTTATTATTCCGATGAGAAGCTTATATACTATTGCTTCTAGACTATACATACTTTGCAACCTTAACAATCTTTGCAAAGCACTCAGCCCAACAAGATATCAAAAATTCTTGATTTTTTTTTCTTCCAATTTCAGTGTGCTCTTTACTGGGCTCAAAGATTCTCGGCTGTTTTTGATTTGTAAACTTAAAATGTAAAATCTTTTCACAAGTATATACAAGTATTTTGGACAGTATTTTAAGGCATATTGATATGAGTTTTTTCAACTAACTTTGGGTAAAAAGCAGGACACAACTCCTTTAATGATGCATCATATACAGTATGTGGACAGAGTGGTGACAGTAGGGATTGGACTGAAAGTCCCAGAATGCAGTCCTTCTCTGGTGCAGAGTTGATTAGTTAAGAAAAAAAAATGAGTCTGCTAATTAGTGAGCTATGAACCGACAAGTGCGGTGGTGGAACTAGCAACACAGATGAAGCTTTGGGAGTTGATCTGTTTGAGCAGAGTGTACAGATGAGGAGCAGAAGGAATCTTATAGACTAAAACACTCTCTTGAAATAGAAATGAAATTAAACAAGAATCTCTGCTGTATGTTAGTGGGAAGTTGAGTAACATGATGCAGGAAACTATTAATCAGTGCGCCAGTGCATAGACCAAAATGTCAACACAGAAAGCATAAAACACTTTCAGTGAAAAATAAATCTTTCAAAATCAAATTAAGTTAAAGTTAAATCATTGCAAGTGTGTTTTTTTCTTTCTTAAGGCTACAATGACAAGTAAAATTAGAACTTAAAAATGAAAACTTCTTTGTTCATTAAAAAAATCATTAAAATTGCTGTCACTCATCAGATTTCCTTCAAATTTAGCATGAAATCAGGTTTCTGTGTGGGCGGTGGGTGGAGGTTGGGTGGAGGGTTAGGTTAAAGGAGATCGATGGATGAACAAGAGAGTGATAGACAGTTTGGGGTTGACTTGTCTTCTTTGCTGGACCTCTCATGACTACCTGCCTGCTTCTCCCATCCTCCTCTTGTTTTGTTTCTGTCCCTTTAGTCTAGAAGGATCCTAATTAGCTGCAGCCGAGGGCTGCTCCCCGCCTGGCCTTAAATCAGTAATTGGTTTCAGCACTGAGACTGTCAGAAAATTAACACATCACACCCTGACAGCTTTTGCATTTTTTCTCTCTTATTTGTCATAAGAATCACTGCTGATTTGCCAGGGAGTATAACAAATGAGTGGTTGGTAATCAGAGGTCAATCACAGGTTTGAAGATACGTGTATGTGTGAAAGCCAGTGAGAGAGTGGAGTTAGTCCTGCTCACTCTCTCTCATTCATTTGTTGAACAACTTAATTCTATTATTAGGGGAAGCCGGACACTATCTCAGCTAACACTGGGTGAAGGGTGCACCATGAACTGCTCATCAGTCCATCGCAGAGCAACACACACGTTTCACACTCACAATTTACACCTAGAGACAATTTGAAACAGCCAATAAGCCTGATGTGCAAGTCTTTGGACTATGTGATGAAACTGGAGTAAACAGTAGAAACCCATGCAAACACGGGGAAAACATACTGTATTTTCCAGACTATAAGTCGCAGTTTTTTTCATAGATTGGCCAGGGGTGCGACTTATACTCCAGTGCGACTTATATGCTATTTTTTTTAATTTATTTTTTATTTTTTTTACCAGCCAGCCGGACTAGTTACCTAACAAAGTTACTAGCCAATCAGAAAATCAACTAGCCA
>JAQNCB010000014.1:8892451-8905319 GCA_030068295.1 Euristhmus nudiceps
CAAATGCAGGCCATGTCTCTCACTGTCTATGGTGAGAGGGATGTAAAAGAACCATTGCTGATGTTCATCAAGAGTAAGCTGCAAAGCCATCAGCGTGTTTCTGCCCTGCGATGGCCTGGCGAGCTGTCCAGGGTGTACTCGGGAGTCGGCTGAGATGGGCACCAGCCTCCCGGCAACCCTAATTAGGAATAAGCGGTTTGGAAAATGAATGAATGAATGTTCTGCGTTGTTTTATCACAAAACAACACAGACTGATATTAAACTCATATAATGATAAGCAAATGTTATTTTAGTGGCGTTAACTGCATATCATTTGAGCAAGGGATTTGTTGAAGTACGAAGTAAAACCAAGTCTGTAGCCAGTATTTAACTTTAAAGCAGTCTCTGGTGAATTTAATGGTAAATATCATAACCCTGGACTGCAAGGATAGTGATAAGCTGGTATTTTGCTCTGTGCTGTGGCAAAAAAGGAAAACGGTCTCCTTTCAAAGCTTATTGAAAATGAAGTTCAAGGCAAAACAAGGGATGACTGCAGGGAAAGAGAGTGAGTGAGGGCACACCCTTGCATTAAGTGGCTCTTCAGGCTATTTCATGCTTTTTCCCCAATAAATCCAAATTCCTTATTTTCTTTCTTTATATATAAAAAAGAAAGGGTGAAAAAGAAAAAAAAATGTTTTTTTCAATTTGGTAAGTGGACAGAGAACACTGTTTTTTTTTCATATGCTTAAAAATTGTACTCGAGTCCACTGATAAACATACTAGCTTAGCTTTAATAAGCCATGGCTTCATGCTTAAAATCTCTTACTTCAACATCCAGACTTCTCCAGAAAGAGATGGAGTGTGTAGAATGAAGAAAAAGGCTGCAACCTACTTTCTCCTTTGGGCTTATCAGTAACTTAAGCCAGACACACCAGTGCCTTCCAAGAATAAATAAATTAAAAAAAAGAAGTGAGAGAGAAAAAAAAGAGAGAGCCATTAAACATTTACACTTTTCTTGCGCCATAATCCCTCACTCCAGTGAACTGCCTGCCAATTTATTCTCCTAAATCGCTTTGATAATTGTAAACCCTTTCATATCGGCTGCAGCATTCTTTTAATACTTCTCCTCCAACCATATGCATGCACACATCTTTCTCTTTCATCAGTTTCAGCATGGAACATCTGAGAATTTCAAAGCGGTTTCACACACAATGGCACATATGCATATCTAAAAGATCCTCTTTAGGCGCTTTATGAATTCCGTCTTCAAACAGCATGATCCAACATGCTTGAATTTTAAATATGATTGGGACTTACATGAAGGACACAATAAATTATATCACATTCATTTGTTTTTATCTTATTTGCCAGTGGGATATTCTGTGTATCCCTGTGACACTACTCTGCATCATCAATGCACAAAGCTTGTAAAAAATTGAACAAACAACACCAAAAGTCTTTACTTAAAGATGAATACATTTGCAGGCGAATAGAGAAAGGCTAGCGTTAATGGGAGTCCAAACAGTAATGTCATTACACTGAATAAGAAGGTGTTTTATGTAGGCTGTTACACATTAAATGGTCATTAACTATATCAAATTCTAAATACATTACTTTTCTCATTATGCTCGTCTATGTGAAAATCATTAATGTCCAATATTTATTAAATGACTTAACAGTATGTCAGTGTGACAGATGGGCAGTTCTCAGTAAAGCCCTTTGATCCCTTCTCCAATGGTCCAAAGACTGAAAAACAAAGCACATTTATGAACACTCAATCAATAACATGCCCATATGAATAATGGGTAAATTGACGGAAAGCTGAAAGAAAGGTATTTTAAAGGTAAGATCTATATATATCCATCCATCCACATCCATCCATTTGCCGACCCGCTTATTCCTACTGGGGTCATTGGGAGGTTGTAGCCTGTCTCAGCTGTCTGGGCAAAGGTAGGGTACACCATGAACAGCTTGCCGATCCATTGCAGAACAACACACACACCTAAAGATAATCTGGAAAAGCCAAAAGCCTAATATGCATGTTTGTGAAAGGTAGGACAAAAGCAGATGACCTGGAGATTAAACAGACTCCACACGGGAACACCCAACCAAGACCTTGCTGTAAGGCAGACATGCTAACCACTATCCCACCATGCCACCCAGAGCTATATAGATCCTGTTAAAAATGAGTGGTGAAAGAACAGTTGTTTATTTTTCCACTGAATCTATTAATATTTGCATACAGGGAAAACAGGTCAACAGAGGATGCCATCAATACAGCCCTCCACACAGCCCTCACACACCTGTACAGCAGCAACTCCTATGTGAGGATGCTGTTCATAGTCTTCAGCTCCACTTCTAACACAGTCCAACAACTTAAACTGGTTTAGAAACTGGGTAATCTGGGTCTAGGAATCTCACTGTGCACCTGGATACTAGACTTTCTCAGCAACAGACCTCAGAACGTCAGGATAGGAGAACACATCTCCTCCACTCTCATTCTGAACACCGGAACATCACAGGGGTGGGTTTTTAACCCCCACCGCCTCTCTCTCTTTATACACAACTGCACCCCCACTCACACCAGCAGCACCATCATCAAATTCGCAGACGACACCAACGTCATTCTGTAGGTTTGATAACAGATAACAACAAGTCAGCCTACAGGAAGGAGGTCCGGCATCTGTGGCAAGGGTGCGACAACACCAACCTGGAACTGAATATATCCAAAACCAAGGAGATGATACTGGACTTCAGGAGATCGAAACAAACTGAACACTCTTCCCTCTACATCAATGGAGAGGAGGTAGAGAGAGTGGAGTGCTTCAAGTTTCTTGGAGTCCACATCTCTGCTGACTTCACCTGGACCACAAACATCTCCCATTCAGTGAGGAAATCACAACAAAGGACATACTTCCTCAGGAAGCTCAGACAAACCCATTTACCCCGATCTCTACTGACGAACTCTGCCATCGAGAATCTCCCGACTACTCCCAAGTCTCCCTACTGCTGTACAGTGTGGTTCAGTAGCTGTTCTGCAGAGGACAGGAAGGCCTTGCACTGGGTGGTGAGGACGGCAGAGCGGATAATTGGAACTTCACTACCAACCCCCCCAGTGACATTTACACTGACAGACATCAGAGGAGAGCCAATGGAATCATCAGGGAATTACACACCCTGAACACCCCCTTTTCTCCCCTCTCCGCTCTGGAAAAAAATTACAGGATACTAAAAACAAAAACTAACAGATTCAAGAACAACTTTTACCCACAAGCTGTCAACCGTGTAACCCCACCACCACCATCACACACACTGACTGATTCTTTTTCTAAATTGCTGCTAAACAAAAGAACTGCCAAACAGATTTTCATTGTTCATGCAACAGTAAAAATAAAGATCTATTTATCTTTATCTTTCATGTAGACCCAGAAAGTCTAATTAATGTTGATATGTTTTTTAAAATAGATGTTTAACTTGTGGGGAAAGGTGGGCAGACAAGGAGTTGGGAGGAAACCAGAGAACCCTGAGAGAGTGGGACACTAGGAAATATGTAAAACTCAATACAGACATTAATTTTTACAAAATTCCTCTTAAATTTAGACATATGTGACCCTCTAGCACCAAGCCTGTATTTTTAAATATATCAGCTTGATGCATAAGTACAAGGGTGTCACACTCATTTTTACTGTGGGCCACTATCAAGGACTAAATAAGTACTGAACATCTATTCAAAAAGGAAAACTCTGAGGTCTGCATGGCAAAATTATTAGTTTTTCGAGATGTTTTAAACACTGTTTCTTTATGACTCAACAACTACTAGGCAAAATTTTTATATGAATTAATTTACAATATATGGTACATATGTATATTCCACTGATTTTTGTTTAATGTTTTATACTCCTTGATTCCTGCTTTTTGAGGATTTCCTTGAGTTGTCATCATATTGCTACAAAAGTGCATTTTTATATCAGGTCCTGGCATTTTTCAAAATGGCGACCGGAAAGAACAGCATCTCACAGTCTCTCTTTTTCTGTTTTTTTTTCTGATCACTGAATAAACATTGCTAGAGTAACAGTTATTACATTTATGCAAGGTAACATAATCAATATTGATGTTTGTATTCTCTGATTTTCACCTTTATATTAACAAGTTTGATTAGTTCACAGCACATGCAGATACAAATGTGATGTTTATTCCTTCATTTCTTCATAAATTCATTCAAAATGGAAAGCAATTTCTGTGTAATCTTTGAGTGCTTTCTGGATAGAAGTTCAATGCTGGATGTTATGTACAACTACCTACTACACAGCTTTTCTAAGAGCGTGAATGATAGCAGATGTGACAGAGACTTATAATATCTGCAGTGATATTGTTTGCAAAAACTTGCTTGATTAAGTTTACAGAGAAGAAGAAATTTCATTATATTTTTGCATTTGGGAGCAACATTTTGTACATAAGTTGTGGAAATTTTATTATTATTTAGATGTATGAATTTATATATGCATGTCAATATTTTATATTCCTGCTACTCGCACAATCACAGAAAATGCCGTCTCAGGTCTTTATCTGTTTCTTATCTGCAAAACATGGGTTGATTCTACGCCTGAATCATCATTTTCAAAAAAAACTAGCATTTCCTGATATAAAAATGAGTCATACATACAAGCCCTCACAAATTTGAACTTAGCAGATAAAATAGCCTAAGAAAAAAAGTAGTTTCTAATATGTACATCACAAAATCCTTTCATTTACCCCTCCCGACTATTATGGTCATGGGGATGCTTGAGCCTATCTCAGCCAACATTGGTCGATTGAGGCGCATTCCCTGAACAGCTCACCAGACCATCACAAGGCCAACATACACAACCATTTACACTCACACTCACACCAAAGGGCAATTTTGAACAGCCAATTAGCCTAACGTGCATGTCCTTGCACTGTGGGAAGAAACCCGAGTACCTGGAGGAAACCCACCCAATCAACTCTATACAGAAATGCTCGAGCACATGACTCGAACCCAGGACCTTCTGCTGTGAAGTAGACATGCAAACAAATTTGTACACAGGAAGCCAAAAGAATGCGTTAATATATTGCACTAATTCCTGGTTCACCTAGATACAAAAACCAGGTAACCCTGTGGCATATCTCCAAAAACTCAAAATAGCTCTATGCAAAATGATACTCAATGCACACAATGCTGTATTCGAATAACGGAAACTGTTGGAAATAGCACATTCAGTTACATAAATATTTTCTTGAGTCAAAGGATTTAATCAGTCATATTACTGATAATTCTTTTTTAAAAAAGTGACTGTACCTACCTTCCCATAGCAGTCAGATGCACTACTGATGCATAAGTTCAGATCATTTTTTTTTTTAGAAAAAAATTGTAAAATAACTAAATTACATTAAAAAAAAAATTATAATATTGTCTATTTGCCCCCCTCAACTATAGTATGTCCTATTATGGCATGTCTTGATACAGCAACACTGACCTACGATCACAACGTTTAATAGGATCATGACAGAAAATCAAAACTCAGCCTCCAACTCAGTAACAGACACACAGCAGGATCCTCCAAGTATGAAGCGTAAACATGTCAATATAGCCAAAATTTAACATGGCGTGATGTCAGCTTCACATTTTCTGTTGGATAATAGTAGTTGCTAGGTATCACCCAGGCCTGCCTTTAAGGACACCATCATGCATTTCCACAACACTGCAGCTTGTGCCTTTTCCTTTAATCCATGCGTGAATAACATTCATATTCTCAGGTGAAAAAGAAATATCAACCCTGTAATTTCCAAAAACGCTTTCTTTTATTCTACTATCTCTGCAATAATTAAATAGCATGGTACCCAAAGTAATATTAGTACTATGTGTGTGTGTGTGTGTGTGTACATACACACTCACAGACCACTTTATTAGGCACACCTGTCCAACTGCTTGTTAACGCAAATTTCTAAGCAGCCAATCACATGGCAGCAACTCAATACATTTAGGCATGTAGACATGGTCAGGATGAACTGCTGCAGTTCAAACCGAGCATCAGAATGGGCAAGAAAGGTGATTTAAGTGACTTTGAACGTGGCATGGTTGTTGGTCTGAGTATTTCAGAAACTGCTGATCTACTGGGATTTTCAGGTACAACCATCTCTAGGGTTTACAGAGAATGGTCCGAGAAAGAGAAAATATCCAGTCAGCAGCAGTTCTGTGGGCGAAAATGCCTTGTTGATGCTGGAGGTCAGAGGAGAATGGCCAGACTGGTTCAAGCTGATAGAAAGGCAACAGTACCTCATATAATCACTCGTTACACCCGAGGTATGCAGAAGAGCATCTCTGAATGCACAACACGTCGAACCTTGAGGCAGATGGGCTAAAGCAGCAGAAGACCACACCGGGTGCCACTCCTGCCAGCTAAGAACAGGAACCTGAGGCTAAAATTCGCACAGGCTCACCAAAATTGGACAATAGAAGATTGGAAAGACGTTGCCTGGTTTGATGAGTCTCGATTTCTGCTGCAACATTCAGATGTTAGGGTCAGAATTTGGCATCAACAACATGAAAGCATGGATCCATCCTGCCTTGTCTCAACGGTTCAGGCTGCTGGTGGTGGTGTAATGGTGTAGGGGATATTTTCTTGGCACACTTTGGGCCCCTTAGTACCAATTGAGTATCGTTGCAACGCTACAGCCTGCCTGAGTATTGTTGCTGACCTTGTCCATCCCTTTATGACCACATTGTACCCAGCTTCTGATGGCTACTTCCTGCAGGATAATGCACCATGTCATAAAGCTTGAATCATCTCAGACTGGTTTCTTGAACATAACAATGAGTTCACTGTACCCACATGGCCTCCACAGTCACCAGATCTCAATCCGATAGAGCACCTTTGGGATGTGGTGGAACGGGAGACTCGCATCATGGATGTGCAACCGACAAATCTGCAGCAACTGCGTGATGCTATCATGTCAATATGGACCAAACTCTCTGAGGCCTGTTTCCAGTACCCTGTTGAATCTATGCCACGAAGGATTAAGGCAGTTCTGAAGGCAAAAGGGGTCCAACCCGGTACTAGCAAGGTGTACCTAATAAAGTGGCCAGTGAGTGTATACATATATATATATATCACACACACACACACACACACACACACACACACACACACCAACAAACGGAGGCTGCTGGGAGAGCAGATTAATTCTGATAAGTGTGGCACAGAAGCTGCAGGCTCTCACCATGGCGATCAGATAGTCAATCTCTGTGGTGTCTCTGTAAGAACTCAGGCTGTTCCACACAAAAAGACGATATGCTTTCCTGCACAAAATACATGCAGAATGTGTTTCAAGCTGGACATGAAGCACTGCAAGATAAGATACAAAAACATATTGGGCTCTGTCTCAGGGATACGTTTTCCACCAGTGAATCTATTACTATGTTAGGACATCAGTGTTTCATCATCAAGTGTAATGAAAATTGTGTATTCATCAGACACATAATGAATAAATCAGGATAAGACATACTGCTATGGAAAAATAAGCAACAACAGTAGAGTCGTGCCCAGTTGTGAAGCAGAGTTGCTGTTTCCACCCTGAAGTTGATTATTTTTCCAATGTCTAGTAATAATTCATACGTCTTATACCAGGGCAAATTCAAAACAATTGCAGTCTTTTATTTTTAAGAAAGTGTACAAACCTTTCTGCCTATTTATAGTTAGTTTAATCTTGTGGACCGTCTCTAAAAGAAAAAAAAAGTTAGTTACTGTTATTCCTTAAATTATACAGGCTGTTCCAAAAGTTTCTGTGCAGCACAGATGTTGGGAATGTCCCCAACAAGCCTAAAGACAAGTCTTTCATACACTTCCTGCAGTGTGGCAGGCGAGATCTGTTGAGTTTGGGCAGTGATTCCTGCCTTTAGAATCATTGCCTGTGTGTTTATTAATCTCACAGACTTATCTTTTCTGGACACTAACTGTTGGGATCCCCTGTAGAATTTGTACTCTTGACAGCTTTTCTTTTTTCTTTTTGCCAAAGTTAATAAGACAGAAGGGGCAGCGGTGTCCTGGTGGTAAGGTGCTGGATTGCTGATCCCAGGGTTGGGGGGTTCAAGCCTCACTGTCACACTGAGAGGGATGTAAAAGCTGATATTTGTCAAGAGTAGCTGCATAGCTGTCAGTGTGTTTCTGCCCTGGCGAGCTGTCCAGGGTGTATTCTGCCCTCGCCCAGAGTTGGTTGAGATGGGCGCCAGCCTCCCTGCGACCCTAATTAGGAATAAGCGGTTTGTAAAATGAATGAATGAATGAATGAATGAATGAATAAGACTGAAGACATGTGGCTTGTCATGCGTCTGAAACAATGACTGGTGGAGCAAACATACTGACCTTTCGCATGTTATAGGTATTCGGATACACGCATGCTCTGTCTAATTTGAAAACAAAGTTGAACTTCTAATTATCTAATTAGAGCCTGGTGTTAGACCTATTGGAAAGTTCTACACAAACATTTACCCTCACACTCACGCCGAGGGGCAATTTTAAACACACAGTTAACGTAATGTGCATGGCTTTGGACTGAGGGAGACCCCGGGTCTTGAACCAATGACCTTCTTTCAGTGAGGTTTGTTAACTTTTCTATATAGCTAATGGAATTGCTATCCACTATGCCTCCATGCTGCATTTTCTAACTGAGACACTGTAAATCTGAATGGGTTGTACAGGGAAACCCAATAAAACCTCCCACACTTCAAAGGTAAAATCCTTCAAATTATCAAATTACTATGTGCATGCATGAAACCTCACTCAATACAGTTTTTAAACATCTTGTTTTAAGGATGACCTCCTATAAATGAAATTATCGGTGTCTATAAATGCTTTGAGGCGATTTCTGAAAGCTGCCATGGCTTGACAGGTCATGTCAGGTGGAACATCGAGTCTCTCCTGTTGAATAGCAACCTTAAGGGCTTCAAGAGTTTGGGGATGGTAAGTATACACCTGTGATTTAAGCCAACCCCACAGAAAAAAAATAACAACAGATTAGGTCAGGGGAAATGAGCTAACCAACCAGCGTCACACAGATTACCCAGTCCGTTAACATTTCCCTCAGGACTGCCAATGAACTTCAAACTGTGTGTTCCATAACTTTATCCAAGTTCTGATAGGGCTACTGGCAAACTGCTTCTCCTACCTCAATAAGTTTTATGTGTGCAAATAATGATGAATAAAAACTGTACTGAATGAAGCTTTATGTGAGCAAGTGAGAATTTAATTATCTTTATCCTCCTTTTGAAATTTACCTTTTAAATGTGGGAGGTTGGTCACACTCGATCTGTAAACTATCATTTTAATACTATAGGTGTTTAAGATTTCCTAATTATATTGGTTCTGTTAACAATGTTACTATATACTAAAAGTCAAGAATTAATGAGGTATCGGTGTCCAATCTTTCAGGGTGAGTGAGAATGTGCTGTTCTGAAAGTCTCTGTCTTGATCTGCTTGAGCTTTTTCTTAATAAGCCGAGTGTTGCTCATGTTTCTATGAGTCTTGTACCTCTGCAGTACCTCTTTCCTTTGATTTCTTCTGGATATCAGAGGAAAAATTATTGTTTATTATAAATATTAATCTTATTATACAGGCTGACCTATATCAATAGCTGCCTTGAGAATCCTACAATAAAGTTGTTCTAGCATAAAATGATTTATATTTGCTTGAAGGATACATAAAAAAATATTGGCACATTCAAGTAAAAATGCATTCTGAATTCTCTTACATTAATGATGTGTAGCACGACAAGCCTCCTTTACCTAAAGTAAAATTTCTTCAGATTTTTCTTCAGTTGATTCTGCAGGGAGAAATGTGGTTTTGTTGTTCTGTTTTTGGATAGATGGTGTGCTCTAGACATGACAAAAAGAGAATGAGAGTCGACACGTTTGGGTGAAAGCTACTCACATAGTCAACAAAGGAACTGCACAGCTCACAGCACATTTATTGCCCTTCGGCTTTACGCTGCCATTCTGTGCTACAACCAGCATGCATGAATTATTAACATTATCTTTTCTCATTAACTGGTTCACCAAAGATAAGCATTTCAATTCTGCATCGTCTATAGGATCAAAATCCAACAACAAAAGTGTTGATAATTGCCTAATTTCTGGAGTGGATACTAAACTATTACATTAGAAAACACGCTAGAGGACAATTTACTATTTTTTTGTTTTCGTATTTTGCGGAGATAAGAGTCCCTTTTGAAAATCCTCTCACACCCTAGTTTTTTTTTTCAGGATACATGCAGTTGTTGCTTGAGGTGCTTCTTTCAGTCGGAGATGATGAGTCTTATATGCTTACAAATAGAATCTTTTAATTAAAATATTCAGTGAATATTTATTCTGACAAGTTAAAGTGCTCTGTTGAAGTAATAATGTGTTGCTGTCATGCATTCCATGGCAACAGGTGGCAATTAGTGCTTTGTGTTTATCAGTACTTAAGTAACACCTTCAACTGGTTCAATAAACTGCACTACATTTTTCTTACCAAGGAAAGGATATTATAATTTTGAAGTACTGTATTCTGCTGTAAATGTATATCATTACTATTGAATACTGCATACATACGACACTACATATAACTACCATCATCATGGCCATGAACAAATATCCAAACTACTTTGTTTTTCTTCTGTGTCTATGGTTTGGCAGAGCGTGTTTTTGGATATTGTTGTCTGATGCAGCCATATATTCTGGCATTCCATTGGTCTGCCAGTTACAACCTATTGGTCCAACAGCCCTAACCCTAAACCTAACCCAAACCCAAAAGAACTGAATAGGGTGGCCAACTGATTTCAGCATGGTGCCATCTTATATGAAGAGGGCTGTTGGAACCAATAATGGACTGTTGGAACATAGACCCCTCTCCTATTGTCCGAGGTCCTGAGACTCCCTTGAAAGACATTATCGGGTTTCTCATCTGGGATTTCACTCATAAAACCTTATCTGGTAACATGCATAATATGAGTAGTGTGCAGTTTCAAACAGGCACTGTCTTAAGCTCTGGATAATAAATATATTCATTTTATTTAATGAGAGGAAACCGTGAGCAGTAGTGCCATGATGGAAATAAAGGAGGGTTGGTACATTGGTAGTATTGTCATATCACTACCCCAGGGATCCTGGTTCAGACCTCAAATCAGGTTATTGTGTGGTTTTTCTGAAGATCTCTCTCCTCCAAGCTTCCAATTTGATCATTTCAGCAGGATCACTGAAAAAAAAATACATGTATTGCTGTAAAACTTCAAATGTCGCTTCAAAATGTCTTTATATACCTAAAAGAAGGATCAAGTTTAATTTGTAATTTAATCCAAAGCCAACAGTATGTACCTTTATGGTCCCGTCTCCCAGACACTAACAAAATCATTCTCAAAAATAATTGATGTGGCATACACCAGAATGTTGATAAAAGGTGAAACCATCCCCTGGAAGGCACACCCTAACAACAAGTCAATTTAAGACACGCACCCATGTATATCACCCATCATGAGACATCACAGACTACTCCTTGCTGGTTATGTGATAAGGCATGATGAAGCAGCTAGTCGTGAACTGTTATGGAAACCTGACACTATCAGAAAGGTTGACAGGCCAAGCACAACATTTAGAAAGTTGCTAGAGGATAACACTGGATTGGAAGGGAAAGAGCTTTTGACAGTAATGTTGGACAAAGGGAGCTGGAGGAAGAAGTTCATTCATGTCACCGATTGAATCAGATGCTGTGAAGTAAGGACTTTTTTTCTCTCTTTTTTTTTGGTGATTGTATCCAGCTATGCCCTGTGATGGCCTGGCAAAATGTCCAGGATGTACTCTGCCTTTGCCCAGAGTTTGCTGAAATGGGCGCCAGCCTCCCAATGACCCAAAATAGGATTAAGCAGTTCAGAAAATGAATGAATGAATGTATCCAGCTATGTATTTGTACAACATAGTGACATAGAGGTAGATAACTAGCACAGCTTTTCCAGTGCATATACAGTAGCACTAATACATTAATCAATTCAAATAGAAAAGTATATTTTCATGATTTTGCAGTACCACATGTGTTAAAATTGCAAACATCATCCTGGTAGAATTGTGTTGAAACTTTGAAAAGATGCAACTAAACTTAGACTTTCAATAAAATAACAGGTTTAACAAATAGAAAAATAATTCAGTAGAAATCTACTAGCATTAGCTTGTTGTCAATGTTACACATGGACAATGTGTTTCCGTGTCTGGACTATCTTCAACTTGACTGCTAAGTTGAATTTACTTTAGTTCTTCATGTTTTTGCCATATCTAAATGACCCCATACTATACCTCCTACCCTCTTCAGAACCTGCTGATCAGTCACAGGCGCAGGTTCAGTGAGAGACTGATACCACCTAAATGTACCACTGAATGACACAGGAAATCATTCCTACCTGTAGCCATTAAACTGTACAACTCCTCCATGTAGCAACAACATCTACTGTTATAAATTTACATTCTACTGTCTATTATATTGATAATGCTGTACATATCACTCAGTGACACCATTCATTCCGTAGCTGTTCATATAGATATTGGTAACTTACAATTTCAGACTTATGTATATCTACTGCAATGACCTGGAGAGCTGTCCAGGGTGTACCCGGCCCTTGCCCAGTTGGATGAGATGGGCGCTAGCCTCCCCGAGACCCTAATTAGGATTAAGCGGTTCAGGAAATTACTGAATATATATCCTGAATATGGCAGCGGTGGCCTGGTGGTAAGGTGCTGGATTGCTGATCCCAGGGTTGGGGGTTCAAGCCCGACTGTCAACAGTTGTCACTGCTGTCCCCCCAGTGCAGCTAACTGGGTTACCAAATGCAGGCCATGTCTCTCCCTGTC
>JAQNCB010000014.1:9018719-9036971 GCA_030068295.1 Euristhmus nudiceps
TACGCAATATATTCGTATATATTCATTTGTTTTCTGAACCGCTCTCTGCTGATGTTGGTTGATTGAGGGGAACACCCCAGACAGCTCGCCAGGCCATCGTAGGTCTAATGTGTATATATACATACACACACATTTCCACATTTGACAAGGTATGGGATGTATTATTCACAAGGTGAAAAGTCAGTTCTCAAAGTTCATGTCTTGGAAAAAGTAAAAATGAGCAAGTGTAAAGATTTGATTTACTGTGACAGGGGCCAGATTAAGATGACTGAATAACTGGGTCCATTAATCTACAAAACGGCAGGCCTTGTGGGGTGTTTCTGGTATGCAGTAGTGAGCTCCTACCATAGTTTGTCTAAGAAAGGACAACCAGGGAACTGATGTGAGTTTTATGGGTGGCTGAGGCTTACTGATGCGTGCACAGAGTGAAGGCTAGTACATCTGGTCTGAACCCACAGCAGAGTTACTGTAGCACACACTGCTGAAACTGTTTATGCTGGCTATAATAGCTGCGAAGGCATGCCAAGCTGTTCAGGGTTTACCCTGCCTTTGCCCAGAGTTGGCTAAGATGGGCTCCCTGCGACCTTGGCAGGATTGAGTGGTTTGGCAAATAAATGAATGAATGGTTATGACTGGTGTTGGGATGATGGAGCAAATCAGTCGAGCTTGAGCAATTGACTGATGGGCCGTTTCTAAATTTATTGGGCACAGACATTGTGGCTCCTGTATTTTTAAAAACATCTATAATTATTTTAGCATATTTTTATCAGAAAAGAAGAAAAACTGTGGACACATAACTCTTATGTGCCTGCACTGCAGCTCTGGATGTTCACTTGCCGGAGTATCATATTAATGGTGTGGTGTGCATGTGCGGCATTCAAAGGAGCATACGTATTTTCACTAGTACAGACAACACAATCCTTTATAAACTACTCAGGTCGGTTCAACACGAGCTCCTATAACTGGAGTGAGCTGTCTGTTGGCGATTCTCAGCGCTGGTTATAATAGAAGGGTGTCAGAACACAAGTACATTGCAGGTTGCCCTGTATGGGGCTGCCTAGCTGCAGACCAGTCAGGCGGTGTTAATGTTCTAGCTGATTGGCTCATGAACATGTACATATAGTCCTCACTTTCGAAGATAAGAAAAGCAAACAGAAACAGGATTTTTATGGTTTATTTTCACATTTTTTTAAAAAGGTGACGAGTTTATCAAAAGATTGCAATTTGGATAATGTTCATCATCTCATACCGAGCCAATCAGATTGCATCACATTCAGGGTGATGTAACATATTGCATATTATTTGCAAGCAACAAATCTAAGCTAATGATGTTGCTTGGTCTTATTTTCTCTGTGAAGTCTTTTCTGAATTAGATATTTGGAAATGTTTTCCCAATCAGCCCAGTGCAGCAACCTAACTCTGAGCACAATTCAGAGCAATTTGTTTCTAATGTATTTCTCGGACTGTTTCATGCCCAGGGTGCTACTGAAATATATCTAGTATGGATTGCAGCATCGTGCTCTAAATCCATTCTTTGATGTTCTCCACAACATCTGCAACCGAAATCCTCAAAAGATTTGAAATACATTTATACATTGAGCAGCTTGGTCATTTCATAAAGTATTTCAGTTCATGCTGAATGAAATCAGCGGTCTGTAATGAAGCTTTGTGTTCTGATGAAGTTAAGGTACAAGAGTCCTGTGCTTTATTACATGGCATTGACTACGATGAAACATTCCAATTTAACGCTCTGAGGCCCTAATTTCTTATTGTTCTGCATGTCAAAATATGTTGGCTGATTTACGAACAACCACAGCGGCGGATCGTTTTCTTCAAATTAGCAAAATAACATGAATTTTACCTTTGCCCTAACAATTACACATTTGTAGCATGTTGCCTAGAAGTGCACGATACAGTGTGTTTGAAAGTGAATTTATTTTACTTGTGCAGTTGGAATTCTTTAAACCTGAAGGTCACCTTGGAGGATGATAATTGAATGAGCAACATAATGCAGGCTGAATTTAAAATTCCACTGGGAAAAATAAAACCATGTGATATGGAAAATGTCTGTCAGATTTTTACTTCAATATCAGAATATATTGAATCAAATGAAAGGGCAGCGTGGTGGCGCAGTGGTTAGCATGTCCGCCTCACAGTAAAAAAAGGTCCTGGGTTCGATTCCCGGGCTCGGGGCGTTTCTGTATAGAGTTTGCATGTTCTCCTCATACTTGCATGGGTTTCCTCTGGGTCCTTCGGTTTCGTACCATAATCCAAAAACATGCCCAGTGGGGTAATTTGGGGGTAATTTGGGGGCAATTTGGGGCAGCCATAGCCTAATGGTTAGAGAAATGGCTTTGGGACCACAAGGTCACTGGTTCCATTCCTGAGCCAGCCGGAAAAATGTGTGGCGGTGGGGAGTGAGCTGAACCTTTCCTTCCTCTACATTAATGGCTGAAGTGCCCCTGAGCAAGGCACCTAACACCCAACTACTCTCTGGGTGCACCAATGTGTGTGGCAGCCCACTGCTCCAAGTGTGTGTGTGTGTGTGTGTGTGAAATGCAGGAGATATAATTTCCCTCACGGGATTAATACAGTATAGCAAAAAAAAAAAAAAAAAAAAAAAAAAATCAAAATAAATTGCTGTTCCAAATTGCCCTTGGGTTTGAGTGTGAATGGTTGAATGTGTGTTGCCCTGCAATGGTCTGGTGAGCTGTTCAAGGTCCTGTACAGACAGTCAGCTGAGATAGGCACCAGCCTCTTCGCGACCCTAAGTAGGATTAAGCGGCTTAGAAAATGGATGTTGAATCATATGCTAACATAATAGTTCCATGCTAAGTATGAGCTAATTATCCATTTCTTTCTAAAAACCATTTTTATTCACATATACATAATCAGTTAAACATAACCATTACATCTGTTTTGTTTTTATTTTGCATTTGAGCAGTATTTTGGGGTGCAAATATTGATTATATAATTACCGACTGGCTGTAGCGTGTCGTATCGCACAGATTGGGCATGGGGAGACTTTTTTTGATGCTAAGTTAGCCCTTTTTAATCTTGGCACTTTTTATTTGGACGGTAGTGAATCAGGGCTTTAGCTGTGCATAATGAGCTCATTACTTCATTTGTAAAGAGAGCAAAGTGACATTGTATTTATTTCAGATCTTTGTGCATTGTTCACTGCAAGTGCTAAAATGTACTCGCTCGATCCCGTGTTATTTTGTGCACAAGTTCATCATTAAATAGTTCTGTTTACCTTTTGTGTTTTCTAATAAAAAGATTTGTTCTCTGAATGTTCTGTCTTGATTCCCTCATTGTTCAAATTCAAAACACGGTGACATCTTAAATGTATGCAGTGCAAGCCGGCATCAATGAAGGGAACATCTCGTTGTTATTCTTCCAAAACAATTACATACTGAACACTGCTTATTATCGTTTGTCACTCAAAAAGATTGAGTCCCCCTCCCCTCCCTTTTTCCATCAGTCCTGAATGGTGAATGAAATAATACAGTAAGGGGGCACGCAAACTTTCACCCTCATCAGGCAATTTAGTGTGTGTGTGTGTGTGTGTGTGTGTGTGTGTGTGTGAATAACCCCAACCACAGACAGCATGCTAAAAAATATTTACATGTTTGGAGCCCAACTGACTCTTGAATCTTATGATGCTGAAGCAAGTTAAAAAAAATTCTTTTATAGTTTCAAATAAATTTTTCAGAACTGCTAGTACTTTCTGTTTTCGTATGCACAGTCACCATCTCCGACCCCCCCCAAAAAAAAAAAAAAAAAAATTAAATTAAATTAAAGAGAAAATGAATGCCGCCCTTATAGCTGCACTGCACTGTTCTGTTTATCACAGCCGGCATTAACAGTTTTAGCATTTTGTGCTACAGTCGCTCTTCTGTGGGATCAACACCAGATGTACTCGCCTTCACTAACCATATGCTTCAATGGACTTTAAGCACCCATGACACGCTTGTCCTTCTATGGACCACCTTTGGTAGGAACTTAGCACTGCGTACCAGAAACATTCAACATGTCCTGCTGTTTTGGAAATGATACGGAACAGTGGCCCTTGTGAAATCACTCATATCCTGATACGTGCTCATTTGTCCACATCAACTTCGGGAACTGTCAGTTCACTATCAGCCAAATACATCCAGGTCCATGACAGGTGCCTCTGGAACAAGATAATTATTGTTACACACACACACACACACACACACACACACACACACACACACAGGTTTTAAAGTTTTAGGCACCGGATTTTTTTTTTAAGTGTAAACTTTGTAATAGATTTTAATTTTCTGCCTTCTGTATTATTATTTCAATACAAAAACCTTTTAGATTATCAATATATATATATATATATAGATATATTTCTAGCATAAAATTTACTGTGACAGGTTCATATATGTATGTTCGGAAAGACAAAAGACCACTTTTTACATGAAAACATTATGAAGTTGGCTTGTTCTGTAGGATGCACAGTAAAACCTAGAGCCAATTCCCCGATAAAGCAACACAGGTGACCTTTTTTAACCCTAGAACGGTCACCAGGGTGGAATTCACCCGGTGTAATTGAGGTGGTTGTGTAACTTGTATGTCTGGCAGCGTGAGTATAACTATGTTATAAGTATGTTATTACATATTATTTAATTTAGGGTAAAATTCTCCCGGGTTTACCTTCCGTGTTAGAGGGTAACCATTCTAGGGTTAAAGCACAGCAAAGGCCGTTACACCAAATGCTGACTTTGTTTTATTGATTACTGTCTGCTGCTCTTGAAAGTATTTGGGATTTATTTATGTGGAAACATTTGCTCTACAAGATTACCTGGTGCCTAAAACCTTTGCACAAGTACCATATACACTATATTAGATCGCACTGAAACAAGCCTAGTAGTAAATATCTTTATTTACTGAGAAAGAAAAAAATGTAAAATGTCAATATATTTCACTCACTGAAAGAATATGCTTTAAAAAAGGAAAATGATAAAATACAAGCTCACGTTCAACAGCAGAAGCTTGATATCTTGATATTTCTTTAAAAAGCAGTTACTTTCTTTGATATGTACAAATGAGGTAAAAACATCTCACAATATGCAGTACTATATATTCACCACAAAAAAATAAATAAATAAAAATTAACTAAAATAAACATAAGATGACACTCATCTGTCAGAGATGATTGAAAATCCAGCAGTGTTTGCCTCTCACATATTTTTTTTCCACCTCATCTCCCAATCCCCCCCCCCCCAAACCCTCCAGTCATGTCATGAGGATGAATCTGAGCTGCGGTGCTGCCGGATCCTTCGTCCTGTCTCTGAAAACACAAGTACCATTTCCAAGCTTTATGTTGCTGCCGCTGGAAAAATTGGCACTTTTGAAATCCTTAATAAGAGTGACGACTTTTCCACTGACCTCTCCATCTCCCATGATGCTTTGGTTTGCAGCATGACAGTGAGCGATCAGTTCGTATTAGGATTAGCGCTCTGATGTCTTTTAGCACACTCCTACACACCACAGCTGTACTGTCATGCTCCACATTAAGCGCTGCACAACAAAAACCAATGTCGGCATGAAAGTGGAAAAAGAAAAACAAGGGTCGGGGTGTGTGAGTGTGTGTGTGTGTGTGTGTGTGTGTGTGTGTGTGTGTGTGTGTGTGTAACCTTAGGCTGCATAGAGTACAATGTTGGCATGTCAACCTTGCAGGACGCTGTGTGACTTTTCTGTATTCCATTGAAGATGGGCAGAAAAGCGGCACAACAAACTTTCACACCTTGTGCTGCTTCATGAAACCAATAAAATGGGCCGAGTTAAAATTCTTTGCGTTCAGAGCTTCAGATTTTATTTGGAATGTTCTGGGTTGAATTCACCTTTACACTGAGGTTCATCACATTCCTCAGCAGGGTGGTGTGGTGTGTGTGGTGTGAAAAAGGGGGGGGGGGGGGGGGAACAAACTCACTTTCCAGTTCTAGTTCTTCCACCAAGAGTAAAAGATGCCACATGCTGTGCTGGTTTTTGTTAAGGACATAATGCTTCCTAAAGAGAGCAAAATGGAGTAGAACCTCATTAAGCTTGTACACCCGAGTGCAGCTCCTGCGCAGCCCGAACACCAATCTCGAAAAAAAGACATATACACAAACACATATTCAGTAAATGTATTTCGCTCTTTCATACAAACTCTGCAATAAAATCCCTCGATGAGAACCTCATCTTCATCTTCCAGTTTTCTCCAACACAGCCCTCGACATCCTGTGTCCCGAATCCATTTGCACTCTGACTCGGTTCATAAGAGAGGGCACAATTTGTATTCAGCATTGTGGAAAAGGCTGAACAATAAGCCTGCTCTCAGTCTCATTTTCTTCAGTGCTTCCTCCCACATCCTCCTCCATTTTTTTCAGTCACTCCTTCCCTTCATCCGAAGTGAAGTGAACATTTATGAGGAGAGGGGTGTGAATAAAATAAATAAATACTTTTATAAAAAAAAAAAAAAAAAATCCGTGACTGAGCTTGAAGGTGTAACTGATGAACGTTTCAGATACTTTGACACCACAAGCAGCAAACACTTTTGGAGAAAAAGCAAACCAAGGGAGGCCATGGGGGAAAAAAAGAATCCCATTCTAAATGTCTAAACTCTTTTCCATTTTATCTCAAACGCTTCGAGAATGCAGATGTGTAGGAAAGCACACAGGAAACAATCCAAGTGTGAGGTTTTTCTTGAATGGCACTGAAAGTCGACGGATGCTATCACCGTCACTGACGGCCACGTTTTGCGGGTGAAAGGTATTTTTTTGCAGGGCGAGAATAACTGTCATAGACGGAGGCTTATTTCTTTGACTGGCATTTCCCATTTGTGGCTCGCTGATAGTCCAGGGAGATCAGCCAGCCTCTGTTTCTTTTGAATCTCGGGAGAAATGTTTTGTGAAGAACCGCAATCCCCAACAAGGACAGAAAGCAAAGCAGACAGTGTTTGGCCTTACCTCCCTGAAAAAGATCCCTGTGATTCTGGGTCCATCCCTGATGCTCACAATGCTGATGCCTGATGCTTTCCAGAAAGTCTGACCAAATACAGTTACTGTTCTGCTGCACATACAAAGTTGTGCTTAAAGGTCGCTAGCCTCCGCCCTCTCATAAAGTGCTCGGAGTTTATCGAAGCGTGGCCCCCAATCCTTGAGGCACTCGTGTCCGGCGGTGCTGCTCTCATCCAGACCGGCTGAGCTGAAGGAACTCAGTGAACCGGCTGGAGAACCCCCACCTTCAGTAGAGAACACCTGAAGGGAGTCAGCAGGAGCAGAGTCTGCGTGTTGCTCAGCATCTCTGATGATCTCACACAAGTAGCGCGCGAGATCCTGGCTGGAAAATGACAAGCTCTTGCGGATAAGCTGGGCGGTGCGGGCGGCTACGGGGGCGGCACACTGGCCCTGGGCCGGGGCGTGATTGAGCGGCACGTCTTTGCGCAGGGTAGTACTGCTGGATGACACGGAAGAAGTGCTTGTGGCTGTAGGAGCTCGCGATGGCGGGTCGGACTGGTGGAGGTGGTGTTGCTGCTGCTGGATGGGAGCGTGATGATGAAGCGCTCGGGAACGGCTGTACTGCACAGACTGGGCCGGGCTTGGCTGCAGGGACTTTTGCAGTTCAGCCATATCGTAAGCATTCTGAGAGAAATGGAGGAAAGGAAATGACTAAATAAATAAGGATCAATTGAAAGGTTTATTCATTAATACAAATTAACACAACAAGCTTTCTACAGCAGCTTCTGCACATGAAATATGGAACATAAACAACTCTTGATTCATTGGCTAATAAGAGCAGAAGAAGAGATACTGGCTCTGTGTCTTGATTATAGAATGCATTCTCATATTAACCATTAATAACATCAATCCTGACTCATGCCACTAATGCTGAAGCCTGATTAGTTTCTATGAGTGCACCTGAGAGCGAGAGAGAGAGAGAGAGACAGATGAAGGAAGAGAAAGAGCCAGCTCTGACAGAGACTGAGAGCACACTAAAAATTGATCATATTAAAACATGTTATCTCTGCCAAGACTCTTAAAATTGATGCTTTCCTCAAGAGAAAATACAAGCTTATTCTAAAGAACAGAAGATAAATAGACCTTTAGTTTAGCAGAGATTTTATCTATTTATTATCTAGTGGACCTGTATCGGCGGCGCCGCGGCGTAGTGGTTAGCACATCCGCCTCACAGCAAGAAGGCCTTGGGATTGATTCCCAGTTCAGGTGTTTCTGTGTGGGGTTTGAATGTTCTCCCGTTGCTTGCATGGGTTTCCTCTGGGTATTCCGGTTTCCTCACACAGTCCAAAAACATACACAGTAAGCTAACTGCTACTACTTTTCTTTCGGCTTCTCCCCTCAGGGGTCGCCACAGCAAATCATCAGTTTCCATCCATCCCTGTCCGCTGCATCCTCTTGTCTCACTCCGACTACCTGTATTTGGAATTGAACTTGGAGTCTGCATGGGCTAAACCTGAAGGGGGTTTGTTACTTGTTGGTTTTGGCATGGTCAGTAAATTCTGGCTCTGAACACACAACAGTTAGTTACTATTTTTGCTTGGACTTTAACTTGTGACCTGCAAGAACTATTTCTGTGTGGAGTGTGCATGTTCTCCCTATGCTTGGGTGGGTTTTCTCTGGGTACCCAGGTTTCCTCTCTCAGTAAAAAGACATGCAGACTAGGTTGAATGCCTGTCCCAAATTGTGCTTAGTGCCTAGAGTGAGTGAGTGAGTGAGTGAGTGAGTGAGTGAGTAAATGGTAGTGTGTGTTGCCCTGTGATGGTCTGGTGAGCCGTTCAGAATGTACCGCGCATTCGCCGAGTGTCGACTGGGCTCCAGCCTCTCTGTGGGATTTGACAAATGGATGAATGAATGAATATTGAACATCAAAGTACTGAATGTAGCACGTTATTATTTTAACAAAACCCACATATCGTGCTTCCCCCTTAAACTCCCCAACAGTACGACGTCTTATTCCTGAACTTGGGTAGCAGTATGCGGGCGCTGGTTTTCACAGCAAAAAAGTCCTGAGTTTAAGACCTGGATATTCTGCATGGAGTTTGCAGGTTCTCTCCGTGCTTGCATTGGTTCCCTCTGGGTGCTGTGGTTTCCTCCCAGAGTCCAAAGACATGCACATTAAAGGCACTGGATAGTTTTGATTGCCTTTAGGTGTGAATGGGAGTGTGAATGATTAAGTGGGTTGGCCTTGCAATGGTCTGGTGAGCTGTTCAGGGTGTACATGGTCTTTTGCTTGGAGTCAGCCTCCCTCCAGCCCTAATAAAGCAAGAAGTGGTGCGGAAATAAAATAGTGTGAGAAATATTGATATTGATTGATATCATTTAGCCCTAATTTAAACCAGAATTAACATTATGGTTTCCTCAGATTTCACTTGGGAGTACAACAGAACGTTTAACATTAACCAAAACAGTGATTTGATATATAGTGTGATACATATTAACAGCGACTGATAGAAAAAAAACCAAACTATTGTTATAGGATCTTTTTTCCCATATTACCTATCTCTAATAGGAACTTCAAATCATGTTTGTAATTTCTGATTCTCTGCATGAGGGCACCAACTAAGTGGCATGAAGGTAAAACGTAAATACAGGGATCCCTCACTTTTCTCGGTTAATGGGGGATCGAGACCGCCCACAAAGATCAAATTTCCGTGTAGTAGGATTGACCCCCCCCCTGACTGATGTATATGTACATGTATGTGTATGTATTTATTTATATTATATACAATCAACACTATAAATGCTTATAATAACAATTAAACATTTAAAAACAATGCATAAGATGTAAAGAAAATATAAATAATGTAAAATACATACGTGTAATTGTGCATAGATGTAAATAAAGTGTAAGAAATGCCTTTTCTGTCACACGAATGCTGTCCCAAACCAAGTCCCAAACCGGAGTCGGTAGTGAACTTTCCCTTAACTATTTCCCTATTTAATCGTGAAAGAGTGAAATGAAAGACCACTAGTTCACTACTGACTTCGTTTTGGACGCGGCCTCTGAAATCACGCAAGCTGATTGGTCGAGACGAATTTCCCACCGAATCCGAGTCAGTAGCGACCTCTTGTGGCGTTTTCATGAACTTTTTTTTCATTTTTGCTTACTTATATTTTCTATGAATATTTTTTTTTTAAATCCGTGATGCACTGAAGCCACAGAACCTGAAGTGCGATATGGCGAGGGATCACTGTACTTATCAAACAAGCAGCCTGGACAGGACAAACCAGACCAGGCAGTTACTAAGGATCAACGAAGGAACAAAGTAAGTGCAGTGTGTAAAGTAAATAAGGCCAAGTGTGTGCTCCAGGTAACTAATTACCACATGAACAACCTGACTGCCATTTTGTTTCCCTTAGTCCTCAAGCACCAAGTAACCAAGTAATAATGTCGCGTATTGCTTATTACATGTGCCTGAATGCGGCAATGAGACACTGCACTACAGCGGCCCAGACAAACCAACGTGTCTACCACCTGCCGCGCGTTCCCTCACCCGGTGGCAATGCTTTATAGTCGTCACTCCCTCCCCTACTCCCCCATCTTCGATAGAATAAACTTTTAGAGCTTTTCTCCCCAGTGCATACATTTTCACAAAAAAATGTCATGGGTAAAATGTCAAGCTGTCACGGTATCTTGAAACGTTCAGCTTTCAACAGTTTCGAATCGGCATTAAAACCAGATCGGGTGGGCTGCTGATGTTAAAGGTTGCCGTGGAGACAGTTCCACATGAGCCGTCATGGCAACTGTGATTCGGTCAGACTTGGACGTCCCACTGTAAGTTGTCATAGCGACATGGACCACTCATGTCTAACTAACGTTCTTGGTGTGGAATAATATAATGAGAAAAAATGGTCCAGTCTCAGTCACTGAAAATACACAAACTACTTTCATCGTACAATCAATGAGGAGTACTCACCTGATCTTCCTCGCCACCCCCTTCCTCATCGTAGTTGAGCACGTTCTCACGGATGTCCTCCCAGCCGTCGTGGTGAGCGGAAACGTGGTAAACACCCTCCTTCATGCCCTTGTAGCTCCGCCAGCGTGTGTACAGGAAGATCCCCAGCAGCAGCACTGCACACACACACGAGAATGAGAAGAAAAAAACAACCTCTCAGCGTTATTCCATGATGACTCTGACCCTTCAGTGCCCGATCGTTACCATAAAGCTCAATCTAATAAGGTCAATGTAGCCTGATCGTAGGTCAGGGAACACTACTTCTACATTTAACTGCTACCTTGGAGCCAATTAGGGAGAGTGATTATCTTAGCTTTATAACCTTTAACAGTGGAACTCTGTAAACTGCAGTGGGAGCACATTATATAAGCATCAGATATTTCCCATCAGGTTGTTGTTGCTTTTTGTTTTCTGCTTGTTTTACTGGCTTGCTTCTTATAAACCTAATGCATCCACAGTGTTTCAGAAAAACAAATAATAATAATAATTTGCATTTATACTGGGTCTGCTTATTATTACTATTTGCGTTTGGTTGTTGCCCCATTTTTCCCCCTGATTAAGCCCTATCCAATTTACACCCATTCAGTCTTTTCTCCTTTTCAAACGACCTCCGCCAACCGGGGAAAGGTGGAAGCATGATGCTCTCACCTACATCTTTGCAGGCTGCACATGCTGCCTAATACGCACACTGAATAACGTCCATGATTGGCTGATAATCGCTTTAAGTAACAGGGAGGAAAGTGTATGCCACACCTCCCTTCTGTGAGAGATCAGCCAATCAGCTAATTGCCACTCAGCAGCTACTCTCGGATGTGGATGACTGCAGCATCATCCTGGATTCGGACCTGTGATCCTCAGCTTGGTAGTCGTGCATCTTGTCGAAGTGTACTCGGGAAACCATTATTATTATTATTATTATTATTATTATTATTATTATTATTATTATTATCAGTAGTAGCAGTGATAGAAGTAAGCATGTGGCAAAATCTAAGTGAGGCGGTTATATGTACAGTTCAAATTGAGTTATTTATTTCATATTTTGGTCACATATGAAGCAACATAAAAAAACTTACTGCTAAGATAACAATGGACTGGGGCATCCCATTCAACCAATCACAGTTATGTGCAAGACCGTGGATGTGGAAGACGGTACATGGTGTGCTATGTTATTATATGCTGCCTGTAAAGAAGCATGAGGAGGTGTTTGAAGAACCTCCTCACTGGCTGACATGTCTCGAAAGAACGCAGATCTGTTAGCCTTCTCTAGCTTCCAGAGGAGATATCGGGGAAAGTTGGGAGAGAAAATAAGGGTAAAAAAGTAGTCTAACGCAAAACAATTAGACAGAAATAACTTGTGTTTACTGTCTTTGTGCTAGTGCCTGTGGAAGAAGTGGTTTCATTACAGAGTAATGAAACAGAGTTCTGTGTCAAGATCTTCTAGCTTCAACAGTTTCCAGCCTAAGGCTGTCCTTTAGAGAAGATTATATGTATATACAATCTGAAACTTAGTCCTCTAGCATTCTAAGCTCCA
Organism: Euristhmus nudiceps; assembly: GCA_030068295.1. Taxonomy (NCBI): domain Eukaryota; kingdom Metazoa; phylum Chordata; class Actinopteri; order Siluriformes; family Plotosidae; genus Euristhmus; species Euristhmus nudiceps. The sequence goes on from JAQNCB010000014.1 coordinate 9,031,241, forward strand.
TGCACTCTCTGACTCTGACTCTTCTGAAAAATGAACAGCAAGAAAAGAGGGAGAGAGTCAGAGTGTTACATGGAGAAAAAGAGATGGAGAAATACCATGAAATCTTATGAAAAATAAACCGCAAGAAAAGAGGGAGAGAGTCGGTCCTCTAGCATTCTAAGCTCCATGCAACACTCTAACTCTCTCCCTCTTTTCTTGCTGTTTATTTTTCATAAGATTTCATGGCATTTCTCCATCTCTCTTTTTCTCCATGTAGTCCCCTTTGCCGCCAACTCATTCTTTATCCTTCTCTGTTCCGCTGAGGCTTTCTTCATGTCACGGCTGTTTTATATTATTTTTTCCCCCCTTCCACACTAGATTTCTTTATTCATTAATTCTACTTGGTTACTATGAACTACAGGTTGCAGCACTTGCCAGTTCTATGAAGCCAAACACTGTTTGTAAGTCTTCCAGTGTTATTAGGAACCAAAAAACAGTTAAATAATTACACTGTTCAAAATATTAACATTTTATTCGCAAAACAAACAACCATGTAAATGAACAAATAAATAAATAAATAAATAAATAAGCATAAAACAAATAAAAAATCAAGTAAAAGACCCATTGGATGTGGGAAAAATTATGTGTATCAGGTATTTTTTTAAGTAATCCAATCATGATAACAAAAGATACTCATGTATTGTGTCGATGCCTTATGACTCAATAAGCTATAAAATCAGTGTATATATATATATATATATTTTAAATATCTGCTTTGGCAAATGTGCTTCAGAGAAATGAACATCGAGTATCTCCTCTTTAGAGCTTTCTCATGCTGTGTTGGTGCCAAAGGAAGGTACTTACCCAAAGCCACAAGACATTTTTAGCTCCGTTTTCTCCCCTAATCATTGCAAATAGGATTTCTGGCTTATATTCAAAGAGCAATTTAAAAGGAGAGCAGCGTGCGCTCAAAGAGAAAGGTGGAGAGCAGTTCACTAATTGAATCGTCTTTCAGACAGAACCCCCCCCCCCTCCTTCCTTCCCACATTTATGAAAGCTGCCCATATCTGGACCAGTCACTCTGCAGTGCTTATCAGAGAGAACCAGGACAGTTACAGCGATATCAAAGACACAGTGTGACAGAAGGTTTGTGTTAAAACTGACCTGCTTTGGATTTTTACTTTACTTTTTTTTTTCATTTTTTATCAAACATTGCTAAGGATGATAACATGATGTTCGCTTTGCCATAAAGAGTGCATCTCTACATGCTTATCTAACTTAAATGACAGAAGCAGGTGGATGAGTGTTTAGATAAGCCAAAATACTATTCAACATTTTAAAACCTTAAATAGTCTTAATTACTTAACAAATTTACAAGAAAGAAATTATTCTCCCTCAGGACATGAATACATAATTAGCAATAAATGTTGTCTTGTTCATCCATTGTTGTTTGTTTGTTTTGAAAATGTGCCAAAAAGGTTAATACCGGGAACAGAAGGCGGTACAAGGAAGAAAGGAAGGAAATAATTACAACACTGTCTCTTCATCATTAATGCCTGCATCCTTAGTACCTGCCTGATTAGGGTTACAAAGGATTTAAATGAGGCTAACTAAATGAACCATCTAAATTTGTAGTTAAACAAAGATAAGACACCTTCATCCAGGAAAAAGCCAAAAAAAATCAACAATATCATAACCCAAAATATCTACTTAGAAACAAAGAACATTAACATTTGTTTCAGAAAGGGATATTTACGTATTGTTTAAAAGGTTCCACTGTCTAGCTGACACCAAAAATACACTTTTCAACGGTAATGCATGCAGTGTTAGTTTTCACATTTTAAATAAGTAATATAAAAAAATAGATAATACACAGATCGATAGAATGATTGATTCTGTGTGGAGTTTTCATGTTCTGTCCATGCTTGTGTAGGTTTCATTCAGGTCCTTCATTTTCCTCTCATATTCCAAACACATGCATATGGGCTCACTGTATCTTCTCAACTGCCCCTAGGTGTGACTGCACGTGTGTGTGTGTGTGTGTGTGTGTGTGTGTGTGTGTGTGTGTGTGTGTGTGTGTGTGTGTTGGCCCAGTGATGGTCTCGCGAGCTGTTCAGGGTGTACACAGGCTTCACCTGGGAAAAGATGGGCTACTATGTCCCTGTTTCCCTAATCGTGGGTAAAGCAGTTTGGGAATGAAATGAACAGATCGATAGATAGACAGGTTTGAAAAATTTATAATGTGAAATGAGCCGCAAATAATATTTTATCCATAGAATTTTATCCAGATGGAGAAACTTCATCAAATAAAGCTAATAAAGAAAGGATGTGTTCTTGCTGCTACTGGAGCCATTGAGGTGGAAAAAAAATCAATTCTTCCATCTGATGCCAAAGGAGAAATAAATGAACAGACGTATTAACAGATAAATAAATAAAAATATTTCCTAGATGAAAAGACAGCCTTGTTTATTCAGCTTCACAACAGTTTTCTTTGACTTCATGAACAATTTTTCTCCCACTTTCTCAAAGTGCAACTTTTGAGTTGTAAGAGATTTCAAAATGAGTTCTGCAAGCCTTATTTCATAAGTTCAACACGACTGGACTGCGTTTATGTATTGCATTCTCCATCGATCTATAAGCCTGAGTTTCTGGCAACACAGGGTTACCCAGCAGCCCCTACGACTTGGTGGAATGATCGTAAACACCTTGAGGGCTGAGGTACTATTCATTCATCTTCTAACTGTGTGAATGTCTAATGTATGAGTGACAGGAAGTGCACACTCGCATGAATAACGATGATATAATGTGGCGCTAGGTGCATTCGGTGAAAACATAATTGCATCAGGAATGTAAATATCCATCATGTAACAGACAACAAAGAATAATTAGTTCTTAAGTGCAAGAAAGAAAAGAATTTGCCCAAAATATTGATGTCAGCCAACCCGCATCCTAAATTATACAGGGCCTTTAATTTGTCATGCACAGAGTACACACTCCTCACCTTGTAGTGTCTCATATATATGTTCCCAAATTTTTCTTAACTCCGTCCTACTTTTAAGAAACCTGATTCTGGGGTTCCCTGCATGTCTGCCTTCACCCTGCTCCTCATTTTTATCTCCTGTGTTCTCACTTCTCTTGCACTTTTGCTGTCTCCCGTTGTTGTACAGCCTCTCATCTTGGATGGAGAGGCTCTGAATGTGTGCGTGTGTGTGTGTGTGTGTGCGTGCGTGTGTGTATGCGCGTGTGTGTATGTGCGTGTGTGTCTGCTAAAGCCCTGTTACCAAGCAAGCTGACTCTTTTGCCTCTGTCTTGGAGGAGAATTGTCTGTAGGGAAAATCCTTCGAGAACTTTTAAGGCTGCAAATCAAGATCCACATAAGACAAGACTGACATTTACCACCATCCGGGCACACGGGGACACACACGCACGCACACACACACACACGCACATATTATATATATATATATATATATATATACACACACACACACATACACACACGTGTGTATACATTAGTCAGTGTCTGGATACTGGAGACACACACACAAACATATTATATATATATATATACATGTGTGTGTGTGTGTGTGTGTGTGTGTGTGTGTGTGTGTGCGCGCGCGCGCTCTGCGATGGCCTGGCAAGCTGTCAGGGTGAACTCCGCCCTCACCCAGAGTCGGCTGAGAAGGGCATCAGCCCCCCTGCGACCCGAGATAAGATTAAGCAGTTCAGAAAATGAATGAATGACTACCGGTGAATATATGAAATCAGAACTGCAGCATTTTATTGGATGAGGACACTCTCTGTCTCAGAGTGAGAGAGTGAGAGAGAGAGAGAGAGAGAGAGAGAGAGAGAGAGAGAGAATCTGTGCACAGTCTGCTGCTTGGCTGCTTTGCCTCAATAATCAACTGAAGCGAAAAAAAAAAAAAAATCAAAGGGGAATAAATCCAGCAGGTCGGAACAGATATGCTTCAGAAGGTGTGATGCAGTGGTTGCTGATGTACATTCAGATATGTGTGTGAGTGACTGTGTGTGTGTGAGTGTGTGTGTGTGTGTGTGTGTGTGTGTGTGTGTGTGTGTGAGTGTGTGTATGATTTGGTATCTTGGTGGGGATCCACACGCTTGAAAACATCTTGAATCTTTTGGACTGGTAGAGAATTAAAACTGATCCTACACGAAGCTTTCATTAAAAGAAAGTATGAAAGAAAATGAAGAAATAGAAATTAAACTTCCTTTTACTTTTTGAGGTTAAAGTTGGGGTTGGATTTAGGCACAGCAATAATACACTCAATTAATAATTACATCAACTGAAGGGTTTACAAGAATACAAAGAAAAACATGTAGACACAGGTATGTGTGTGTGTGTGTGTGTGTGTGTGTGTGCGTGCGTGCGTGCGTGTCTACATTCAGGCCCATAGCATGGGGGGTTTCGAACAAAAACACCGAAATTTCACCAAAAGGTCCGATTAGATGACCCTACAATTTCTTTTTCAGCGATTGGCCAGTTTATTGAAAAACAGTAAACAATTGTGGTGTGCCTCAGTACCTCACTCAAAGATAGAGAGAGAGGGGGGTGGGGGGGTGGGGATAAAATGCCTTCTTTTATTGTACACACTTAATTGAGTAGACCAAACTTTGTTGCCATGGCGTCCGAATGGTGCCTATTCAATATTAAAGAAACACTCTGAAGCATACACAGCAAGTCTGGGTTATATATTAAGGCTGTAATGTACAGTTCGCAAAAAAAAAAAAAGAAAAAGAAATGAAAGAAAAAAAAGAAAAAAAAGAGAGAAGCATTTTCTCTCACAAAATCTTGGACTTTTACCTTTTTACAAAAAAGATAGACGTTTATGCTGTAAAAGGAAATCAAAACAATGTTATACACAGTACAAAACACCTCACAAAATACATATTAGATGAAACAGTCGATTATGTATTTTTTTAAAAGACATTTTTTTTGCAACGTTCATTAGGTAACACTACTGCTCAATATCTCTCAAAGTTCATCAGTGGTTTGTGCTGAACTATATTAATTTGTCCAGTCTACTGGCTGGCATAAAATATCATAGAGAGTAAACCTTAGCAATTATGTGAATCTTTAAAATTAAATCACATGTGTATCCTCACACTCATTGACACTTGGGGGATTTTACAATGTTCAAGCAGTAGCATCTTTCAAGCATGTGTAAGGAGCCTGGGGAACCCTGGGAAACCCAAGAAACCAGGGAGGAACTCTGGACTTAGAAGGTGACAATGTTTAAAGTGTCCATGTTTTAATGCACTAAAGCAAGGGTTCCCAACCCCTGGTCCGTGGACCAGTACCAGCCCGTGAACCATTTGATACCGGTCCGCAAACAAAATATTTCATGGTAAAAATTATATTTTTTTATTATAGCTTCCGGATCTTATTTTGAAAAACGACTGTTTCCGCCTTCACCTTACTGACGCACTTGACTCTGTTGCATCGTTTCACGCATTAGCGAACCGAAATTGTAATTTTAAGCTAACCACAAGTTATCCTCTGAAAAAAAAGAGTCAAAAACAAAACCTGTGCCTCTAACCGGTCTGAGGAAACATTTTCATACATAAAATTGGTTCCTGGTGCAAAAAAGGTTGGGGACTCCTGCACTAAAGCATATCAAGGTATCAAGGTAAATAATTTACCTAGGTGTTATTACAGATTCACATTATTCTTGTGTGTGTGTGTGTGTGTGTGTGTGTGTGGGGGGGGGGGGGGGTCGTGAGAGAACTTGGT
>JAQNCB010000014.1:9198726-9209398 GCA_030068295.1 Euristhmus nudiceps
GAGAGAGAGAGTGAGAGCGAGAGAGAGAGAGAGAGCGAGAGAGAGAGTGAGAGCGAGAGAGAGAGAGAGAGAGAGAGCGCGAGAAAGAGAGAGAGCGAGAAAGAGAGAGAGAGAGAGAGAGAGAGAGAGAGAGAGAGGATATCGGGGGGGGGTGCCGATCAGCGCTTAGACCTCTCAAGGCTAAAGCTGCATCCATTAGAGCCCTCTTACCCACTCTTTAATCACATAGCCACCAAGGTATATAACATCAATAAGGAAGGAAGGTGGCAAAAAGGAGACTACAAGATGGAGACTGAGAAGATGCAAAGATACACAACTAAGGAAAGCAGACAAAGATAAAAAGAAAAAGAGAGTCAAAATAAAATCAATGTGAGGTAGGAAAAACGTCTTGCCTAGGTACATGTCCTTCAAACACGTAGGTCTTGTTGTCCCAGTCATCAGGATCTGGAGAATACACCTTTCCCAACACAGATGTCGGCATTCTTCCTGTTGGTGCAAAATGTATTTAGTATGTTTTTCCTCAAATATAATATTAAATCATATGAATACTCCTGTAAATTATCTCACAACAACAATAATAATATTTCATTCATTCATTCATTTCTTGAACTGCTTAATCCTAATTAGGGTCACAGGGAGGCTGGTGGCGATCTCAGCCAACTCTGCGCGAGGGAAAAGAACACCCTGGACAGCTCGGCAGGACATCACAGGGCAGAAACACGCTGATGGCTAAGCAGCCTCCTGTTGACGAAAGTAAGCAATGGTTCTTTTACATGCCTCACACCACAGACAGTGAGAGACATGGCCGGCCTTTGAGAACCCAGTTAGCTGCACTGGGGGAGCAGGGACAATCTGGATCGGTAATCCGGCACCCTCCACAGGGTCACCACTGCCCCGTCATATTAACTTATAAGACAGAACTCACAAAGTCATGTTTAATTCTGGACGGCAAAAATGTTGCCAGCATAATATCTAGTCACGCACTATGCATACAATCCAACTTGTTCCTAACTGCTTCTCTATTTGTATGTACCACAGTTGTTTTGCTCTTTTCTTCAATCCTTTTATAATCTAATTGCTCCGTCTGAGTAGGTAAGTTATGCTTCCTCCACCTCATTATCACCAAGCCCGAATACATAGACGGGAACACAACTTCTCAGTAACAACCCGGAGAAAAAAAAAAAAAATTATTTTCTTTATAACATTTTTAGACAAATACAGTATGCAAAATATAGTCTTGTAAATATACTCCAGGATAGACGTTCACTAAACGTTAGACATTCAGAGCATTTCTTATTTCCATCTGATATAAAATGAGCATTTTTTTTTGTTATATAATGAGTACATGAAGTGTAAATAATTGTAAATTGTGAAAATAGAGACAGGGAAATAAAAAAAAGAATGGGATGAGGGTCGGATAAAATCTTCATTCCTTCTTGATCAAAGATAAATTCTGCAACTAATCAAATATGAGATGAAAATAAACACCTGAAAGTTGAATAAAGTACTGTCTCAATGGGTAATACACGCACGCACAAGCACACAAGCGCACACACACACACACACACACACACACACACGATGAAGTGCATCAATGCATTTCCACCTTGAAAACTTTTGACTGCCTTTAATTCTTATGCATTACTGCTTACAATGTATAACCAAATCAATCTGCTAATAAATATAAGCTAAAGGCATCTGCTTAGCCTGGGTTTGCCAAGAGCATCCTTGATGAAAATTAAATAATAATAACTTTCCCCTTGATGTAGCTGAATTAAAAGGAAATATCCCCAGTAATAAATTGACTGGCAGTAAGAAACTACCTTTGTGTGTATGTGTGTGTGTATATACAGCTATATGTATGTGTGTGTGTGTGTGTGTGTGTGTGTGTGTGTGTGTGTGCTAAGGTGGGGGTGGACATAAAACATTTTGGCTGTATTCCTGTGGAGTTCTTTTTCAACATAGCTAGGTGGCCATAATGTAACCAAGCACTCGTAATTAATTTATTTTCAACCTGAGAGACCCACATTGGCTGATTCACTGGTAAACAAAATAATCCATCATGCTTCCTGGAAATGAGCAGACACTAAGAGCTTTAATAGGCTAATAAACATGATTAAAATATGTAATGGAAGGATTTTTTTCCTTTTTATATGTTCAGTCATCCTTCTTCAAGAAAACATAAAACTAGCCTTCTAAGCTGCTGTGCCACCTATTTTTTGGAGATTCTTAATGAACTCAGCCATGCTTCACTCATGCTGCTACTTTTTAGCACAAGAATCTCTCGCAACAGCCCCTCAAACATATAAGAATGAGGTCAGCAAGCAGCTACATCAGCAGTATTTTATATCTTTTCATCAAAGCTCACCTGAGAATCCCAGCTACATCTATTTATTTTCTCAGAAAAATAAATAGAAGTATTCCCAAAAGACCAGGGAAAATAAACAGCTAAACATACTTTGAAAGTCTTTGACACAATAAAAAGAAAGACAGAAAAGAAAAAAAAAGTATTCTTTTCTCTAAAAACATAAGAGACAATATTTGTTTTACATCTACAAGACCTATGACTTGCAAAGGAAGATTGGTTTTGGAATGGCAATCATCTTCGCTATAAGAATAAAAGACACTGGTTCATGGAAATGCTGCACAGTGGCGTAGTGGTTAGCACATGCACCTCACAGCAAGAAGATCCTTGGTTCAAGTCCCAGGATTGGCAAGAGCTTTGCTGTGTGGAGTTTGCATGTTCTATCTGTGCTTTCATGGGTTTCCTTTGAGTACTCCAGTTTCCTCCCATAGGAAGGATTACATGCACTTTATGCTCAGTAGCTGTTATAAATTGTCTCTAGTGTTGAATAGTGTTGAATGGTTGTGTATAAGTTGCCCTGCAACGGTCTGTTGTTCAGGGTTTACTCCTCGTTTGCTCGGTGTCACCCCATGACCCTAATAGGATTAACCCTAGAACGGTTACCAGGGTGGAATTCACCCGGTGTAATTGAGGTGGTTGTGTAAATCATACGTCTGACAGTGTGAGTATAAGTATGTTATAAATATGTTATAAGTATGTTATTACATATTATTTAATTTAGGGTAAAATTCTCCCGGGTTTACCTTCCACATTGGCAAATTAGAGGGTAACCATTCTAGGGTTAAGTGGTTTAGCAAATGAGTGAGTGAGTGAGTGAGTGAGTGAGGGATCCATGAAAACAAAGCAAAAAAAAAGGTTCTTTTTATGAAAAGCTGGTCCTGTTCACATGATTAGAAATCATTCCCTTAATCTTACTTCAATTACCGTAATTATTATATTTGATAAACGTATTAAATATTTATTTTTCAATTTACTTAATTGCCTGTTTAACACCCTGTTGCACTACTTTGTGGGCTATTCATGCTCCTTTACGCAAGGGGTTTGTGTTGTTGTTGTTTTTTCCCCATAGAATCTATATTCCTAAAACAGCACTGTTGTGATCAGCCAAAACAAATAGCACTCATACTAAGAATATTCATCAGTTTTACTTAATTATAATGACTTATTTCAATTGATATTCTTTACATAATTACATTATATTACTATTAATTATAATACTTTACTTCAATATAATATACAATTAAACATTCGCCATCACACACTATTCATTTACTCATAATAAACTATGATGCAGTAGCTAAGTTCTCTATATTTACCTCTGTGACTGTTAAGATATATTATCTTCTCTCCAGCAACATGGGCATGGTCATTGTTATCCCCGATAGTGATCGTGAGTGTGCTGGTAACTGTTTTGGGTGGTTTTCCACTATCAGTCATGATAACTGGCAGCAGGAATTCCTTTTGTTTCTCTCGGTCAAAGGCTCTGAGGGCCGTGATGGTGGCCGAGTCATTCCTGTTATCTTGCAGGTAAAAGTCATTGCTGTAAAGGTATTCGGGAGGGACAGAGAAGGAGAAAGGTGGACCGTTTTCTGCAGAGTCTCGATCAACAGCTTTAAGCAGCAAGGAAGTGCTGTTGAGATGTACCAGCTGAGGCCCTGCAACGTTCTCCCACACTATTGGCGAGTATGCAGACTCAAACTCAGGCCCATTGTCATTTACATCCATTAGAGAGATGTGGATGGTGGCAGTACCAGTCAGTGGTGGAGACCCGTGGTCAACTGCAAGGATGATTATGTTATGCAGGGCAGTAATCTCACGGTCCAGCTGCCCAGCCACAGTTACCAGTCCAGTCTGATCAATTGAGAAGAGACCATAAGGGTCAGATTCAGGTGCTATACTGTAGCTAATCTCCCGATTCAAACCGGAATCAGAATCACTTGCGACAACTGAAGCAACACTGGTACCAATCAAGACATCCTCTCTAAGGTCAGGAATCTGCAGGAAGTGGGGGATGAAGACTGGAGCATGATCATTGCAGTCTTCTACCTCTAATGTACAATGAAGAAGGCTGGAATAGTCCAAATCCTCCACCTTAATGGTAAGATTAAAGTGTTGCTCACCCGGCCTCTCAAAATCCAATCGCTTTTTGAGCCTTAGAGTTCCCCGTTGCTCCTGCCGATGACTCACCATATAGAACTTCTGCTCTGGGTCCCCAGATACTACACTGAAGGTCAACTGACCATTCTCACCAGCATCCGCATCTTCAGCAACCAGGTCAAGCAGGGCAGTGTTAGGCTCACTGCTCTCAGGGATCCGTGTTGAACAAGAGCGGTCCAAGAACCGAGGAGCATGGTCGTTCACATCTGTTACATGGATAGCAGCAGTGGCTGTGCCTGTCATCCCAACTCCATCCCTAGCTTCCACCACTAAGAGGTATGACTCTGTTTGCTCCCGGTCCAGACCAGCCTTGGCCAATGAGATGGTTCCAGTAGCTGGGTTGATGGTAAACATGTCCACCCCACTGTTGCCTCCATTCAAGGCTGCATTGCCAACAATTCTATATGCCAGTACAGCATTCTGCCCAACAGCTGCATCATCCAAATCTGTGGCAGTCATCTCCATGACTGAAGTACCAGGTGGAGAGTTTTCAGCCACGTCTCCATGACAGTTGTCAGGTGCACAGGCAAAGATGGGGGCATTGTCGTTAATATCCCACACACTAATAATGACATCAGTAAACCCAGTCAAGCCTTCACCACCTTCATCTGTGGCTAAAACCACAAAGCGCCATACAGCCCGTGTCTCTCTGTCCAAAGTTCTCTGGGCATAGATCTTCCCTGTCACTTCATCAATGATGAATTCACTTTCCGCTCCCTGACCATGCAGCGAGTAACGTAGAGCCTCTTGGTCAGCATCCTTATCTGGGTCAGTGGCTGTTACCTAAAACATTAAACAGAATGTTTTAGCCCTTTTTCCACTGATACCTTTTTTAATATAACTGAAGTCTGATGACTTGGATTCATGTTCTAAGAGCTAAAATTCCTGCTTCTGCTAAAACCCCCACTCAAGCACGAGTATCAATTAACAAACAACTAACAGTAAGTGAGTTCATTTGCAAGCCACAAATTGGATGAAAAGCATTATGTCAAAGCATGATGTCATCTGCTGCAATTCAGTCTTCAAATAACTCCTTGATGAGACAATATAGAGAGCCTAAAAGGTCCAAAACCCTTTTTATCCATATTTTTGTTTGATAAGTGCTGGTGCAAAGATGTAAAATCTGAGTACCGCTGTAACATGATTCATTTTGCTTCTCATTCAAAACAAATTACGCACCAATTTTCAAGACAGGATATGGAATTCAGCTCCAACCCTCAATTCAGGGAAATGGGACTCACCACCAACTCTCAAGGGTGAAAACAGTTTTAAGGAAATGACTCAACCTAGTTTATTTTCTGTTTGGATTTCTGTTTTTATGGTTTTCCAATGCTAAATAATAATTTGAAAAACTTTTAAAAATCTTGACAATCTTTACCTAACCTAAAGGCATAATATAATTTGATAAATAGATATTTTCAACTCCTAACAGTCAGTGGTTATTAATAATGTAAAAAAAGCAACCCTCTCATGCATATTTTTCCCTAATATAAAAAAAGTCAACCTTTACTAATCTTTTTTTTCTCAGAGCTATACATCTAGATCTAATACATATTGCTGCACTAAATACATTACCTGCAGCACGAACACTGGAGAACCATCAAGCTCTTCTGTCACACTTCCATAGTACTCATTGACTGAGAACACGGGTGCCTCATCGTTCTTATTGACCACATTCACAACAACAGCCGTGTAATCCTCCCACTTCCCATCTGAGGCCAGCACATACAGCTTATAACGTTTAGTTTGCTCGTAGTTCAGAGGTTGGGCGATAAAGATGGTGCCCACTTCAGGCTCCACGTCAAAGACCCCACCTGTGTTCCCTGCAGTAATCTGGTAGCGCAGCTTAGCATTGGCACCTGCAGAACAACATAAAAACTATTAGCCTCCTAAGCTATTACAGGTAAAATATATTACTACAAATTTTCTTTGGTCAATTGCATGTTAATTAACAAACAAATTGACTCACATATGAAATAGGACAAGGAATGGGCAGGCTAATAATGATTAAAGCAGGTAATTATTTAAAATGAAATATCCATATGTGTGTATAAAGACATAAGCAGCTGAGAAAATAAAGATATATTCACATAGATTAAAATTTCAAATGGCTATTTCACCAAAATATTCAAATGCTAATGGTTTAAGAATAATTTCTAGAAGCAGTATTTTTATGGAGAATGTGGTAAAATTTCTACTGGAATATATACATTTTATAACTATAAATTAAGCACTAATTCACTGCTACTATCTCCAAATACCTGCTGTGCTGCTCAGCCCTAATGTATGCCGTTTACAATGATTTCTTGCAGTGTATCATAAACCTGCAGCGTATCTGGTTTGCCTCCTGTACATTGTACAAAACCTCCCCCCCCCAAGCACACACACCCCAACAATCGTTTCTCAGGAGATGACACTGCCCAAAACCCTGCCATTATAGAAAACTTGCAATGAACTCTTCTAACACAGCTGATGTGATGATTACACTGAAATGTTCCTCATTTTCATTACAAGTTTACCTGTAAAAAAGAAATGCTACTAATTTCTCTCAGCTGATGATGAAGTATTATATACCAAGGCAAATAATACATTTATATAATAAATCTATCAATAAATTAAGCTACCAGTCCATAATGAATATGTGCTCTTTCAAACGTAAAGCTTGCTATGCAGATCTAAATTTGGCATATTGTCTTATTCTATAAATGACTCAAACCAGCCTGCTGTTTCAAGTATGCGAAAATGTAGTTTGCAATAAATGACCTCTATTATATTACTGGCAGGTTATTAAGCTACAGCACAGCTGAAATCTGTGCTCCAACACATAAGGACGAACCTGAAACCTCAGGCGCAGTAGGAATAAAACTGATGCAGCATCACTAAGACATGCAAATCTTACAACCTTTCTGCTTCTCATAGTATTAAAGACATATATTAATGATAAACCATCTTTCCTTTCATATTAGATTTACAACCAGCTCAGATCACCTCCCTGTAGAAGACACACAAGTAAAAAAAAAATTCGTACAACAAAAAACATTCAGCTATTCTTGCTCTCCTTCACCTCGTGACCCCTCTCATCTCTCTGCCTTAGAATTTTCTTGATAAAAGAGAAATAATGAATAAGGCACCATGCTCTGGTAGCCTCAATTCAGATCTAAATTTTGATCGCACGATCGCCTAGAGCAACTCTGATAAATTACTAAAATTGTCCTGCCGTTAGCATTTGGAAAGTTAGTGCTTTCTCAAGGCTTTTATGAAAAGGGATAAGCACAAAGTGAGACAGCTAATACGTGCTGACAGGATCAGAAGCCATTACGGAAGATCAGTTTAATACTGATGTCTGTCATAATGAGGCTAAAGGCTCTGATAAATGTATGGTGATCAGTTCAGCAGCTTCTCACATACCCACGAGCACACCAGGTGCAACAGCCCAGATGATTCATGTAGGAAATTATGGACATAGACAATGGCTAGACAATAAGAAATGAATGATGCCTTGACTGTGGCGTGCTGCTGTCTGGATAGCTTTACATGTGAGAGGGAAATGAAAGAGTGTTTATCTCAGGGTTTTTTTTTTCTTTTTTTATCTACTCACAGTGCATATTAAAGCATCTGTGTCTACGATAGCGGGAGGAGTTAACTTTACGGCACACGAGTTATCTAATTATTCATTCTTTGTGCACAATTTGAAGGCCTACAGCTCCCTAGGAATTGCTGGCAGAGATCATACAACTGATAAATCAATATAAACCCAATTTTTTATTGTGATGTTGCTAAGGTTTGTTGAAACAGTGCTGTGGTTATTACATGCTGTTATCAAGACTAAAGTCCAACAAATTTTAGAGTGCAGGTTTTATTTTTGGACAGGCAGTGGATTTTGGTGGCAAGAGGTGCATTAGAAAGACATTTCTGCCTTGTGATGTGAACATGAAACATTTTAAACACAGTGGACCTCATAGCCAGGTGCTGCACTTTATTGCTCTCTATACTATTGTGCTATGAAGTCACTTCACTTTAATCAGTCCATATGTACTGCCCCATTCCCACTTGCGCCTACACTGTAATGTCTTCATTTGATTTAATACATGTCAATGTGATTTTATTGCCTTATTTTACACTTACACAATTATCCACAGTATCCTGTGCCAATAGTTTGTATTTATCCTGTTGTAAAATGTCATGTTGTTTCTTACTGCCATCATAACTCACTTTGTTTTTTGCACATCACTCTTAATATTACCGGTAATTTCTGATTTGCAATTCTGGTTAAATGTGTTGGGTGTTTTCTGGCTCATGCCAATACCCAGAGTATCTAAAGGAAGCCCATGCAAAAACGGGGAGAACATGCAAATGCTAAACAGGACTGCCCTCGCAGAGCCCAGGATTCAAACCTAGGACCTTTTTACTGTGAGGTGGGTGTGCTATCTACTACACCACCATGCCACCCTCAATAACAAATTAATTATCAATATATAAGTGCAATCTGTGCTGTGGCCGGGAGCAAAGGGATCAACATTGGGTGTGACCTTTGAGAGGGATGTCACACATTCTAGACAGTAATGGGTGCCTCCACTCAAGAGTTGAATTTCACTGTTATGTAGCATTAGTGCTAGTTTTAGGGGGGAAAAAACATTTTAAACCACTGGTTTTAAGATCACTGACATCCCTTAACGAGCACTATGATTTATCACTTGCTCTGGATCTCTAGGTACTCTAAAGGTACCTTTTGGCCATGTCCTGTTTCACTGGGTTTATAAATGGGGTTGTGCACACAATCCTCAATCACCGGTGGGGGAAAAGTATTTTTATTGAATGAAAAGAAAATAGATGGTTGTTTTACAAATATGATAATAGATATAAAACACAATCTGTTAAGAATAATCATAGCTATAATACGAAAGCATCCAAAAGGTTGGAATACTGATTAAATATTTACGGGGTACATACACTATAATCTTACTTTGGGGAAAAAATGTATTAATGCAAAATTACATTTAAGATGTAATATATTTCTTGTGTCTTTTAGTAAATAAAACACTTTGTGGCAAAAAAATAAAAAATAAAAAAATAACAAGCAAATTATGCACTGAAGACCAGGAGGAGTCGTCCTCGAGATGGACTGTCAAAGGGACTATTCAATTCAGTAATCTACAGAGCCTGAGATGCACAATTGTTTAAGCATATCTTACACAATATAAAAATACATTAAAAGTAGTGATGCTGAAAAATTTCGCAGTGATCAGATTTTTTTTTTTTTTACCTTTTTAATGGACATACAGAGAACCCAAATACCACAAAATAACACTGGCAGCTATAAAATAAACATTCCTTAGTTTAATCCACATTCGTCCCACAAGTGTTGCTAAGAAACATCCGATAAGAGAGTCCACAGATATATACTGTATATTGATTTAGGTCAAAAACATGATCCTGAAGATGTTTCAGAGATTTTTTTAAAACTGGAATGCTCCTACGATCCTGAAGTGGCCTGACTCTGCGTATTCACTGTGAATTGTATGCAGTAAGAAGTGCAAAATGAAGAATAACATTTTAGTCTAGACTAAATATATTTTATTCTAAGAATTCTAAGAAGATTTTATTCTGGTCTCTCCTTCTACCGAGGGATGAGGAAAAAATACATCTAAACTCTGCTCTGTTCTGGCTCCAAGGTGGTGGAATGAACTTCCTTTGGTTGTCCGGACAGCTGAGTCACTGGGTATCTTCAAACAATGGCCGAAAACTTACCTTTCTCGACAGTACTAAAATTAGCACTACTCTTTTCACACACACACACACACACACACACACACACACACACACACACACACACACAAACACACACATCACCTACCGACTGAGTTCGAGTGATGGTATACTTAGTCTGTGTTCTAACAAACCAGTATAAGAATATATTCACCAATAGTAACTTTTCAGCACTTCTGTAAGTTGCTCTGGAAAAGAGCGTCTGCTAAATGTTGTACACTTTTGGCGGTTAATGGGGGGTCGAGACCCTACACTGAATTTCCGCGAAGTAGTATCGACCCCCCTGACTGACGTATACGTACATGTCTATATGTATATAATATTAATAAATACATATTCAACGCTATAAATGCTTATAATAACAATTAAACATTCAAAAACAAT
>JAQNCB010000014.1:9220625-9231270 GCA_030068295.1 Euristhmus nudiceps
ACACACTCACACACACTCACACACACACACACACACACACACACACACACACACACACACACACACACACACACACAAAAATCCACCGTATTCATCAACCTTATATACATATAGGCCTATTTTTTAAATAATCTGTGGTTTGTAAGCCACAGCAAAAAACAAAAATGCACATTATTATTATTATTATTATTATTATTATTATTATTATTATTATTATTATTATTATTATAATTGTTGTTATTTTCTTGCAATTTTTCACATCCAGATACTAGATTAGTTTAAGTAATACTTACAGCCTTATGTGTGTATAAATAAAACCTATTCAAGTCCTAACCTCTTATCTGTCATGTAACTTCGTGTGTGTGTGTGTGTGTGTGTGTGTGTGTGTGTGTGTGTGTGTGTGTGTGTGTCTGTGTAAAGTAAGAGAATAAGCTTCAGAGTTCAAGTGTTCTCAGCACCGGTAGTGGCACACAGGCGGCTGTGTGGGCACGTGAGCACATATACGACAACAAAATTGAGTTCATAGCTCATGAGATTCGCATAAATATGAAGCCCTGAGATAATTTCAGCCGAACAAAACATCGGAAGAAATACTGGGTGGCTGCAGCTGTGACATCAATTTAGCTTATAGGCTGATCTAATATGTGCACTCTACCATTCGTGTGTTTTCTACATAATCAGACATTTCTGTGTTTAGCTTTCACCAGAGACCAGTTCTGCCACAATTCTGTGTTTGTTATATCTGAAGTCTCAAATGCAATGAGCCAACATTTCTCTCTCTCTCTCTCTCTCTCTCTCTCTCTCAGCTAAACTACACAGCACATGCTTGACATGTTAACATAATGAAAACCAAGTGTTACTGTGCAATATTTTAAATGAGATCATTATTTCTCAAGTATATACTTTTAATTAGCCTCAAATAAAAAAAAAAACCAAACAAACAAACAACAACAAAAAACCCCAAAAACATGGATCAGAATTCAAGCAAAGTATTACATTTCTAGAAAACAACAAGCAAATTAAGGCTGTGTTGCAAACAGCAGACCACTAGAGATGCCTTCGTGAGGGCGCATGCACCACTCTACGAAAATATATAGGGAGCATGGACAGTTTGGGTCGGAGCCTACAAGCAAGTTGCTTTTGGGAAGCAACATGTCACAACATGTTAAAATAGCCACACAAAATGCACCCTTTCACAGTTCTTTACAGTTGAGGAGTCATCTCAACTTCCATCAATAAAAATGGTGTATTCTACCTGGAATATCTCTCTCTCTCTCTCTCTCTCTCTCTCTCTCTCTCTCTCTCTCATAAAGCGACATGCCTGGCCAAAAACATGACGCATAGTCAACCTGTTGATGGAGTGTGAAATCGCCAATCTTTTTTTTTTTATTTTTTATTTTTATTAGTGGATTAAATCAACTTAAAAAAAGTACTTCAATGCATTGAGGTGGTGAACATGATCTTTAAAATCAGTGTGAGCTATCTTTGTAACTATATGTGTTATATTCTTTTAAAGGGTAAGAATAGATAAAAATAGAAAAAAAGTATGTAAACCGTTCGCGACATCCCTTGAGCCTAAGGCGAATTCTTGTTTTGGTGTATATAACAGAAATAAATAAGAAAAGCAAATTAACAATTCTATTTATTGCTTTTTTTTTTTTAAATAAACAATTTTTATTTATTTTTTTTTTTTAAGGCTGATGATAGGCGGATAGGTTTTGCATGCATGTGCAATCTCAGCAGACCGAGCAGAGCAACTAACTACATTTCTAGAACTAACAAATCATTTAAAAAGCCTCTATGCAGCTGTACGAGTTTATTTAAATCAGATTTGTGTTTAGAAACTCATTTAGGATTTTAGTATATACCATACAGAAACAAGAAAATCATGCTCAGTAACAGTGTTTGTTTGTTTTTACTTATTGAAGGTTCAGAACATAAGCATGCCCCGTAATGGTGTTTTTGAACTCATTTAATGTTTCAGTATAAACTACTTAGAAACATAAAAAAGGCGAAATAAAACCATGTTGTTTTAGTTTAATGTTTACCCTGCCTGTTCAACGCAATATTTATAATCCATGATCTTGATGGAATCTTTTGAAACTCAATTAAAGTGTGAATATAATGCTTGATGTTGAAAATCATAAAAGCCATTTTGCATTGCTCTCTTTGTTTTGCTTTTCAAAATTGCATAAAATTTCTAGGATTTCCAAATCAGACACCTTGACAAAACTTGCGTGTATTTCAATCATTTCAATTTACCGTATTTTCCAGACTATAGAGCTTATCTGAATATAAGCCACACCCACTAAAATTTAAAAGAAATGCGTATTTTGTCACATATAAGCCGCACGGAACTATAGATTCATTAACGTCAAGCTTCCAGCCGCTCTATTTCCTTCACGGATGGCCAGATCAATGGCTTTCAACTTAAAAGCTGCATCATAGGAATTTCTTTGTTTTCCATTTTGCTGTTGTGCGTCTTGTTTTGCATATGCTAAAAATAAAAACTGGCGCTTTCTTGTTTTCACTGACTCCCGCTGCCTGTCTCGTTTTTGCACTTCCTGCTAGAGCGCCCCCTGATGACTGAAGAAAAATTCATAGAAAAGCCGCATCTTTGTATAAGCCAGCGGCTTATAGTCCGGAAAATACGGTAAATATTCTTCACTGAGGAACACTTCTTACACTAACACTTCACTAGAAAAATCACTTCTTATATAAATGTTCTTATCTTTAACTACGTTAATTCCAATTTTTTAAAATTCTGTCTGTGTGAAGATGACATGGTCGCATAATGGTCAGCATGTCTACCTCACAGTAAGAACTTCCTGGGTTCAAGTCCCAGGTTGAGTGAGGTCTTTTCTGTAGGCAGTTTGCATGTTTTCTTCGTGCTTGTATAGGTTTCCTCTGGATACTCTGGTCTCCTCCCACAGTCAAAGACTTGCACATTAGAACAATTGGCTGTTTCAAACTGCCCTTAGGTGTGAGTGTGAATGGTTGTATGTGTATCGGCTCTGCGATGGTCTGGCAGGCTGTTCAGGGTATACCCCGTCTTCGCCCAGTGTTGGCTAAGATAGGCTTTAGTCTTCCCGTAGCCCAAATAGGATCAAACTGTTTGGCTAATATGTGAGAGTGAGTCTGCATGAAGCAAAGAAAGCCCATCCAACTGAATGGTGGTGTCTTCTTTATTTTGGAGTTTTCCCCCCTTATAGGCTAATCATAGTATACAAGATGATACCTTAGTCGTAGATTTGATAATCAGAATGTGTGATGCATTTTGAGCAATGATTATATTCATGGGTCTGGATATAATGATGTCTGTTAACCCTGAGAGAGTGAACCAATCAGATGTCATCATTCTCATATGGTATATACTAATGTGCAATATATGTCACAACAGGCGTATGTGTGTGTGTGTGTGTGTGTGTGTGTGTGTGTGTGAATTGCTCCTCTTATTAATGGAAAGGAAGCGGAAAAGTAGGAGGAGTGAAATTTAGGGCAAGATCTTTAATGGGTTGAACGATGCAAGGCACTAATCGCCATCTGATGTACTTCTGGGTTTTTAATTTTCTCCCAGCCAAAGCCGTAATCCATGAATTAAACAAGAGGTTCAAATCCATTACGACTACCTCCCTTCCAGTCTATCTTTCTCTCTCTCTCTCTCTCTCTCTCTCTCTCTTTCTCAGTCTCTCCCTTTCCTATGCTATCAGTTTTGCTGTTAATTGCGGAAGAGGACATAAATAAGTGAGGGAAAGATTGACACTGATCTGAACAAGGTGTCCACTTTTAAAGGGGAAGAACCAGCTAAAAGCAACCTCATCATAAAGCTCTTATTGGATTAATATTAGGCAGAGGTTGGGTGGGGGTGGAAGGATCCTCAATGAGTATTGAAGTGCACTCATAAATGGAATAGAGCAAGAGATTCATGCATGAGTTGAGCCCAATTATGGCTTTGGGGAAGAGCCAGTAAATTACATAGGATGGCACAGACTAGAGACTTCCTGCAGCGGAATAAGAATTGCAGGGCTATATTCACAAGCAAGTTCTAAAACGTAGGATAATAAAAAATTCTGACTAGAGAAAATAGGTAAGTGAAGTTCAGGATCTGAGAAATTGGATTAGAGTAAGGGATTTAAATATATCAGGATCTCAGTTAATAGCGAGGAGGATTAAAGCTATAGGGGGATATAATAATAATACTGTTTGCAATGCTTCATAAATTAGTTTACATTTAAATCATGGGCCTGGAGTCAGAGAGAACATACTTGGCATCTTCATTCATTCACCGTCCGTGCACCCATCCATCCACTTCATTGAGAAATTTAGTGGATTGCATTGATTAAAGCATTTGCAATTCTAAAATGTCTTTAAAATACAGACCTATCCATCCATTCTTCCAGCCATATCTCTTATGCATTAGGGTTTCAGGGGAAGTTGGAGCCAATCCCAGCTGACTTTGTGTGAGAGATGGCGTATACCCAAAACACATCACCAATCTATCATTAAAAAAAAACATTCAGAGTCTCATTCGCACCTATGGGCAATTTAGAGAAGCCAGTGGACTTGGCTGAAGCCAACAAAGAAGCTGCAATTTTTTATTCATTTTTAATTTGGTACAAATATAGATCAGCTACAAGAGAAGGGACTGACCTAGGTTTGGGTCAGGTGCATTTGAAACATGCATAGTTTTCACACTCATCCTCATCATCGTCTTCATCTTCTTCTTCCGCTTGTTCAGTGGTCGGGTCGCGGAGACATATTTTCTCACTCATTCTTACCCATTTGATTTGATTTGAGGTTGGAGACTGTCTCAGCTGACAATGGACGAAGGCCTTTATATTATATTATATTATATTATACCCTGAACAGCTCACCAGACCATTGCAGTGACAAAACACATACCCATATACACCGTCATCTAGGGTCAGATCTGAGTAGCCTAATGTTCATGTCTTCAACTGTTAAAGCGAACAGGACCCACCCAGACAGAGGGCAAACATGTAAACTCCACACAGAATGCAGTGGTGTAAGGTGACCGTGTTAATCAACCTTGACATCCCTACAGATATGCTACAAAAAGGCGATTGCATGCAGTTGAAAGGAGATAAATGTAATTTATCTCAGCTGAAAAAGAAACTAAGGTGATCATCTTCAGATTTTAGTTTTGATAATTAATTTAAATTTGATAAATAGTTACATTTCTTTAATATATAATTGTATAGCTTATTAACATACTGAATCTTTAATACTTTAATTACAAACTTGCCAGAAGCCATACAGTGAACAATTGTATACATTTATGTATTTATTAGTGTGATTTTTTTTTTCCTTTTACATTCTCTTTTCCCATTGAACAGGACAAATTACTAAGCCATTGTAAATAAGAGAGCTACAGTAAATATGAATCCTCCTACTGCATTAGATGCATCCTGGCAGACAGGCGTAAAAAGAAAGCTTTTATTTACATATCAACAAAACCTTTATGTCATGTTTAATTTCACTAACTACAGTACACTCAGGTGAAAATGCAAGGAACATGGTCTCTGAAATTAAAATATTATTTTAAAACCAAATTTGACACCTTTGTTAAAATTAATATTTTTTTATTAAATTAAATTTCATTTACAACACTGGACAGATGGAATGCTTACCTGTGAGGTTGACATACACAGTTGTAAAAGCAGCTAAAGGTACAGCAGCAACGTTCTGAGCACGTACACGGAGCATAAAGTTTCGAGTGGTCTCATAATCCAATGGCTCGGCCACCAGGATGGAAGCTGAACCGTCCTCTCGATTGGGTGTCAGGTAGAAACGCACAGGCATGTTTGTCTCAGGTACCATGCCATCCTCCAGATTATAGGTCACTCTGGGGTCACCGAGTGGAGAGATGGCTTTTACAGTCTAAGAGTAAGAGTGAGAAGAATAAGCATTTTCAAAAGTTACTAAATGGTTCATTATTACATTTCTTTAAACAGGATTATTTCATACAGTGAAGTCAAAACCCAAATATCTCTATATTAATTTTTTTTTTATATATGCTCAATATCTAGAAAAAAATATATAATGCCACTGTTGAACCTAAACAGAGCAATTCATGTCCAGTTTACGGTAAAAATAATAAATAAATAAATAAATAAATAAGTGATTTTATAATGAATATAAATCAATATTCAAACAAATTGTGAGGGCATTACAAATTCCAACACCTACACTTTTTAAACTGTGCTACACTGTACCCTCGGTGCTGCTTTAACCTGTTTTTTGTTGCACTGTACATGCATTTTTATGTTGATGCCAAAGGTATAAAACATTCATGCTGCAGGATATCTGCCAAATGACAAGGAATGCTACAGTATGTCTTTAATACAAGTCCCAAAAAATGTTTAATACAATTACCAAAAAATAAATAAATAAATAAAATAAAATAAAATAAAAAAAAAAAACAAACAAAAAAACATGTTCTTTGATTTAAAATTCAGAGAGAAACATCTGAGTCAATAGCACTCATAGCCTTAAACTCATTCAATGAGAACAAGCCAAGCACATCCTTTCCTAAACTATTAAATATCATGCATGCTACACTGCATTCCCAGCTAACAAGAAAATATAGCATTGATACTGCTGATCAATTAAACAAAATCAGAAAATCTTTTCTTTTTTTTTTTTTTACCACTTTTCCTCTCTATCTACTTTGGACTTCATATATGTAGTCTTATTTTCATCTACACTTTAAATAGCCAGAGTAGGTTTGAATGAAAATTAAGTCTCAATGCATACTTAAGTAAATAAATGAGAAAAAAAAAAAGTTCATGAATAATAAAGAGGCAGTTATTGCCCAAGTCCAGCAGCCAGGATGGAGCAGTTAACTTAAAAGAGCAGTGAGAGCAGAAATAGTAACAGAAAGAATTGTTCTGGACTAGTGCAATCTCCAGACACACCAAGATCTGGCTACTCTGTGATAAGCAAAAAAAAAAAAGACAGACAGACAGACAGACAGACAGATAGATAGATAAATAGATAGAGATCCAGATAGTGTGCATGTGTGTGCGGATGTGAATGCATGTAATGATAAAACATGATAAGTCTTGTCGTCTTTAGACTTGTCACTGATTTAGATGGAAGTACTCAACACTTCTGTACACATTTAGAGTATACTCATGAGTCCGTGTTGGAGTGTATGGGGGTGTGTGTGCTTGAGAAGGGGGTAGGGGAGAGAGGAGAGACGTACAAGGTCGGGAGGAAGTTCAAGGTAACTCGCAGAACACAGCAGCGAAGACTAGAGCGAGCCAAGTCCCGTGTCGAATAACTATCTTAGTTACCTGAGATAGAGCACATCATACTAAATACAAATTCATGTTGAGCGGTGTCATTTTTAGAAACTGTACTACCCCTCATTAATTTGATTAAGATGTTTTTTCCCTGTAAAATTTATTTCACAAAACAAACAAACAATCAAACGCTGATGCAAAAATGAGATAGGTAGTTGGGGAGAGGAAGCAGGAAATGGGGGCTGGGAAATCACTGTAAAAGGCAAAGCCTGCAGATACAAACAGAGATCAATAATCAGGATAGGAGCACAGACAATAATAGTCCAATGCAGAAAGACTCCTCCCAAGGTAGAGAGCCAGGAGTTATGGGCTATGGGCGTGGTCTGGACAGTGGTACGCATGCACAGTGTTGATGACAGAGGAGAGATTTGCGTGGTTGTCAAGAGCGTAAAACAACAAGATGTATTAAGGACTCTGCCAACAGAATATCTAATGCAAGCCTGCAATGTCGTGCTGACAATTTTAAGAACCGGCCAGGTGAGGCCATTTATTTTATTTTATGCTGTGATGGTGCTACTGTTGAGGAATATTGACCACCCAACATTTGCACCAGTGCTTGTCTAGGGGTTGGCAAGGGTGTATCCTTTATATTTGTCAGGGGTAGAGCGTTTATTGCAGGATAGAAAACACAAACTGAAAAAAGGGGTTGGACTCATGGATGGAAAGTTCTGGAAAAACAAGCGAGAGGGGACAGAAGCCAAATATACAGGGAACGCTCCATAAGACTTTATGTTTTGGTGATGCTTGTCTACCACCACAATTTGGCGACTATCATAGTTATTCAGATTCTTATGCTTAGCCATTTTTCTTGCATAGAACACATAAGCACTTGCTATTCATATGTTTCCTAACATATCCCATTTGTCTGGTTCCATTGTAATAAGAAAATCCAACTAACCATTCAATATCTATAACAGGCTAATGGGGAAGGCTAGAGCAAAATCCAGCGGAAGGGTACTAAACAGATCACTGATCTATTGCAGGGTCAACACAGTCAGCATTCACACTCATGCCTATGGGCAGTCTAGATTAGCCAATTGACCGAATGGGTGTATCGTTGAACTGCAGGCGGGATCCAAAAGTACACAGAGGAAACCAATGTTGGAACAGGAAGAACATACAAAATTCCATACAAAAAGATCCAATCAGCCACAGTGTTCGAACGAGACCTTTCTTGATATCCTTAAATTTCACCTGCCAGTGGTTCTATTGTTCTGGTTCTGTATTTAAAATGTACTGTGCTTGCATATTTTGTATTTTCCCTGCCTTACATTAAATGGTAAAAGTAAAATGGCAAGCAAATCATCTACATGTCTCGGTAATCTGATGTGTACGGTACTAGTACTGAGTATAGAACTCCAAAGCCTTCGCTGAGCCTCTACATTTACTGTAATGTTCTTCTGCTGAGACTCGGTTACGAAAGTATATCTTCGTGGGTCCTGGTGAAATCCTCCATGACAGACCCCCCTTCTAATTTGTGTTGGGGACCATATTTATAGTAGGCCAAAGATGTATGTATGTAATACAGATTCTCAGTTAAACAGATATTTGGTTTTGTGGAACAAAAAAACCTACATTCTGACATTATGTTCGGTCTTATATTGCTAACTATGAATCTGTACATTAAGCTACCCATGTTTTTATTTAGAGTTATTGTCTGTGGATCCTGGTTAAATTCTCCATCAAAATTGTTTAGTTTCTCCATGGAACCTCTGCAGACGTTCCGTGGGGTAAACGAGAAGCATCCCAGACTGAATCTCCACAGAGCATCAGGATCTCCTCCACAGATATTCACTGTACTTAGTAAGTGGCAGTATTGTAAATGGTAAATCAGTATCAACTTAACTGCAAACGTTTCACCCTTGGTGTAACCTACATCAAATGAAGTGTGATGGACCATACCACAATGGGAGTGTCTCTGACGGTGTTCTCCGGTATGACCACTTCGAAGCTTTCCTTCTCCCATTGAGGGGGTTGGTTTTTCACATTGGTGATGGTAACAGCTAGCTCAACAGAGCTACTTCGGTTCCCACCATCTGTGGCAATGATCTCTCTGGTGATGTAGGTCCTCTGCAATCAAAATACCACAAAGTGAAAAGAATTATACAATGACTTCATTCTAGAATGATCCACACAACATTGGGTCTTATTAAGTTTATTAGTTCAAATAACTCATCATTTAATTTATATACACATTGTCACGAGCTAATGATAATGCCAGAATGATGTCTAATTAGAACCTGAAATGATTTGTTTGCATTTGGGATGCTGTGAGCTCAGTAGACGGCTCATGGGAGAAGTAAATGCGGAGATAGACTGCAAAAATCCCTGTTGATGTGCCACTTTGACTTGTATTAAAAGAAGCGTGTGTGCCGTCTGAAGTGATGACAGCCAAACAAATTCACACTGACCTCCTCACAAACACATGCATACGCTTCATCATGTACCCTTGGTAGTCATGGAAACTATTTTGAGACCGCCTCTCGGAAGGTCCTTCATAGCAAGCGGTTTAATTTACTCTCTATCACCATCAAAACACACACACACACACACACATACGCACACACACACACACACACACACATACGCACACACACACACACACACACACACACACACACACACACATGGTTACTTCCTCCTTCCTGATCATCAGAGTTAAAAACTTAGACTGTTTTATTGGACTTAAAGAACTAAATAGCACCTATGAGATGTGGTAAAAAAGTGTGAAAAAGGTGTACTTAAAGGTGGGGTGTTGAATTTTATATGTAACAAATTTTAGTGCATACAAATTTTAGCTCCTAACAAGGCAGCTGTAAATATGATCTCTTACTCACTCACTCCTTTGCTGAACCACCTAATCCTATTAGGGTTCCGGGGACCTCAATCTATACTAGGTAAAGGTAGGGTATACCCTGCACATCTCACACCATTGCACACAACCATACACACCTAACATGTATTTAGACAGTGGGAGGAAACTGGAATACCCAGGACCCAGATGGAATCAATGCAAGCACGAACATGTAAATTGCCCACAGAAACACCCAAGCCTGGGACTCAACCCCAGGATCTTCTCGCTGGGAGGTGGATGTGCTCATCACTATGCTGCCCTACTATGATATGGTTTGAGTTAAAAAACATTAACCAATGTTTTCTGAAGAAAAAACAATATGTGAACCACCAACATGAACTTGTATGTCATGTCACACACATGACAACGATGTATGTGTCGGCTTGTCCATCATTCGTTGTCTTTTAATTCTGAATTCTCTCTCTCTCTCTCTCTCTCTCTCTCTCTCTCTCTCTCTCTCTCT
>JAQNCB010000014.1:9432642-9456289 GCA_030068295.1 Euristhmus nudiceps
CATCAGCAATGGTTCTTTTACATCCCTCACACCATAGACAGTGAGAGACATGGACTGCATTTGGTAACCCAGTTAGCTGCAATGGGGATTATTATTATTATTATTATTATTATTATTATTATTATTATTATCATATTTATGAGTCAAACAAAAGTCCTTACTTGTAGCTTTACCCTGAGACACCCTGTAAGCTACACACCAACCTCAAATTAATATAACAAAATATCAACAAAAAACCTTGAGGCATTTTTAATAAAGTGGACTTTCCTTTCATTTTTGTTTGTTTGGAGACGAACCTCCTGACATGCTTCCATTAGGTCAATGGAAGCCAGGGTGGCAGTTTATTTTAGCTTGAGATAATACATTAAATGTACAGCAATTTCTTTTTTTTTTTTCCAACAAACTGTATATTACTGGTTAATCAAAAAATCTAATGTGAATCCTGACACAACTAATTATAACTATAGAGCCATGACAAAGAAGTTTGCCAGGAACACTTCCTTCAAGAGTCATGAAGCCAATCAGAATAATGACGAAGTTTGAGTCACAGGAATAACGGTGAGAGTAACACATCCAATGGAAAGTGTTATTCACCCTCTTTAACATACATTAACTCACAGATGCCCTTAAACTGCTATCACTCTACATGACTGGAATAAAAATGCAAGTCCACGGCTCCCACTCTGAGTGAATGGCCACTTTTCCTCCATTGGCACATTCAAACCTCAAACTCACAATCTCCAGATGTAAGCTCTAAAATCAATATGAGCACTATTATGTAACATGTATGCAACACAACTGATAAAACACTCTGTTTCTCAGTAATAGTTGGCGACAGTGTCTTTATCCTAAATGATAATTCTCATATTGCACTTCACATGGCTGCCTGAAACCTGTGTTGTCTTCTGTGCATTAGCCAGGACCTGGATATGGAGGGCAGCCCAGTCATCCTCCACAAAAGCTGTTACTGTATCATTTCTTGTCATTTGAGTCTCATTTCATTAGTTTGAGTAATCTATTGAAAGTGATCACTGCAAAAAAAAAAAAAAAAAAAGTAAAAAAAATAAATAAATAAACAGATCCAGTCAGTAGAAAGATATATTCTACAGTGCTGAGAAAAAGATTTTAAATCACTGCGCCTGCTGTGCCTGCCCACATGCTGAAACTAAACTTTAGTTTTCTAATGAGGGTTCATGGAACCACATGAAGAGCAAAACATACAGTGAAATTACTTCTGGTATGCCTCCTAAAAAATATGTCTGTGTCAAAATATGGGAAGCATCCTGTGTAAGTTTTTCATTAGTGAGAACAGGAAATATCCCCCCCCCTCCCCTCATCCTACTCAAAATTAAAAAAAAAATTACGATAATTTGAAGCATGGCTTTTTGGCTCATTACCCCTGGCTAACTGTGGCCTTCAATAATGTTTGTAGTATTTCACTGGAAACTCATAAAATAATATATTGAAATGTGATCAAGTTTTACACTTTTGCCCTTGGCTTCAGCTGTTTTTACCATAACAATTTGGCTTTGAGACATAAAACCTAATGAACAGGTCAGCTGCATTTGCATATGACGAGTGTTTATCTGTGTGGGTGTGTGTGTGGGTAGGCATGATTGCAAGGGGAGGGGTGTTATTGTACAGGCAAGATGCCGGTTATCACACATAATTAGATAGTTTGGCAGTCGGGCCTGTCATCAACAGCACACGTTCTTTTTAATGAGGCTTATCTCCATGCACTTTCCCCCGACGTCTCTTCTCTGTATCTCAGCCAAGACACTCCAGTGCATTGACTGTGCATAATCAGAACATAAATGTACCCATTATACTAAAATAAACCTCCTTTAAATGCCCTCTATGATGATACTTTTCACCATAGGGGGCGAAACGATGAAGACGCAAGGTGAAATATTTCCCATGATGATACACAGCAATGCTCGAAGATTGGGAACCCTTTAGAATTGTTTATGTTTCTGCATAAATATGAATGGAATCATAATGCAATTAACACAAATCCAAAGAGTACAACACCTGGTAAAAAATGAAAATGAAAAAAAAACCCTTCAAACTAATTAAATCACTGATTCATTCATCTTCTGAATCACTTAATGCTAATTAGGGACGCAGGGAGTCTGGCGCCCATCTCAGATGACTCTGGTTGAGGGCAGAGTACAACCTGAACAACTCACCAGGCCATTGCAGCTAATTAAATAAATTACTTTAATTGTAGACTGAGTACACCAGGTTGAACCAGAAGGTAATGTAATGGAGTCAGGTTGAACCAGAGGGTAACGTGTTGCAGTCAGGTTGAACCAGAGGGTAACGTGTTGCAGTCAGGTTGAACCAGAAGGTAACGTTTTGGAGTCAGGTTGAAGCAGAAGGTAACGTTTTGGAGTCAGGTTGAAGCAGAAGGTAACGTTTTGGAGTCAGGTTGAAGCAGAAGGTAACGTTTTGGAGTCAGGTTGAAGCAGAAGGTAACGTGATGGAGTCAGGTTGAACCAGAAGGTAACATGTTGCAGTCAGGTTGAAGCAGAAGGTAACGTTTTGGAGTCAGGTTGAACCAGAAGGTAACGTGTTGGAGTCAGGTTGAACCAGAGAGTAATATGTTTACTTTAATCTCTGTGTATTTACCAGCACCTTTTAGTGCTTATAGGGAGAGACTGGTAACCTGAAAGAGAGCTTCAAGTAGTAGCTTGTGATTGCGTATCAATAAAATATAGTAAATGCTTAAATTATTGGGTGTGTCTCAAGGTTAGGTACCAGAAAAAAGGCAACTGAAAAGAGCCCAAACTGAGCAAAGTAACAGTCAGTAAACAGAGGGAAGTGTCTGCCTGTTTTAAAGTCTTCAGTATCCCGATCCTGCTATCTGATACCCTGTTGCCGAAACCCAGGATACTAGAGAAAGCTGCAGAAATGGAATCTGCAAAGCTTGGCAACCATGTCATAACTGGGATCATCTGGAACCAGAACCAGACAATGGTCCCCTTGGAGAAGAAATAGGTACAGTGCTTTCAGGCACTGCTCTTAGCCCAGCAGGAGGACAGGTGGGTGGTCTGGGACCTGCACCAAAGGTCTAGTGCTGCACTGACTACCTGATTGTCATGGGTTTTCCCAAGTCCACCCCCAGAAAGATAAGACCCCAGAATGTTCCCAAAGCTTTCCTCAAACTTTTTGAGCAGGCGGCAAATGCAAGGGTCTGTGGAACCCAACGCATGGCAAAAAAATTGCCGTTGATCAATGGTCTAATCTATGCAGAGCTGAAGCAGCTTGTCCTTCAGTGGCTCTTGATGTTTGGCCAGCAGGTGAAAGATACCAACAGGAAGTGGGTACTGATGATGGAGGTATGTGGACCCTAGGAGATGTTCAACATGGTGATGCTGAAGTAATTTGTCGCCTGATTGCTGGTGGGAACTGTGGAGTGGTCCATCATCCGACGATGCTGAAGGCGTGATCAAACACACTGAGGACTATTTGGGTACATTTCCAACTGTTGCATGATACTCTATATATATTTCTGCTTTATATTGCAATCTATTTTTCTATATTTTATATTTTTAATTGAAATATTTTGCTTAATTGATTAGGACTTGGGCAACACAGTAGCCTAGTAGTTAGGACAACTGCCTCACAACAAGAAGGACCTGGGTTTGAGTCCCAGGCTCAGGTCTTTCTGTGTGGAACTTGCATGTTCTACCTGTGTTTAAACGAGTTTCCTCCAGGGACTCCGATTTCATCATACAGTCCAAATACATGCACATTAGACTAATTATTATTATGTAAAATTGTCCATAGGTGTTGGACTTGCGATGGTCTGGTCAGTTGTTCAAGATGTAAAACACCTTTGCCCAGTGTTGGCTTAGGTAGGCTCCATTCTTCCCTCGACCCTAATATGATTAAACTGCATGGCAAGTGAGTGAGTGACTGATTTGTACTTATAAAGATTAATCAGTGCACATATAATAAAAGCATTACAGTATGACATGTCCCATTTTCTTATTTCTTTATTAGAACTTAATGAGAATAATTATGCTTTATAAAATCTTTCCAAGAAACCAGCTACAGTCATCCCTCGCTATATCATGCTTCAGGTTCTGCGGCTTCAGTGCATCGCGGATTTTGAAAAAATGTTCATCAAAAAATAAAAAAAAGGAAAAATAGGGAAAAAGTTCAGGAAAATGCCACAAGGGGTCGCTACTGACTTGGATTCGGATACCAGCCTCTTCGTCTTCTGCTGAGAAATTCGTCTCGACCAATCAGCTTGCGAGATTTCAGTGCTGCGTCCCAAACCAGAGTCGGTGGTGACCTTGACTATTAAATATGGAAAAAGTTAAGGGAAAGGCCGCAAGGTCACTACCGACTCTGATTTGGGACGGCTCTGAAATCTCGCAAGCTGATTGAAGCCTTCCCTGGCCAAACTATGAGAAAAGTATGACTTTTTGTCCGGAAAATACGATAATTAGAAAACCCTCTAAAACCAGGGGTCACCAACGTGGTGTCCACGGACACCAAGAATCATGCAAGGACAATATGAGAGGCCCGCGGGCCTATTTTAAAAATAGCTCACCATAGCACCACTTACCAGTGAGCTGCATCTAATTTTTTTATTGCTATTTTTTTTAAATCACACTTGCACTTGGTGTGCTATTGAAAATGACAGTATATAAAAAAAACCTTTAAATTGTTTCAGATTATATTAGAGCTAGCTGGTCTTCATAGCAACCAGTTGCTTTTTGGGAGTTTTTCACCAGTTTGGTGAAAAAAAGACTGCTGTCCGCGCAAATTTCTTTTTAACTCCCTGGCTTTTTCTGGTCACAGTGCACTTCATGGTGAATAGTTAGCATGGTGGCTTGCGTGACATGCTCGCAGGTGCAGTGAAAATGATTTACCTCTGAAAACAGCAGAAAAGAGAAAGAAAACATAATTTTCACAGTAAATGGGAAAAAAAAAAAAGAGTTCCTTTTTTAACCACTGTGACAGACTCCTGTGTGTGTGTCATTTGCGGGACGACTGTGGTGAGGACAAATTGGCACAATATTGAGAGACATTTCAGAATGTGTCATTGAAGCTACCACGCTAACTGCCCCCCCGGGCAGCGCACTACGAACAAAAAACCACCTGTACATTTGGTGATAAGTAAAATCTGAAAGTTGATTTTTGTATGTTACATAATTGATAACTAAAAACATGTTGCGACATAGTTCATGATTTCTTAAAAATTGTTAGTGTCTAAGTCAAATGTAATAGAAGTGATCATGTAAATAGTCGGAGAGATTTATTGAAATGAAGCGTTGCATATTGATATTTATCTGTTTCCTACCTTGGTAAGTCATTGTTGATAATTATTGGGAGAAATCATTAACATGATCAGTATGTTCACATAGATGAGTATCATTAATTATTTACAATAGCATACAATTAACGGTGAACCGAGCAAATTTTGTATTTCAGAAGTGTGTATCAAACTGGTAGCCCTTCGCATTAATCGGCACCCAAGAAGTAGCTCTCAGTTTCAAAAAGGTTGCTAACCCCTGCTCTAACCCAATTTCTGTGTAAACAGCAGCTTCTGTTCCCTCTTGGAACACAAATGATCAGCTTCACGCCAAACCTTCTCAAAGGACACCAAGTTATTCATTAAACTATAATAATTAAAATCAACCATCAACCTGCTCTTAATCATTCTGATTAAAATAGTTTTTACATCACAGTCTACGGATTCCTCCAATTTTCTGTTCTTGCTCAGGTAAATGACCTATTTTGCCTGATCTAACAAAAATTTGAGGTCAGGCAAAAAACTTAGCTGACACTTATTTATACCTAAAACCCAGAATGAACATGTGCTTCATAAAAACCACTACATACACTCAGAACAATCTCTTTAACCACATAAACAGAGACTGCAGCCTGCTGTCCGTCGCAGAGAAGTTCATAGTGGAACACATTACCACACTGGGTCACGGGTTTGACCTGTGTAGTCCACATCTTGTGCTCTCTGTGCCACAGTCGGGGTCTCCGCAGTGAGAATAATAAGAAACATGCTGAGGCTCTGGAACAGGGGTGGCCAATCTTATCCGCAAAGGGCCGGTGTGGGTGCAGGTTTTCACTTCAACCAAGCAGTGGCCACACCTTCCACCTGTTTCAATCACTGATCTCCAATAAAAAAAAAGACTCGATGGCACATCAGTGTTTCAGTTTTGGAGCCGGGTGGCAGCCAACTTGGTGAGACCTCAAGATGTTTAATATGCTTTATGATTTCAAAATGTAGCAGTTGAAAGCCAACACAGCTTGAAAACCCTCAAAATTTTACTGCTTACACCCAGAATATCTTAAACTCGTATAGGTTTAGCAATAATTTCACTTATATTTGTAAAGAATTCAAAAAGGTTAAAACTCTTAAATGTGTCAATAAAAATATACATCTTGAATGTAATTTTCTTCTATTTTCGTAACTTTCAACAGTCTATAACTCTCACCAAGATGGCTGCCTCCCAGATTGAAAATTGAAATGCTAATGGCCAGTCTAGTCTTTTCTTTTCTTTTTTTCTTTAGATCAGTGATTGAAACAGGTGGAAGGTGTGGCTACTGCTTGGTTGAAGTAAAAACCTGCACCCACACCAACCCTTTGCGGATAAGATCGGCCACCCCTGGTCTGGAAGGAACAGCTCTCCCTGGATGAACAGTCCAGCATTGTTTCACAAACCAACAGTGCTTTACCCCTCAGAGACACAGACCCCTTTCCTGTGGAGTGCTTTGCTCTGTTTAAAGACTGTTCTGGTCGGTTTTTAGAGCATGGTATGTCAGTACCTATACGTCTCTGAAACAATACAGGTAAGACAATGTACAAACTCTCGCGAAAGTGATCAATAGAGATAAACTAAAAGGTCTTCCCAACACAGCATGGAAGGTCCACCTGGGAATAAAACCAGAAGTGGAGCCTTCATGGAGAGCACTGTACAAACCACTGTTAATAAAAAGGCGTTGGAGACTTACAGTGGAGGGTTTTACACAGAGCTGTTCCTGTAAATGGTTTTGTGCCTATGTTAAATCAAAGTATTGATGGAAAGTGTCCATTTTGCTCCATCACAGAGACAGTGTTCCACTGTTTCCGAGAGAGAGAGAGAGAGAGAGAGAGAGAGAGAGAGAGAGAGGGAGAGAGAGAGAGAGAGAGAGAGAACAGGAGAAAGGATTAGAGCCTTTCAGTTCTATGCTTTCTGTATTGCCAGTAATCCGTGATCTAGGTCAAGGATCCACCCTCCTGAGGCGGGGAGGTCATGTTTTTGAAGCCAATGAAGTGGAAAGTGAAAGAGGTCAGGCTCCAGCAGTTGCTTATGGTACCAGTGATTTTTTTTTTTTGGCCAGACAGAAAACAACGAGGATTAAAAGTTCAAGGTCGGTGTCTGGTGATAGTGCACCTTTAAGTTCTAAAGCTGGAGCTCTACTGATCATTAAAGGATTGATGAATGGTCTCAGTGGGTGTTATATTAATCCTCTTGGAGTCTTCCCTAAACCCTGAAAAATAGGCTGCTCAGAAACATATGTCCGATTCTAAGATCTTCCTTCCATTGTGGTGTTTTTATGATGATGATTATTATCATTATTATTATTCGGGT
Source organism: Euristhmus nudiceps (assembly GCA_030068295.1). Taxonomy (NCBI): domain Eukaryota; kingdom Metazoa; phylum Chordata; class Actinopteri; order Siluriformes; family Plotosidae; genus Euristhmus; species Euristhmus nudiceps. Next base: position 9,440,250 of record JAQNCB010000014.1, read on the forward strand.
TTTTTTGTTTTTACTTTTTTATTATTTAGTTTTATTTTATTTTATTTTTTAAAACAATGAAGCACTAAGAAAGTAGCAAAAACTGCTTTCCCCCCACATAAAACAGGTTATGAGGTTAGAAGAGTAAGTCATGTATATTCAGTGTAAGTGTATTATAAAATGAAACCATTTTTCTCAGTGGCTATAATGAACAGAATAACAAAGAAAGTGTACATGTATATAGTTCTAAACAACAGAACCACAGACATCTGTCTAATAATAATAATAATAATAATAATAATAATCTTCTTCTGCATCTGGCTCAATTGACAAGAAGATTTATAATTATCTGGTGAGATGAAATGTGTATTAAATCACTCCATGCTATTGTAGTCCTGGAGGTTGTACAACTCTGTTCAAAATAACTGACAGAGAGTATTCTACCATGTTTTTTTTTTCTTTCACACAGATTCTCAAGTATCAGTTTTGTTATGGATCATTTGGAAAATGTGGCAGTGAGAGCACTGGGCTTGATTTAGGTGAGGCTCAAGATTGCTTGGAAAATTTTCATGCCCGAATGGATTTATTTGCCTAGGTTTTTTTATTTTTACATATTTATTCATTAATTATCCACACTGCTTAATCCTATTAGGGTTTCAGGGAGGCTGGAACTTATTTTCGCCGACTCTGGGTGAAGGCGGAGTACACTCTGAACTCCTTGCATGCCCATTGCAGGAGAACACACACAATCATTCACACACTCTCAAAGGTTAATTTGAAACAGCCAGTCAGCTGACGGTATGTCTTTGGACTGTGTGAGGAAAGCAGTTTACCCAGAGGAGACCCATGCAAGCACACGGAGAATAGGCAAACTCCACAAAGAAATTCACCTGGCGAGCACATGACTCAAACCCTGGACTTTACGTACTGCTTAAAAAGTGAAGCTCCCCATAAGATCTTTAAGTTGTATCTATTTTTGATTCAAAATTAGTTAGTGTTAATGTTTTTTATGTAGCGGTGTGGTAGTTAGCACATCTCTCTCACAGCAAAAATGACCTGGGTTTGATGCCTGGAGTCCAGCCTTGCTGCGAGCCTAGTAGAAATAAGTGATATGAATAATGAGTAAGTGAGTGAGAAAGTGTTTTCTGGAAAAATCATTGGAAGCATTGAAAAACTCCATTTGTTTGCCAAAAATACTCATTTAATTTCTTGCACAAAAATTCTCAGTCAGCAATTTGGGAAGAAATAAGGATGAAACCTACAGAATATATTGCATGGCTTGGGACAATATAGTTATGAAGCAAAATATTTTACTTTGGAGTGGTTCTCAATTTTTAAACAGCATTTTTCTGGTTTGCAGACATCCATGACTAAAGCACGGACACAAAGCATGCGAGCCTCTAATGTTACAAAAAGAAGTATGTATGGATGAAAGTATTTATGAACCAGCGGTCATATGAACCATAAAAAAAAATCAGGGTGATGCATTACCATACTCTCTAAAGTATGTAGCTCAGCTATTTTATTTTATTTTATTCTTCCCCATTTTCTCCCTAATTTAGTCATATCCATTTCCTATCCATCAGGTATCGCCTTCCCTATCATATGACCAACACTGACCAGGGAAGACCTATTATGTGTGAGTATATTTTTTGTCCAGCATTGTATTTCATTTGTAAATGAAGATTTGTTATATACTGTTTTGCTGGTCAGCTATATTTTTGGTCATTTGGGACCTTGACAAGGGTCAAGCCCGAAAAACCATACTGTCAACAAGACAGTTGAACAGTTAGAGCCCTTAGGCAAGAATGGGACAGCATTCCTATTTCTATACTTGAGAAACTTGTCTCCTCGGTCCCCAGACGTTTGCAGACTGTTGTAAGAAGAAGAGGGGATGCCCCATAGTGGTAAAAATGGCCTTGCCCCAATTTTCTTGAGATTTTTTGACACCATGGAAGTTAAAATCAACATATTTTTTACTTAAAATGATACATTTTCTCAGTTTAAACTTTTGAGCTGTCTTCGATGTTCTATTCTGAATTAAATTAAATTATTCACAATCTGTATAGTGTCCCAACTTTTTTGGAATCCGGTTTGTAGGATGTGTCTTGTTTGTTGTGAAATTTCACATAGTTACCAAACCAATTAAATTTCACAGGGTTTAGTGTCAAACAGAAGCACAGGCAGAAAAATACCGCAAAATAGTTAAGTCTGGATAACTCCCTGCTGTTCGCTCGCATTTCTTATGCTCTGGAGCTCAGCGGCTATATTTCACCTGTGCACACATAACACTGTAAGCGATGCCTTCTTGCTTGTTGCCCAGCATCCTGTTGCTTAACTTTAACTCTGATACGAGATTTTGAAACTTTCTCTGTTTTCTTCTCCATGCCTACAAACGGTCTATGCTAAACCTTCAGTTAATTTTGCTTGTATCCATAGCTTCATCACTACAAGACGAGTCCATCATTTTACCCAGAACACTACTTACAGTTTCAGTGTAGAAGAACATGGATCATAAAAAAAATTGCAATGGAACTGGTGGCCATACTCACCATGCAAAATGTGTGGAAAATCTTTCACATCGCAATTTCTTTTTCTATAGCGTGTGTACTGACCTTAACACAACATTCAGTCATGACTGTTTGTCATCCATAATGTCATGGTGTCATCCTCTATTACTTCTGTGTGGCTGTCTATACGAATGGTCATTTTCCATGATCCACATCCAAGAAAACTCACAAAAGTGTCCATTTGATTTTGAGCAGCTCATAAGTTAACAGTTAGTATTCAATCATTTTTATACACACACACACACACACACACACACACACACACACACACGCACGCATGCACAGACACGCACACACACACACAGTGACAGACTGGTGTTTTGGAACGATCAAAGTCCGGCAACGGAAGTTGGTCTAACAATTTATTGAAGTTGAGCCTGTGAACGTACCAATTACACAGGTATAGATTGAGTATGATTAAGGAACTTTGCTAGGCTAAATTCCTAGTCAGGAGAGAGAAAGTCATAGGCAGGATGTAGGGAAAGTCAGAGACAACAGGTGAAGGTCAGAGATGGTTCGCAATGTGTAGACCCATTGTTTCTGCACATCACAAACCATCCCTGACCTTTGCCTGTTGTCGCTGACCTTCACTACATCCTGCCTACGACTGCCTCTTCCCTGATCAGGACCTTAGCTTGTCTTATCCTCCTTACTTTAGATTTATCACAGTGGATATCACACTTCCCTCCATAAAAGAAAAGTTGGAAGTTATTACAACTTTTACGAAAATCTTATAATATGAAACAAAATGACAGTTATGAAATGAGTATGAGACCTCTAGGAAAATTCTAGAATATGAAATAAAATGATAATTATCGGAATCACATATATAATATTTTGCATGCAAAGTTAGAAAACAACTTGAACATTATCTGTAATAATTGTTTAGTCTTAGCCATATGTAGGAATATATAAAGCTATACATTCAACAGGCACAACCAACCCTGTACTGATCAAGAGCTTGCAGAATACTGAGGCAACTCAATATTTGTTAAGTGTATTACCTTTGGATTCAAGTATGGCCACCAGTGAATCTGTTGCAAGCTTTTGAGGGTGGTTGCATTACAGCTCCCAAGCATAATATTGAGTTCAAGTTAGGCTTAGTGTCAGGGCCCGTGGTCGTCACCATTATGCCGCACCTAGGAGTAGAGGGTGTTTTCACGAGCATTGGGAAATGATTTGGCTTGTGTCAGGTGTTGCCAGAGGGTCGATGTTAAGCCCAATGCCTATCATCAAAAAACATTGTTGGAGAAGAGAATCCAAAAAAGTGTTTCCTTCAAGTCCGGAGAAACGAGCTCTGGCTTAAAAAAAGAAAAAATTAATAAAAAAAAGGGCCAAATAACAGAAAGTTGATTCTGAATAACACATTTTGGATTTTTCACAGATATTTCTTGATCCTGGTGAGGATCTGGCTCCTTCTTCAAGATAAAGGCAGTAAGATGACGATTACGTCCAAGACATATATGTCTTTCTTGAGATAAAAGTTGAGGAGAGATGATCTGGACTTCAATTCTTTCCTTGATGCTACTTTTCCTGAAGAGGAGTTGGCTACAGTCCCAGGTGTTTATTCTGTCAGTGATGGAATCCTGATGAGGAAGTGGAAACTCCCAGATGTTCCAGCTTCAAAAAACTGGGTGACTATGCACCAAATTGTGATTGAGGTCTTCAGATTGGCACACAAGGCCCCATTTGGATGTCACTTAGGTGTAAACAAAACTTGAGATAAGCTCACAAAACACTTCTACTGGCCAAAGATAAGACCATATCAAAGATAAGAACATATCTAATTTCTGCTGGACTTATCCCACCCGTAAGACGGCCAGAAAGCTGAATCAGAAGATTCCTGCTGCACCTCTGAAACCTACACCAGCCTTTGAGGTTGAACTCAGTAAGGTTATCATGGACTGTGTTGGTCCCTTGCCCAGGACTATATCTGGCATTCAACATCTGTTAACCATGATGTGTGCATCCACGTGTTTTCCAGAGGCAATCCCTCTAGGGAGTATCAGAGCTCCCAAGATCACGAAGGCCTCAATTTTTTTACACTGTTTGGCCAACCAAAGTAAATCCAATCTAATCAAGGGTTGAACTCCACCGGGAGTTTCAAGAGCCTTAGAAAGATTCCACTCAACCCTGAAGAATATGATCAGAACTTACTGTTTCGACAACAAGAAATGCTGGGATGAAAGGATTTCACTGCTGCTGTTTGCTGCCAGAGAGTCAGTGCAAGAATTGTTGGGATTCAGCCCATTCGATTTGGTGTTTAGTCAGATGGTGTGAGGTCAGCTGAAGCTTCTGAAGGAGAGATGGGTAAAAGTTTAAGTCATAAGAAGAGTTAATAATGTCGACTACATCATAAGGACCACTGACTGGTGAAATACCTCTCAGCTATGTCACATCAACTTGTTAAAGACATACCACCAGAGGGCCAGAGAAGTCTCAGTAGTAAGCAGTCATGTTCAGTACATGGGAAAATCCAAAAACCGGACTCAAACGCACAACTCAACAGGAAGGTTTATTTACAAAGGGCACAGCTCTCTGCAGAGACGGGGAAAAATAACTCTCGTTCCGAAACCGGAAGAGGGAGCAAAACGAGAAACAAAAAACTGCAGCTCTCAGTGAGGCTGGAAAAGGGGAACACAGTTCAAAAGAAAAACAGAGAAAAAGAAACCAAAACCGCTCACCAACGGTGAGGATCAAATAGTAAATGCAATATACGAACATACAGATTAATGGCAATGAGACAGGCGGTTCAACAGTTATGTGCTGACAACAAACACAGGAAAACAAAGGTATTAAATATGCTTCCGGGAATGAGGCAGGGCTGGCGGCGAATCAGGTTGAAGCTGGAGCTCGTCAATCCCGGACGGGAGATAGGGTGTGAAGCTGGAAAGAAAAGGAGACAATACTTCAAAATAAAGGTGGAGGGAAAACCAAAGACAGCCATAAACAATATAACATAAAAACTTTTAGCTTCACTCCAGGGACATAGCAGTACCCCCCCCTCAAGGGCCGTCTCCGGACGGACCAGGAACCTCTGGATGGTGCCGGTGAAAGTTCCTGATAAGGGATGGGTCCAAAATGTCCCGCCCGGGAAACCAGCAATCCTCCTTGAGGCCATTGCCTCCCCAGTCTACTAAGTACTGCCTGCCCCTTCCTCTGTTGCTAATCGCCAGGAGCCTTTTCACCATGTATGCCGGGGCTCCATTGATGAGCTGGGGGGGAGATGGGGGTCAGGTCACAGGAAACAGTGCGCTGGACTTGGCAGGCTTGATCTTGCTGATGTGAAAGGTCGGGTGTATCTTCAGGGAACACGGGAGATGGAGCTGGACAGCCACAGGGTTAATGACCTTCTTGACCGGATAGGGTCCGACGAAGCGGGGTGTCAGTTTCTTCGAAGTACCCCGGAGAGGCAGATCCTTGGTCAACAGCCAGACTCCCTGGCCCTTCCGATACTTGGGGGCCGGCCGCCGATGGCGATCAGCTGCCCGCTTCATGCGTTCCCTGGTGAGAGTAAGGATATGCTGTGTGGCCTCCCATACCCGTCGACAGCGGTGAACCAGGGCCTGAGCCGAGAGGACTAGCATTTCTTTTTCTGCCTCAGGGAACACCGGGGGTTGATAGCCATAAACGGAGTGGAAGGGCGATATCCCGGTGGCTGACGACAGCAGGGAGTTGTAGGTGTATTCGACTCAGGGAAGGTGCTTGCTCCAAGAAGGCCTGTGCCCAGAACTTGATTTAGTCGCTCGGTCTGCCCGTTGAAAGGCTCACCATGACCCCAATGAGCCTGCAGAGTTCCCTCCAGGACCTGGATATAAATTGGGGACCATGGTCAGAAATAATATCGGTAGGGAACCCGTGCAATCTGAATACCCGCTCAAACATTATTTCCACTGTGTCCTTCGCCGAGGGCAGCTTGGGCAGTGCGATGAAGTGGACCATCTTGGAGAAGCGGTCAACCACTTTCAGTATTGTGGTGTTCCCTCTTGATGGCGTCAGGCCTGTAACAAAGTCAACGGCTATTTTGCTCCATGGTGACTAGGGACTGGAAGGGGATGTAGGAGGCCCGCTGGCGATTGGTAGATTGATTTGCTCCTAGCGCGCACACGTGACAAGCCTCCACATGTTCTCTAACATCCTTAACCACATAGGCCACCAGAACTGCTGTTTTATAAAAAAGAGAATTCTCTTGGCCCCAGATGGCAGGTAAGTCGTGTAGTGTGGGCCCAATGTATTACCCGTGATCGCAGCTCTGATAGCACGTACAGCCGATTGGCTGGACCACCCTGCGGTGGTGGGACCCCACTAATAGCATGTCTTACCTCAGATACAATAGGGCAGGGAACGTCTCCAAACACACAGTCACGTGGAAGGATCGGTTTGGATTCCTTGGACTCCGGTTCAGGAACGTACAGGCAGGACAGAGCATCCGGCTTCTTGTTCTTGGACCATGGCCTGTAAGATAACGAAAAGAGGAACCGGTTAAAAAACAGAGACCATTGAGCCTGAAGGGAATTCAGCCTCTTTGCCTGATGGCTATACCGCAAGTTCTTGTGGTCGGTCCAAACCACAAAAGGCTGTTGTGCTTCCTCCAGCCAATATCGCCACTCCTGCAGAGCTATCTTGATCGCCAGCAGCTCCCGGTTCCCCACGTCATAGTTCCGTTCAGCGCTGGACAATTTCTTCGATAGGAAGGCAGAGGGTTGCATCTTGCTGTCCTGTGCCGAGCGCTGAGAGAGCACCGCCCCGACCCCCACGACGAATTGCCACATTGGATGTGGAACCGTAAGGATGGGAGCAGAGGTGAAGCGCTGTTTGAGCCTGTCAAACGCCTCCTGGGCTGCCGACAAGGACTGAAATGAAACTTTGGGAGAGGTTAATATATGCTGAGGCGCGGCTATGGTGCTGTAGTTCTGGATAAATCGATGGTAGAAGTTGGCAAACCCCAAGGAATTGCTGCAACTTCCCATGATTACCCGGAACTGGCCACTCTGCAACAGCCCTTACTTTAGCAGGATCCATTTGTACCGATCCAGGGCCTATGATAAAACCCAGGAAAGATACAGATTCGGCGTGGAAAACGCATTTCTCCGCCTTGACATAGAGGTGGTTCTGTAACAGTTTGGAGAGGACCTGGCAGACATGTTCTTCGTGACTTACTGGATCTGCGGAGAAAATCAAAATATCATCCAAGTAAACATAAACAAAGTGGTCTAAGAACTCCCGTAGTACGTCATTAACCAGGTTTTGGAAGACTCCTGGCGCGTTGGTCAGACCAAATGGCATAACTAAATATTCATAGTGCCCTGAAGGGGTGTTAAACGCCATCTTCCATTCATCCCCCTCCCTGATGCGTACTAAGTGATAAGCATTTCTTAAGTCCAGTTTGGTATCGGTCTTGGCTGTTTGCAGCTGCTCGAAGGCAGAGGACATGAGTGGTAATGGATACTATTGTATGGTTCTTGATGGTGATGGTGTTGAGAGGTGCATAATCAATACAAGGTCTAAGGCTACTGTCCTTCTTGGCAAAGAAAAACCCTGCGCCTAATGGGGAAGCCAAAGGTTAAATAAGTCCCGCTTTTAGAGGCTCCTTAATATAATCGTCCATAGCTCTCCTCTCGGGCCCGGAGATTGAATACAGTCGCCCCATTGGCAGGTCAGCCCCTGATCGTAATTCAATAGCACAGTCATACGGATGATGTGGAGGTAGGGAGGTGGCCCTGTGTTTACTGAATACCTCTCTCAAGTCATGGTAACAATCAGGCACCCCTACTAAATCCCTCATGTTTACCTGCGAGACGGTCGTCCGGGCACAAGACACGGGTTCAGTCTTTGCCACGGCACCATCTCCTCTTTTGGAGAGGCCGAAACAACAGGCCTTGCACTCCCCACTCCACCCGCACACCACCCTGGATGACCAGTACACTGATGGGTTGTGTTTGCACAACCAAGGATACCCCAAAACTAGCGAGTGAGTGGAGTAATCTACCATGTAGAAATGAATCCGCTCCTGGTGAGCAGCTACATGTAACATGAGAGGTTCCATGGCCCGGGAAACGGGAAAGAGGCAGGACCCATCGATCGCACAAACCGCCAGCGAGCATGCCAACAACTCTGTCCTCAACCCCAGTTCCTGAGCTGCCTCCCCGGAGATCAGGCACTCATCCGCCCCGGAGTATTAGGGCCATGAGCATGACAGAGGAACCCTTGGCGGTGACTCAAACCTCTGTCCCCTGTCATGGTGGACCCTGTGGCATTTTAACACCCCTTACTAGTGGGACACAGGTTGAGACGGTGGGTTCCCTGGATTCCTCCGGGGGAATCCTGACGCTGCCCACCTGCATGGGCTCATCTGTGGAGCTGGAGTTAACTGGGTGGCTTGTCGGAGGACCTGTAGGTGCCCTGGCATACCTCCCAGGAGAACCAGACCGACAGCGCCTGTTGCGACGATCCCGCAGCCAGTTGTTGACTCGGATGGCGAGGCATCCAGATCCTCGGGGAGGTCACGGGGTCCAAATGCTCCTGAACTTGTTCCGTCAGCCCCTCCAGGAAGGCCTCTATTAAGGCCGGCTGACCTTATCCGCTGTCCCCGGCTTGAGTCCTAAAACAGATGGCGTAATCCGCAATGGTCTGCTTTCCCTGAGAGAGCCTTCTGAGTGCTCTTGGCACATCACGTCTGGGTTGGGTCCGGTCGAACACCCTTTGCAGCTCCTCTGTGAAGCGCTCCAGGGAGGAACAGTTGGATGAGTTCCGGGCCCATTCAGCGGTAGCCCAAGCCGTGGCTTGCCCTGAGAGATGGGAGGTGATAAAGGCTACCCACAACTGGGGAGAGGGATAGGCATCGGGAGTCATCCGAAAGTGCAGCTCACACTGTACTAGAAATGGCCGGCAGGAATCCGGTTCACCACTGAATTTTTCCGGAAGAGCCAGGCGGGGGTATGCCCCGGCTATGGGTGAGGGGAAGGCCATAACCGGAGGGCCGGACTGAGGAGGTGGCGTAGGGCTGGGAGCGGGGTTAGGGTTGCTCATGCGGACAAACATGCCTTGGACTAGTTGGGTAAGCCCGCATACCTGGCTGGCCAGCGTGCCGACTTGCGCTCTTAACTCTGCTACAGGATTGTCCTCGGGGGCGACGGTCCCCGGGAGTTCCCTGATGGTCCCGGCTAGGTCCTGAGTCGGCTGAGTCCATTGTACTGGTCAGCATGTCATGTCAGGTTCAGTACAGGAGAAAATCCAAAAATCGGACTCAAACGCACGACTCAACAGGAAGGTTTATTTACAAAGGGCACAGCTCTCAGCAGAGACAGGGGAAAAATAGTTCTCGTTCCGAAACTGGAAGAGGGAGCAAAATGAGAAACAAAAAACTGCAGCTCTCAGTGAGGCTGGAAAAGGGGAACACAGTTCAAAAGAAAAACAGAGAAAAAGAAACCAAAACCGCTCACTAACGGTGAGGATCAAATAGTAAATGCAAGATACAAACAGACAGACTAATGGCAATGAGACAGGCGGTTCAGCAGCTATGTGCTGACAACAAACACAGGAAAGCAAAGGTATTAAATATGCTTCCAGGAATGAGGCAGGGCTGGTGGCGAATCAGGTTGAAGCCGGAGCTCGTCAATCCTGGACGGGAGATAGGGTGTGAAGCTGGAAATAAAAGGAGACAATACTTCAAAATAAAGGTGGAAGGAAAACCAAAGACAGCCACAAACAAAATAGCATAAAAACACTTAGCTTCACTGCAGGGACATGGCAGTGTGCAGCTGCCTTCAGGTTGAATTTGAGAATGCCCTTGCCGTGAAACTAAACGATAACTGTCACATGAGACTGAGCAACTCCGACATTTTATCTGAGCTTCCAATGTAGGTCAGATAAAATATAGTTGTTCAGTCTCATGGAACAATCATTTAGTTTCATGGCAGGGGCTGTGAAACCCTTTTATCTTGGTTCCAAAGCCAGATGGTTCACTGAGGTTCTGCACCAACTATCGGAAAGTAAATTCCCTGAAAAAGACCAATTCATACCCAATGCCAAAGATAGACAACTGCATAGACAAGATTGGAAAGGCAAAGCACGTGTGGCATCCTAAAAGGGCACTGGTGTTTTTGCCTACGGAGAGAACAAAAGAAATATCAGCTTTTCCTGGAGTGGCTTGTATTGATATAAATTCATACCCCCTGCAGTATGAAGAACTCATCAGCAACATTCCATAGGATGATGAACCATTGTCTAGCAGGCCTTTACAGTGTTGGAGTGTACATTGATGACATCGTTGTCTACCGTGACCCCTGGATGCTCATGTGCCTAATTTGAGGGAAGTTTTCCTGAGACTATTAGGGACTAAGTTAAATGTCAACCTAGCTAAGGGGAAATTCACTCAGGCTAATGTGACCTATTTGGGCTATGTTGTCCGCCATGAGCAGGTATCTCATATTACAGCAAAGGTCCAAAGTATTGTGGACTTCCTAACACCTGAAAACAAACGTGGCTTAATAAGATTCCGAAGTATGGCAGGCTATTATAGAAAGTTTTGCAAGTTGCAACTTTTCCGACATCACTGCCCCACTGACAGAAAAAAGACAAAAAGAATATTTGGTCTGAGACATGTCAAAAAGCCTTCAACAATGTCAAATCACTACTATGTGCACAACACATTCTTCAGGCCCCAGATTATGGCAAACCCTTTCGTTTGGCTGTAGATGCCAGTGATGTTGGTGCAGGTGCTGTACTGTTACAGTTAGATGATTATGGAATTGAATATGCAGTCTGTTACTTTTCAAAGAAGTTTGATGGCCACCAAACAAACTATTCAGTCATTTAAAAAAAACAAAAAACATTAGCTCTAATTCTAGCAATGCAGCATGTTGAAGTATACCGGTACTTGTCCTCTTCCCGTCAATAATCAAATATTATATACCAATCATATTCCTACACAAAATGGAAAACAAGAACATAAGGCTGCTGGGTTGGAGTTAAATATTGCAGGAGTATAACCTTGTTGTAAAGCATATTAGAGGGATTGATAATGATCTGCACATACATTAATATCACCTTGAATATGTTTCACAGCAAGTAGATTTGTGATGTGCAGAGTCTTGTGTCTCACATCGATATCTTTGGTGAAATGTTCTCAGTTGTCCAGGTTTCAGTATTGTCTGTTCAACAACAGCTATAGGATACTCTTCACACGTATATAGCTAGTAGCTACATATGACATTATCACTACATTACAAGCGATGTATGTTCGTTAAGTTAGATTTGTCACATCAGTTACATTACTATGGTTACATGATGTACCTGTTATATCACCCTACACATATATGTAGTCACAGCGTGGGTCTATGAACAATTTATAATTTATACCCCATTAGTAAAGCAGAAAATGGACACACAGCTATGTAGGTATGTAGATTTTAGTCCAATATACCCTTTCCCTGTGAGACAATCTGATATAATGAGCACGCTAATTAGCGAATCTTTCTGATACTCACACAGAGGAGTGATTCATTTGCATGCTGTATGAAATGTTCTCTTGTTTGACAGAAAACAAGCAGATTTGGTGAATGCAATGCCGCCAGCTCAGAAGTAGACTTTTATTCATTTAGCCACAAAAATACACAGAGGAAGGGCACAGTGAGCCTCGGGTGTTAGAGTAGAAGAGCTCTGAAACTTGGCCTCATTTCCAGAAGATATCCATCAAATGTTCTGTTCTGTTGCAGCTCTGTCCATTTACTTCATGCTCGGAAATAAATCTGCAGAATTGACTCCAAATCTCTAATAAGCACCTACATCACAGTCAGATTTAATGCACATTGCACATTATATCATTTTGTTGATATTGTAGTGCAAGATAATAAAAAGTGACTCAATCTGTGTGAATAATTTCCTTGTGACTTTGAACAATGCTCTCTCTCTCTCTCTGTCTCTCTCTCTCTCTCTCTCTCTCTCTCTCCAGAGCACAACAATTTAATCACCATTTAGATCAAGCAGAACATGAATGTTTCCATGGTGAAATAAAAAAAAAATCTTGAGTCTCTGTAGCAACTGCAGAAACTCTCTCTTTCGTATCCTCTGTGGTAATGCAATCGCTGTCTACACATGCACAAAAGAAATGAAATATCTTCCTGTCTGCTACAGCCATCATTCATCCAGCTATTTATGGCAATTCAATATAATTCCATTTCAATGTCTTTCTCAAAACCTTTCACAAACCTATTATATTGCTCAAGTCTGTTTGAGTAATTGTGTCTCTACAAATCAGTACCTTAGCAACAAACCAGGCATTTACCTTAAGGCCATGTGTAAGTCTCAAAAAAGACATTGTGTCCACATACAAACCAATCCAGAATGTATTTTGAGTGAATATATGCCATAGAGATGCATGCCAAACAAGTGTGCCTTCACAATGGGAAATGTTTTACAATGTGAAATGCAAATAGTTTTGTGTGTGTAAACCAAGTACAAGTAATGTACATTATGTGGTAGGTGTTTTCAGAAATATTAAGGCAATATTTATGTCAGTAATTTGGCACCATCTTATATGGATAAACGGGGCTGGTGGTGTGGTGTTCAGGTTGCTGGGCTCGTGACTGAAAGGTTGTGTGTCCGAATCCCCATGTGACCACCAACGTGCTAAAACCACTGGGCAAGGTCTTTACCGCAAGTGTGCCTGTGTCCACCAAACAGGAAATGGGTACCAGTCAGTGTTGGGCTGTCAGGGCCAGCAAAGCCTTCTCTGCTGAACTAGACACTATCAGAAACACTGACCTACATTTACAACTTAAATTATAGTATTTGTCCCATTAAATTGTATTAATTTATTCCCAACAGTTTATTCTCTTCATTTCGTAGCATGTCTCTTGGCTGCACTGCTTCGAGTACATGTATGGGGATGTTGGATTTTTGTTGCACAATCTGATTTCAGCTTTTACGTGCTGCCATGTCAATATAATTTGCCCAGGGTCTCAGAATCAGTAGTGCTGGCCAATGACAAAATATATTAGCAATGGGGCTGTTTCTTTAACCAGTCAGATTTCAGATTCACCTCACAGGGCCAGTGAACTGGCCTACAATAACGTCAGCAATTTTCCATTCTCTGATTGGTTGGTCAGAGCAAAACTAGTTGAATGATCAACTGGTGAGCCAAACACAGTACATTTAAGTTCGAATTTTTTATGTCCACACTGGCTGACGGAGGTGGATAAATTGAGTTGGTTTCGGACATTCTTAAAAATCCATTATCAAGGCAGGCTTATTCAGAGAAGCTAGACATACATGATCCAACCATCACAAATGTTTGCCGCATGACATGTTCAAACATTAGATGTGATTGACTTTTGTTTTTTGACACATTGCCATCAATTGATGTCCAATGATCCTTTTGAGAAATTGCTGCTGGACCATCTCAAGCCTGAGGATATTGGAGGCGAGAGCAGCCTCCATCTCACTGTCATATAGTAATGTGGGTAACGTAATGGCTTTGTAAATTGCAAATGTGGTACAGTTTGACAAAGTGCCTCTGGAGTCTGTCATTTAGAGATTTATATATTGCACCAGCACAGGAGATCCTACTGCTGATTTTAGCATCCAAGGTGGCATGGTCTGTCACCACATCACCCATGTACTGAAGGTGAACTTGTGGGCATGGTTCATCTGGTGGTAATAAATTTTGATGTTTACTGCTGGTCACATAGGAGGATCTTCTCCAGTAGATGCTTAAAGATTGGCACGTAGACACTGACAGGGTCGTAGCCAACTTTGATGGATGGGGTAGGTCTTTTTTATGTTGACCTTTTCATGCTTGCAATCAAATCACACAATCTCCTGGAACTATGCTCAAACATGAATTTACTTTGAAAAGCTTTATCATCATGTAAACTTAAGTAACACTAGAATCTTATTTCTCACTGCAAGTCTATGAAAAGCAAGATAATGTTTTTGACTTTGAATTGAGTGACAACAAAATGTTTCTGTCTCGATTGTACTGAAACGGGCTGCATTACTGTGACCATCTTGTTTGCTTGATTTAGCAAAGAGCTGCTCAATATTCCGACACAGCCCAGCACACCTCTTTAATTGCTGTGATTGCTCAAGTAGGTAGCTATCGTTATCCATCAGACTCCCACGCAATTCTCCCCTGCAGTTTTTATTGACCCCAAAAGAGCTTTAACTCATCTGACCTTTGCCTGAATAGTGTGCTTAAACCACTTTTGGGAAGCATTTTTTCACTCATTTTTTTTGTTTTGTTTCTGTTCTTCATTGAAATGAATAAAGTTTCTAGCTCAGTTAAGCTTCATCAGAAATTCAACAAAATATTTTAATTTCATAGCTCTGGAAAATTCATCCCTCTTTCCACATCCATCCACCATGAGCCATATCTGTCTATTTGTATACTGTTGTGCAATCACACTTACATTTTCTAGCAGCTGTACATGTCTGTCATGGCGCAGCACGACCCCACCACTAGGGGTGCTGTCGTGGCTGCCTCATCACTTCTTGGCTTCTGCGCACGTGGAGTGGCGCGCCCCCTCCCTCCTCTAGGTATATCAGATTTCAATGCTGCTTGTAAGCGGGACTTGTGAACATGCCGGTTGTTGGATTCTACTGGGTTTTTCTGTGTGTTTTTGTGAGCTCTGTTGGTCTGTGTATGCTGCCCCTTAAAGGTCTGTTTGAGTATTCCTGCCGGCTGTACGTCAGTTTTGCTTTCGTTTTTGTTTTCGTGTATATCCCGTCTGTCGGTGCCACGGAGACTGTGTGCCGTGCCTTGAAACTTTCTGGACGTCAGTCAGTGTGTTTTATGGAATACTCAAATAAAGATTGTTTTTGTGTTGCATCTATCGCCGTCTGCTCTGCTGACGCATGTGTTGATCCACGCATGGCTCTACATTCTCAGCCCAACCACGTACGCACGTAGCACGTATGCTAACACCTGTCTAGCTTCCTTTGCACTTCCTTGTTACAAACTATAACACAACGTAATTGCCAAACACAAGCACTAGCAAATAACTGTTGTCAGAGAGCCTACTGCCATTATGGTGAATCTGGTTATGCCTAGATATTCTTCTTAATAACATGATCTTGCACAGTTCTGGACTTACAATATACAAAATTGTGCATGGTCACTCAATCACCAATTTCAGTTCAGTTCAATGTATAAACCAAATTGCTAAGATTGTATGCTTAACTCTTACTTATAATAATCCCTTTATAAATATCTTCTTGCATTTGTTGAAGTTGTTTTCCGAGCATCCCCAGGATCCTTATAGTATAATCATCTTTGTTGTCCACTTTGATGTCTCAAAAAATAAAAATTATATAAATTATTTATATCTGAATAACTCACTATCTACAAACCGGTATCCAAAAAAACATGGGAGACTATACAAATTGTGAATAAAAACTGAATGCAATGATTTGGCAAATTTCAATATTTTATTCAGAATAGAACATAGATGACAGGTCAAAAGTTTAAACTGAGAAAATGTATCATTTTAA
>JAQNCB010000014.1:9585152-9595219 GCA_030068295.1 Euristhmus nudiceps
GAGAGGCCAGATTGAGATGGTTTGGACATGTACAGAGGAGGGATAGTGAATATATTGGTAGAAAGATGCTGAGGTTGTAACTGCCAGGCAAGAGGTCTAGAGGAACCAAAGAGAAGATACATTGATGCACTTAATGAGGTTAAGAAGTTAGTTGGGGAGAGACAAGAGGATTCGGTGGACAGAACTGGATGCAAACAGATGATTCGCTGTGGAGACCCCTGAGGGGAGAAGCTGAAAGAAAAGTAGTAGAATCCAGTGCTATATCCCAACTCACATTGTACAGGGAGCAGATAGGGATTGACTGAGGGGCTCAGAGGACCAGTTTGAGAACCACTGAAATAATCAGTCTGCACAGAATAAATATGTGCCTTTGACTTTCATCAGCTGAAAATATAACACACTTGAAATGTATTCAATAGCAATATATATTCAACAGTGTGGTTTTGGTGAGATAAGCAGCCTCTATCAACTATATGGAAGAGAAAGAAAGAAGGAAAAACGATCAGAAAATACAAACATGGATAAGCAGAGCCAAATGTGTTGCATCTCCACCCAGCACACTTGCACTTCTGACTCCACTGGGGTTGAGGGTAAATTTGCGCTATGTTTGCTGTGTGAACTATGAATCACCTGCTCGTGTCACTTTCAATCAAAATGCTTATTATAGACAAATCTTGTACATCCCAGTGTCCCACAGGGTTGGTCTTTGTCCTTTGGTTACCACATTTCTGAGTTTCATAGACATCAACAAATAACCCCCACGAGAGAGTTGAGCATATCGTGTCATTAATGTGGGTCTTCAGTTTTTCAGTTGAATCTATAGTTTGCAGATACTTGATTTTTTTCCCCCAAGTACATAAAATTTCCTTTGTTTTATGTTAAAAAAAGAGCCTTGAGAAAAAAAAAACATTAAAATGGTAAAATTGTTTGTTAAAACCTAATGCATATGAGGGGAGAAATCTGACTTTAAAAATATCATTCTTTGTTTTATTGCGAATCAAGGATTGTCAGCAAGCAAATCAATCAAACTGGCCCTTCAAAACATCATTGACTCTGCACATATTGCCATAGAACTCCATCAGAATTTAGATAAGAGTATATAATTCTAGAATCTAACCGATGAAATACTGTATTTTTTAGTGCACCTTATTCGTTTTATGGGTCTCATGTCCAGAGAGAAAAATTAATGTCGCTTAAGTGTGGTTTTCCAAGTGTCCTGTATATACACACATTATGCATATTCAATGCCATGAAGAAAAAAAAAATTAAGTTGTTTTATTGTTACAGACAATAATACCAAAAGCCATTTAATCCACTTTAATATCTGTAAAATATACCAATTATCATGCATTAAGAGTTAATTAAGCAAAATGTTTATAAAGTACACCTGATTAGGTTTAGACCTAATGTTAAGTCATAGTTCCAGTTTTCATCAGTAATTATTTAAGAGCCTTTGGTTGGATAATTATAGCAGTATGTTTCAGCGAGCATTAATTATTTTAATTCTTATGAATGTAGTGACTGGCTTTTGATTTATCAAAAATGTCAGAATACATCCTCTGATTATAGTAATAATATCTTACTCTGTTTCAGAAGAGTCAAAGTACTGGCCTGCATTGAGCAAAACACACACACACACACACACACACACACACAAAATCTTAGAACGATAGCGGCAAATGAAGGATAAGTGAAGTAGTTTGGCAGGGGGAAAAAAAAGAAAACATTTATTTATTTATTTATTCATTTATTTATTTATTTATTTATTTATTTTGTGATTTGAAATCACTTAACTAGATATTTGTAAGTGTGAAACGAGCTATTTTTAAGTTGTGACAGTAAGAGCATTTCTACCCAGTGCAGTTGAAAATCACAAGACTGGGACTAAACAGAGTCCAGAGATGGCCGAGATAGGATCCAGCCTCTCTCCAATGAAAATTGTGAAATGTATCCCATTTTTGGGATGTGCAAACAATTTAATGAAGTTATTTAATCAGGATCTTGGCATAAATAAATAAATAAATAAATAAATAGGTTCAGGCTTTTGTGTGGAGTCTGCATGTTCTCCTTTGTGTTTTTGTTTGTTTTCTCCGGGTACTCTGATTTGCTCCTACAGTTAAAGAAATGTACAGTCGGCGTATTGGCTGTTAAAAATTGCCCTTAGGTGTGAGTGAGGATGACTGTCTGTAAATTGGCCCTGTAATGGTGTAATTATAGTGTAATGGTCTCTCTCTGTTTGGAAAATATATGGGAGAGTAATAATAATAATAATAATAACAATAATTATAATAATAATAATAATAATAATTATTATTATTATTATTATTATTATTATTATTATTGTGGCCAGCTGTTGCCTCATGATAAAAAAAAATGGTTTTGGGACAGAAAGGTCGCTGGTCCGAATCCCGAACCAGCAGGAGAAATGTGTGGTGGTGGGGTTGTGAGCTCCATCTTCCATTTTTCCACATTCATGGCTGAAGTGGCCTTGAGCAAGTCACCTAACCCCCAACTGCTCTCCAGGCACCCCAGTGTGTGTGGCAGCCCACTGCTCCAAGTGTGTGTGCTCACTTTTTTGTGTATGTTTGCTCACTTTGGGTGGATTAAATGCACCTTGAAGGATTAATACAGTATATAATTTTTTTAAAGTTATAGAAATAAGCAACATATATGTTTTGATATTGTATAAGACAGTGCCATAGTAAATGCATGTCACAATAAACGCTAAAAGTGTTCCAAAAAAAAAAAATGAGTGTATCACTTTTTTGGGAAGGCAGTCTATACAATTTAAAAATACCGTTGGACAAATGTACCTAATGATGTGCTCTCTGTCTGCCTGAGCCGTGGCTCCACTCATCCTCCTGTCCTATCTGATTTATGCTAATACTTTATTTTCTTGGAACTTTCTGAAACCATACTGTCATAATACATAGCCAATAGTGTAATGAATGTCAAGCTTACAAACCATTTTGCCATTTTTACTCAGGGCAATAAATACATTTTGCAGTTGTACTTAAACATAAGGTATCGTAATAGGTTGGGTGAAAATGAGATAAAGTCAACTAGCTACTGTAAATTGCCCATAGGTGTGAAATGTGAATGGTTTGTTGTACCTATATATCTGTGGTTAGTAATTGGCCCGGGAAGTTCCTGCCTGACTGTTAATTTGCTTATTGGTCTATTGTAATACTCAAGTTTTGAAAGCCTGGCTTAAATAATTCTTGAGTAGATATTTAAGCATACCTCATATTTATCGTCTACATGGATGTTGAACAGCGGAGCAGTGGTGGCCCGGTGGTAAGGTGCTGGATTACTGATCCCAAGGTTGGGGGTTCAAGCCCTACTGTCAACGTTTGTCACTGCTGTCCCTCCAGTGCAGCTAACTGAGCTGTCAAAAGCTGGCCATGTCTCTCACTGTCTGTAGTGAGAGGGGTGTAAAAGAACCATTGCTGACTTTCGTGAAGAGTTGCTGCATAGCCCTGTCTGCCCTGTGATGTCCTGGTGAGCTGTTCAGAGTGTTTGCCCAGAGTTGGCTGAGATGGGCGCCAGCCTTCCAACGACCCTAATTAGGATCAAACAGTTCAGAAAATGAATGAATGAATGAATGGATGTTGAACAAATAATAAAGATAATTTTTCCACTCAGTATTTCTTCCACAATTTCTTACAGCCATTACATGAGTGAAGAAGCAGTGAAAAATGGAAGCAAAATTATGGGCATTCCATTCACATCGTATAAATACGAGATATCACGATATATACGAGATTATTGATTATTTTTGTATTTCCAAAAATAATACAATGTGTGTTTGACGGGTAGCATTTTGTGTAACCCTGCTTAAAAATATTGCCGATTAATGGTTTGAGAAAAAGTGAATGATTTTTCCTTGACGCCTGTCCTCATGTGATAGGGCGAATTGCAGTACCAGTGGAAATAAACTAGAGCACCTCTTCAACCTTTCAGTGGATATAGAGCTTTCCTAGAAAGCTGCCATTTAGATTCTGTTGTCTTGTGAACATCATGTTGAGATAGCACTTCTTTTTACCCTCTTTCACTCTCAATTCCCAGAAAAAAATGTCTGTCCTGTTACATAAGGTCACTACGTGTCCCTCATGTTAAATCATATTCAATGAAAACTATAAACATATGATAAAAAAATCTGTGTTGCAGAAGTTGTCATTGGTGTATTATAATACTGCACATAATATATTATCAAAACATACATGAAATATGCATTTACATTATGATTCTAATTTAAACTGTTTTGTCTCTCAAAAAAAGCTCGAGAGGTAATTTTTAGTTTCCTCGGACAGCACGGTGGTGTAGTGGTTCGCATATCCACCCCCCTGGCAAGAAATCCATGGGTTTGAATCCAAGGCTTGGCCAGTCCTGTGTGGAGTTTGCATGTTGTCTCTGTGCTTGTATGGGTTTCCTCCAGGTACTCCAGTTTCCTCCCACAGTCTAAAGACATGCACATTGGGCTAACTGTCTGTTTCAAATTGTCCATACGACTGGATGTGAATGTTAATGGTTGTGTATATGTTGACCCTGTTCAGGATGTACCCTACCTTTCCCCCAGTTGGCTGAGATAGGCTCTTGCCTCCCAGTGACCCTAATAGGATTGTACTTTGATAAATGTCAGTTTTCGCCTTGCACTCAAAATCAGTTGGGATTTGCTTCAGCCCCCAGTGACTGTGGCAAACAAGTTTTATAAATCAGAAGTCGTCAATGCTGGTCCTGAAGGACCTCATATTTGCACATTTTACTGCTTTCCCTGCTCTATCAGGCCCACTTTCATTCATGAAAAGTTGTTAATTTGCCAATTAGTCAAATCAGGTCTGTTGGTAAAAAGGGAAACATGAAAATGTGCAAAGCAGAGGGTCCTTCCGGACCAGGGTCGCAAACCTCTAGTATAAGGAACAGCTGGATGGATTGATAGTCCTTTGTTTCACTGTACAAAGCCATTAACACTAAATACAGCTAATAGAAATGAAAAGGACATATTTCTTTCTTTTTTCTTTGCAAAAACCTCAACAAACTACTTTGCTATTTCGTGCCATGAACCTGCAAATGTTTCTGCATGAAAAAAAACATACCAAAGAGTATGTGACTTGCAGAACATGAGTTCCTATTTAAAACTGATGAATCAATCACAGTGGGAGATAAATTGCTCCGTTCCTGCAGCCTCAGTTACAGCAGAGGGATTCATCAACCACACAAAAGCCCAGAAACGGCAGGGAGTAGGGAAATCACAGGACAGCTATGTGTTCATTAAAGACTTCCACAGCATGGATCACATGCACAAAGTCGAGATGCTACGGATTGTAGAGCAATCGAAGTATTCATTTAACCTGCTATGGATCACTGATTCCAACGACACAGTGAGAGGAATATGTGCGAAAAAAACAAAAGGCTGTGATCTGACCGTCTTAGAGAGGGCGTGATCCAGTCTTACAAACACATGACAGGGTGCCAACCCACAGCTTGTCCTCAATCAACACCACCTGATGTGCGCATCCAACCGAAAGACTAATTATTGGTAGTGCCTAATTGGCTTGCAGAATGTGACAGCTGCACACACCAAGTTACCCAATATTTTCCACACACCATATGTAACTGGGCTTTACTGAAAGCCCAGTCTACCATCCACCAGTAAAAGTCACATTTTTTCACATACCTGCTCTCCTTGTTCATCACTCATTTCATGAACGTAACATTCTTTTAATTAGCACAACCAGTGCTAATCATACCGTGACATGCCATGTACCCACTTGTTTTAGTGGCTGAGTTGCGTGTACTGACTTAATTTGGTCTACTTTATAGTTGATCAACGTAAATTTCCACGACGGTGTCAATAAAAAGTGGAGATGAAGTGCTAAATAGTTTCAATTGATTCAAAAGACTACCCCGCAAGGGGGGACGGGAATACCCCTACCACTTCGTGGGCTGAGGTGCTGCTGCGCGCCTCGGTCGCTTTGCGACCTCGAATGGCAGCGTTTACTCACTTATTTTTTGACCACTACAGCACTGAGTACAACCAACATCTCTTTCACTGTTGTCCAAAAGTCCAAGACACGAAGAACAGAGTGTTAACTAAGAGACAGGTTGATGCTAATGAGAATCCAGATGTGTTCAACAACTGCTGTTGAACTTTACTTTTGTAAAACCTAGGTGTAAAGGCGATGAACTGCTAATTATCCTGTGCAGGCATAAAGCCTTCCTAAGGTCAAGCAAGAAGTGTGATAAGTGCTGAGTTGAAATCTGATAGAAGTATTATATGATCACATTTTAATATATACCATATCACACACCAGTTCTCAGGCAACATTCTGAAACTAGGATTACAGAGGGAAAGAGAGAGAGAGAGAGAGAGAGAGAGAGAGAGAGAGAGAGAGAGAGAGACTGACCAAGGTGGTGTTTGTTCCAAATAAAAAAATACACAAAAAAACACACGTTTTTGTCATATGCCCCTTGGTGTAAGTGTGAATGGCTGTGTGTGTGTGTGTGTGTGTGTGTGTGTGTGTGTGTGTGTGTGTGTGTGTGTGTGTGTGTGTGTGGGCAATGTGATGGCCCATTGCTGGCTGAGATGGGCTCCAGGCCTCCCCTTATCCCTAATATGATAAATTGTTGAGGAAATGAGTGAGAAAACAACTTGTAATTTTTTGACACACCCCAATTTGAATTTGTTGATTCCTGCCTTAGCTTCAAAACCAGCCATTGCAGCTGTTATGCATTCCCTTTACAGATGTTTCGGTTTCTAAGATCTTTACATATGTAGGTGGGTGTGTGCATCTATATATCTGATGTGTGAATGTGATATGTATAAGTGTATGTAGTCCAAATAAATAAATGTTGTGTGTAAAGTGAATTCAATTAAACTGGGACAATTTTTGCAGTGCAAATTTAACTGTGTGAGCTGCTTGGCAGATGGGGTGGGAATGACGGCACAGCAGACAGATGCTAACAAATGCAAAGGTGTCTGAGATCTTAATTTTTTCTTTTTGTAAACTTTTCAGTGCTGCTTACTTGAAATACACTAAAACACACAACTACCATTTTTTGGACGAGATTCAAGTGAGAGTCGCAGGGGTTCTGTCTCTCACTGGCATCTGTAGCGTTCTAAAACAGGCTGCTGTAAATCACACACATTATTCTCAGGACATTTTCCTAGGATTATGTCTACAGGAATTACATTTGAAACAAAAGTTGTCCGTGTTACTAACAGCCTGATTAATACTTAACATATGATTGTTTTTGTTTTTTTTGTGTGTGTGTGTGTCTGTGGGTGGTACCAACAAAGTACCAATGGCCATACAGCCCCTTGTCAATCTGAAAGATTTGAAAGCAATAATTACCAAGTCATCCCTGTCAACTTCTGTCAAATGTAATATTTACGAATCTATAAAAAATTCAGTAGAGTAGTACACAAAGCAGTCATTTATTTGTTTATTTTAAGCCCTGGTGCATTTTTTTTCTTAACTTCCTACATGTGCTCCTACAGCCTCTGGGGACTGGCTGGTAGAGCTACAGTACTATCACTTCACACAGAGTACTGATCCTCCGCGGAGGAACTCCAAAGCCCCTGCGGAGCTTTTGCATTTACTGCAATGTTCTGTCACAGAGGTTCCACCTTGAAAGTACATCATCCCCTGTGGACCCAGCAAACATTCTCTGCTTTAAACTCTCTTGATTCGGGTCAGTGACTATAATAGTGTGTTTCTGTTTTTACAGGTATTTGGTTTAGTGAAAAATACTATGTCCTGACCTCATTTTTTTTTTTTTTACCATAGATCACTAGCTATGAATTTGTATGTCAGGTTACCCATGTTTTGAGTCCTAGTTATTGTCTTCAGATTGTGTTTAAATCTATTGCAAAAACTTTTTCCTTCTAAGAGTTCTGTAAAAGTTCTGCAGTGGAACAGCAGGCTATGTTGTTTAGTTCTGCAAATTCTCCTGATACCCCATCTGAATCCCCTGTAGAGCATCAGGATTCCCCCGCAGAGGCTCCATGGAGGCTTGACACTTGGTACTGTACACAACACTGAAACAGTAGAAACAGAAGAGGCATCCAAGAAAAAAATTACTTCACTATTCATGATTTCAAAAGACTATTACTCGACATATTAATTTAAATATGACTTTTCTGGATAGGCCTATTTCTAATGTTAATTTGTAAAGTAAATGAAAGAAACAAGTGATTTTTTTTTGCAAGTTTATTGTAAATCAATTGACTGACAGCTGTCTGTTTCAAACGCTACGTTAGATGATTTGAAGTTTTGTTACAATATCTACTACGCGTTCTACTCTTCAGTAAAACAGGAAGGAACCATCTTATTTAATTACTATAGTAGTGGATGAGAGATCATGAAATTAATATGGAGCCAAAAACACTCTACCTGTCATTGATCTTGTTTTGAGCTTTGACATGACTGCTTGAAGTTAATGACCAGATTGTGAAATCAAATTTTCATTCTGGCATGGTGCATTTTAGCAGATGATCAATGGAACATTTTGGCATTTTTTAAATTACTATTACTCTCCACTCATGCTAGGTTGTTCTAAACAATTTGCCCTAATGACGAAGTGACATTTTTTGCACCTGCTTCATACAAACATAGTGCTTTTCCACTACAAATAAGATGTTTCATAAAAGCTTAGGAAGTTAAATATCTATAACTTAGTACAGATGTTTATCCTGATGATCTTCTGTTAAGCATGCGTATAGGCCTGCGAAGAAAAAAAGCTTGGTTTGACATGTATAGAGAATTCATCTTGATCAAGAGGCTAAAAACATTGCATGAACAAATGCACCAGCTTAGAAGAGACATGACACAGCATAAAAACAGTTCTGTCTTTAGATTAAAAAAAAAAAAATAAATAAATAAATAAATAGATAGATAGATAAATAAATAAATAAAGAGGGGGCGGGGAATGCAGTTTGAGAGTGTCACGAAATGGACGGACAAGAAGTGTGGTTTATAACTTTTACTCAAAGAGTTCAATACATTACATGTTACGTATCACTCGCTGAATCTCAACTCCTAACTAAGTGTCAAACTGACTAATTGACGCCGTGAGTGAGTGACGTATCATAAGATAAGATAATCCTTTATTCGTCCCACAAACGGGGAAATTTGCATTGTTACAGCAGCAAAGTGGATAGAGCAACACAGTCTAAAAATAACAATAACTAGAAAAGAAAAGTAGCAAAAACAACTAAGGAACTATATATACAATATAAGTGTATTGTAATTTGTAAAAAAAAAATTGTGATATTATCATATAATATTGACTGAGACCATATCAAAATAAAAGCTCTCTCATCACATCCCCCCCGCCTTAAGTTTGTTTCTCAAACAAATAATGAATAAACAAATAATTTTAAGTAGGTCATTAATATTATACCCATGTTTCTCTTAAACTGACTGACTGTACTAAAACATTACAGCAAACTTCCTGGAAAGAACATATTCTAACTAATTCTTTTAACTTACAACTTAAATGATTAATTTCTCATTTCTTTAAACTAGACATTTATCTGACAAAGTCCTTGAACTTCACGGGAGTCTTGATAGTTCTCCCTGATGACCTCTTGACCAAGGGAACTGGTGTGGATGGCACCTGGACCGGCACTCGCTCTGGTGATGCTTGGTCTGGAGCCTTTGTGGCTGATGCAGGCTGAGCTGGCTCACTCGCGGTCACACCGGCTGGTTGGGCATGGTTCTCTGGTGGTGTCTGTCCCTCCCGGCTGGGTTGCTCTGGGATGAGCTCCAGGTGTCGACGATTTCTACATGTGACTGTGCCTTGCTCAGTCCTCACCACGTATGACCGTGGCTCTGGTGCATTTGAGATGATCACACCAGGAGTCGTCCATCTCTGCTCTCCATTCAGCTTGACCTTTACCTGCTGACCAGGGTGTAGAGCTGGAAGGTCACCCGCAGAGTGTCTCCTGTTATAGAAGAATCTGTAGGCCTGCTTTGCCTGTCTGTTCTACAGAGTATGTATGTATTATTTTTCGTTTCTATAGAAACTCCCTGGAATTAGCAATAAGTCAAGAGTGTGAGCGC